>JAJIBD010022624.1:0-130967 GCA_021461705.1 Cryptotis parvus | reverse complement strand
GATGTAACTACCCTCCTCAAGGAATCGAAACTGAAACAGGCAGGAGAGAGAGAATGCCCAGAGGCTTGATTTCCTATCATTCGGAACCACCTGCAGAAATACTCAGAGCTTCAATGAAACCAAAGCTACTTCAAATGAAGTAGTCCTTCAAAGTCTTCTATTCATGGCATATTTAAAACTGGAGCTTCCCACTAGTATTTATAAAATAAAAGATTCTCTGTGCTCCTTCCTATAGGGCACAGCGAATACTACCTCCCCACATGAAGTGCCGGAGAGGTGGCACAAGGCTTCTTCCCTGTATTTCAAGGCTTTATACAATCGTCATGACTCTTCTTATATGGATTCATGGATTTCATGACACAATTTAATAATAAAGAAATCTTATTTTTTGTTGACAATTATTTAGGCAATAGCAACTGGAACTACACATCTCCAGTAAGAAGTATTTACGTTTGTCTGCAATTGTTTTGTGTCGCCTAATGCAGTCTCTTCTCCAGCAGATATTGCATATACTGTGTGGTAGAATGTCTTTCTCTACTGACCTGTAGAAAAAGTCAGTCTGGAGATTCTTATCATAGACCACAGTCCCACCCTCAGCCCCTGGAAACACCAAGACGTTGTCTAACTGTGGAAAAACTTCTATAGTTTTGATTTCTTAGATATCATTGAAGGACTAAAAAGCAATTTCCAAACATAGTCTGCAGTCTAAAGAAACGTGGAATGTAAGGTGTGAATTGATCTAGTGATTAGGTTATTCAATGAGTAATAAAAAACATTTCAACAAATGAACTGATGCAGCATACAACCCGGTCCTCTAACCATGAGTGAGAAGTGAAAAGAAAGGTACTATTTTTAGGGGGCTGCTTATCCTTTCTACTTCTTGTTTTCAGAAACAAAGTTCTTCAGTATAAGGAAAGATCTATGAACATTAACTGAATGTTTATGAGAATCATCATAGGGCAACTTTCTGACAAACCGACAAACTTGTGTATGGCAGCAATAAGGATTATCTCTTCAAATCTTTCTGTTCTCTCTCAAGGATCTTGGGATAATGCCCCATCTCTACCCATATTAACTTAGATCACTCACACTTTTTTTTCTCATCACAACTGGAGATGCTCAGGGGTTACACCTGGCTCTGTACTCAGGAATTACTCCTGGTGGTGCTCAGGGATGCAAGGGATTGAACCCTGGTCGGCCATGTGCAAGGCAAATGCCCTACCCACTGTACTATTGCTCTGTCCCCCACTCACACTTTTTAACATCCCCTGTTCATGTAGTAAAATTCTCAAACTACTCTTCCATGAATTCAATTTCTTAGGGTAAGAACAGTGGTCAAAGATCTTTACATTTCATTGAAACATTTTGATATAAAGAGTCATCAAACATGTCAGCAAACAGAGTAGATCTAAATGGAAAAGGGCCACTCAGTGTGGAATGAGTAAAAAGAAGTAGGCCCAGACTCTGCCAATTTATTTCCAACAATTTTAGAGAAGCAAGTGAAATTTTGAAAATAATTTTATATAAATATTTTTAATATGATTTTTGTATCTCAGTGTTTTCTAGGGAAATTAACACAGGTCAGATAGAAAATAGTAATATTCAGAACAAAAAAATAAATTGCAGGAAGAAAACAAAGGGTCTTCTACTCTAAATTTTGTCCTGACTGCTTATGGGAAAAAAACCCTCAAATGGTGAAAACCATTTCTGAAGAGTTGAAAACTTGTTATAGTATATAGGGTCCTATAGTATAGTGAGTAGTGAGTATTAAGTAGTGAGTATTAAATGAGTATTTATTAAGTAGCAGTAGTAGTTGTTGTTTTCTTGTCTGCCTCCAGACTGAGCCCAAAGCTCTCCATCTAACGAGTAAAATACAGAAAAGCAAAAAAGGAGCAGCCATGATGAATGGCTTCAGAATATAAGTGGTATATATACAAAATGGAATACTATTCAGCTATAAGAAAAGATGAAACCTTGCACTACAACATGGATGGAGCTAGAGAGTTGTTCATGCTAAGCAAAATAAGTTGAAAGGAGGCCCAATACTGATGACCACATTGGACCACCTTCCTTACTGCACCCCAGTGTTTATTGATGGCCCAGCATAAATATGGCAGAGACCTAAACAAGCAATTTAATGAATAAGCAGCTGAAATAAATTTTCTGAAAAAAAGCATAAAGCTCACATCAGCTCATGGCTAGAAATGAAGATGTTTGCATACATCTTCATTTCTAGCCATGAGCTGATGTTTTGGGTAGAAACATTGTTTAGTGTCAATTCTGTTTAAGAGTACTAAGTACTCAATGCGTTCCACTTACTTAAGTTTTGTGACAATGAATAGGTCATCATAGAGTAAAAGGTGCCAATTGCGTTTTAGGAGGCCTTTTTTTCAACTTGACCGGATTGTCCATGAGTAATTTCCTTTCGAGTAGGAAATTGTTGGGTTCCATGTACAAAGAAGGACTATTCCTGTAATTAGCAAGCACCACGATCTTTAGTCAAACAATTAAACAAACAGGTTTCTACAAAATCACAATTTCTAGTGTTCATATTCACAAGTCTCTTTTCCTGCTTATAAGGCCTGTCGCCTGCTTTTAGTGTATTGACCTTACATTTTCACATCGGTTTGGAAAGAAATCATGAAAGGCAAAAGGAAGTTTTAGAACCATAATATTTTAGAAGATAGTAGTTCTCATGGAAGTTCCACAAACATATTTCTTCATATATATTAGAAAAACTCATCCAAAAGAGAGTCGATTTTTTGTTATGATTTTAGAGTCTTAGTTTCAATATTAGAACTCATATCTAAGTACAATTTGCTTTATTTAAAATGACAAAATAATACAGGAAAATTCAGAATAATTCTTGGTGAGGAATGTCTGTGTTTCAAGGTGACAGACAGGATGACAATTACTGGAACAAACGTTGGCCCAACACACTCATATCTCCCAGGAAACTCTCAAGTGGACCTTTGGCATTTCTTCTGTAAGCAGCACTTAGAATCTGCCTAGTCTTTCCTTCAGTATTGGCATTCTATATCTCTTGAGTATATGATTCTTGCATTATTGGTAAGCCTATTTGTAACAGAGATAAGGGCTGTCTTTGCTGGGTGCCTGCCATGTGCCAAATACTGGGACAAGAAAATCAGAACAGTAATACAATGAACATCCTGTGTGTCAAGGATAATAAAAGGAATGCAGTTTTGAGACATTTAATTTGCTATGTTTACAATGTGCAAGAGAAAGAAATGAGAGGCTCTATCCAAGCTAGGATATGTCTGGGACAGGGAAAGTTTCTTGGAAGAGCTAGGATCTTGAATGACAGGCTAAGGAAGGAGGAGGGGCAGTGTGAGGAGAAAGAAGAGCCAGCATGTGTGGTGTATTTAAATAACCAGCAGGTTCAGAAAGGCCGCACTGGCAGGATGTTAGGAAGAGGAGCATCAGTCGAAGAAGGGCATGAACGTTTTTCCTATGGCACTTGGAATTTATTTAAAAGTTTTAAGGGCTTTAATCAGGATACTGTGTTGGTAATAAAATAAAGAAAATAGAGGCAGGGCAGATTAGAGACAGTAAGGAAGCCTTTTCATAATCCATTGCATTCAATTATGTCATAGGCCTGAGATGGCAGGAAGAATAGAAATTATAGAAAAAAAGCAAATTGAAGAGATAAAAACCTATCGACAAAAATCTCCAATTTTATTAGGTACTGAGCACTGAAAAGGAGTTAGGTTCGACCACGTAAAAAAACCAATCCAAAAAATCTACACTTATTTTTTGCATTCAACAAATTCCTGCTATCCGTATGGTGGCATGCCCCCCATAATGATAAAACTATAGCATAAATGCATAATATTTCTCTTTGACTTTTGTGGAACTTTGAATATTCTTACATGACCAGCTCTCACTCGACACTCCCTGTCATTACTGCACAGTTCAATCTAGAGGAGAGGTTGAAAATCACAGGATGATCATACTTTGGCTCACACAAAGTTGTTGTTGCTCTTGGTGGTGGATGGGGGGTTGAGAGTGTGAGCCACACACCACACATGGCAGTTCTGAGGGATGCTCAAGAGGTGCTTCTGATCATGCCAGGGGACTATACTATGCTAGGGACGGGACTGGAACTGGTTGCAAGCAAGGCAACCACCTGAACTTTGGTACTATCTCTCTGGTCCCCAAAAATCTTTTAAGAGCAGTCATCCCAAGTTAATATTGCTCTAGAAAACAAGTGATTTGGATATTACCAAATATCAAGAATGAAAGAAGGAACAGCATTAGCATTCTTTTAGACATTTAAAAATGTAAGAGTCTTTTTCAAGTCCAGCCCAAGTATGCTGATCCAGAAACTCACAGACATGGGACAGAGCTGCTACCAGCTCTCCCTGTGCCCAGCTGCTCACGAGGCACCCAAGAGGGATGGCGGGTTCTAGCCCTGGCCCACCACCCCAGCAGAGTCTCGCAAGAAGCCAACGACTCCCCCACTCCATGAGGGCCACCGTTTTCCATATCCGGACTCCCCTCTTGTAAGAACTCCACCCAGCAGAAGAGCTGATCACAGCCCATCTCGCGTGGCCGCTTGTGGCCATGTGGTTCATCAATAAATGCTGGAGATCAAAGGTAAGCCACCCACCCTGCAGAGCCTGGCAAACTACCCGTGTCGTATTTGATATACCAAATACCAGTAACAATTATAGACCTCATTCCCATGACCTGATGGAATGGTTTGAAGCTCTTTATGTTCCTGGAGCAAGCAGATGCCCTTGGGCTCTACTAGCATGAGACAGGATTATGGAGATATTACTGGTGCCAGCTCGAGCAAATCGATGATGTCAGTGATACAGTGAAAAATGTAAAAAATAGTAATAAAGGGATATTAATACATAACTGGGCTTAATTAAGTGACAATTTGGATAAAAATGACATAAAACTAAAAAGAAATGACCAGAATTACCCAGGAAGAACTAGAATACCCAAGAAATTATGCAGTTTAAAAGTTTACTGGAAAGAAAAATTCCTAACCTAGATACCTTTATCACTGAATTCTACCAAGCATTATAGAGAGAAATGTCATTCCTGTATTTATCTGCCTTCTCTTTTTAGAAGGTAGAGGTTAAGTACTTTTACAATTTTATTAAGCCCCCATAAGATTCTAAGCAGTATTTCTCTGTAGAATTCTTTTTTGTCATAGTGTTTTTCTACCAAGTCCTGGGCCATACAAAAGCAGGATGAGAACACTATTTGGACCTCCCAGAGAGGAATCAAAAGAGCTATTTTGGAATATCATGCCTCACTCCAGTGAGAGAAGGAATCCGGAGTTCCGACTTCCGTCGATGAACGAGAGTCAGGGATGCTGTCTCCTTTGCCAAGGCATCGAAAATCAGATGGGCTGAACATGTAATGCGATTTGGAGACCACTCCTGGGCTAGAGCCATTACTGACTGGATCTCATGGAATATCAAAAGATCACGTGTCCGCCCACCTACAATATGATCAGACTTCTTCATCAAGACCCTAAATGAATGGTTTGAGGCTTTTTGTATTCCTGGAGTAAACAGATGCCATTGATCTTACGCTGGCACATGATAGGGACAAATGGAAACATTACTGGTGCCTGCTTGAGAAATTGATGAATAATGGGATTTCAAGTGATTTTTCCACCAAGAGTGCATTTAAGCCAGCTTGAAGTCTTCTTAAACTTGCAGATGATAAGGTGCCAGTGCAGAATATAGACTTAACTCACACTATATGACCTTTAATATTTCAATCTTGATGATTCCTTGAAAATATTCTGTACATATTCAGGGCATAACTACCCATTAGCTACACAGAAAAGAAGCTTTCAGATAGGTGAAGGTGCTGTGCATTCATATTACAGACTTGGAGAAACTGATTGGAAAGAACCTAGAGCTTAAAACATGCAATTTAAGTATACATTTTTTCCTGAAGTTATTAGGACACATGATCTATAATGAGTCAGAACATTAGGAACTTGGCAAAAATAGTTATTGTATAGGTGATGAGGAAGAAGGGGCTGGGTAAAATATTTTGTTTTATTATTAACTAACTCAAAAACAATTCCAAGTTATAAAAGTATTTCCCTTCCTAATACATCCTCTGTTTCAGAGGTCCTATATCATATTAGACACAATATGCCATCTTTATGCAAAAATCTGCATGCAATTATTTTAACACTCTCATTTTCTATTGTATCAGTTAAATACCCCATTAAGGAAAAGTAATGAATAAGTTGTACATTCAATATGCATATACTCAGGCTTTATGAAAGGATAAGGTGGTTAGATGTTATGTCTACTTATAGTTAATACATTTAACATTTAGAGAAGGTAAATAATCTTACCATGTCACGCAGCAACAGAATAATGATAGGCAGCAATAGAAATTTTTTGAAATGGTTTTAAAAATACAAAATTCAATTATTTCTTGATATGAAACGAAATGGCTAAATTTATGAAAATTTTAGTGGTTTTTAAAACTCTCTCTCTACATATAGGGTAATATAATGTAGGAAAAATTCCCTCTTTCTTTTTTTTTTCCTTTTTTTTCTTTTTTTTAATATTTTATTACACCAACATGTGATATACAATTACAAAGATGTTCATGTTTGGGTCTCAGTCACACAGTCCTCCAGCACCCATCCCCTCCACCAGTGCCCATCTCCCACCAACAACGTCCCCAATTCCCTCCCCCTCCCCAGCCCACCTCCATGGCAAGTTCTTTATCTCCTCTCTCTCTCTTTCTTTCTCTCTTCTCCTACACATCGTGGATTGCAATACATACATTTAGAGATCATCATGCATATCTTTTCTCCTATATTCAATGCTCAGTTCTAGGCTGGCATCATCACTTTTGACAAATATTAGCACACTGTTCCTCTCTCTGTCCCACCTAACCTCAGATTCCCACATGTCTGTGGTAGATTCCACCTTTTCTCCTTTTTTTAATTGAAAGATGCTCATGTAGAGTCCCGCTCCACAGGGTTCCACCACGCACCCTCCACCCAAACCCATCTCCCATCACCAACATCCCGTCTACCTCCCTGCTCCCGCACCCCAACCACCCGGCGGGTTCTATATGTCATCTCCTTCCTCTGTATATCTCCCTCCCAGCAAACTTTCCTGCTCTTCGTGGAAAGCAGTACACCAAAAAACATCACTGTTTCACCACGCTAGTGCCGCGGCCGCAAGCGGCGCGCGACCTGGGCTCGAACTGGTTTTGCTGTTCCTCTGGTCGTGGGGCAGTTTCCCAGCGTCCGGACAACGAAAATGGTGGCTAGTGTGATGGACGAGTCCCATCCGGCTGCTTCTGGGACCCCCAGAGGCGATGGGCCTGCTCCCCAAAGCCCATCTGCCCTCCTCGGGGTTCCATGGTCAGCTGAGGCCCGGTGCGAGCCAGGCTCCCACCTCCCAAGCCGTCTGCAAGACCCTGGATGCTGGCCCCATGGGCAGCTCCTGGGCGGGAAACCAGGCTCGACAAGATGGAGGGGGACCTCTTTCACATATGTGTTACACACAGGGCATTCAAAAGTTTTGAAAAGATTTGTAGGACCCATACATTGATTTATTAGAAAGCATGCCCTGTAACTTACTTGAAGTCTTGCATCTTTGTTCGCTTTCTTCTCTCCCACAATAGTAGAATACAATCAAATATCTCACTAAATTAAATTCCATCTAGAGTGGTGGTTTTTTTTTGGGGGGGGTTATACCCGGCAACGCTCAGGGGTTACTCCTGGCTCTTCACTCAGGAATTACTCCTGGCGGTGCCTGGGGAACCATATGGGATGCCGGGATCAAACATGAGTCGGCCGCGCGTGCAAGGCACATGCCCTACCCACTGTGCTATTGCTCCGGCCCCTAGAGTGGTGGTTTTTGACCACTGATTCACAGGCTGGTACTCGACCATGAAAAAAATTACTGCTACTTAACACATGGTTTTCATTTTACATTAGAGTTTACAAATAGTACAGAAAAACAATACCATAAATAGTTTTATTTTTTGCCTTAATGGTTGATGAGGTATTTTTTCTATTTTTCACCTGTCTGCAGGTGTAAAATGCTTGAAAATCACTATTAATAATTTTGATTAGATATCTATATTCACATTTCTGGATCAGTTCAATGACTGTTAAAACATGTAATTCGGGGAAGTAGGGAAGGCTGACTAGAACTTGCTAAATAATAGGAAGAGAGTGAGCTAAGTTTCATTAATTGGGATTTGATTACATAATTTATTTTTGGCACTAAAACCTGTCTTGTCTTGGATTTCCATAAGTGACTGGGGGAAGCTGGGATCTAATTCTCTGTGGCATTGGGAAACCATGCCACATTTAAGGCCTTGCCCCACTTACCTGTACTTTACCCATCCTATCACAAAGGCACCTGAGAGACCAGCAAAAAGAATAAAAATCACAATAAATTTCTCATATGAAGCCATATAAGAAAGGAGTGACATAGTCAAGTCACTGAATAAAATAAATCTTCAACCCAGAGTCTTCCATCTTGAAAACTGTCATTCAGACTTGAGGGAGTAATTAAACATTCTCAGACAATCAAGAACTGGCAATATTTGCTCCATCTAAACCACCTTGCAAGGAATACTGAAAGTCCTTCTAGAAAAATAAAGTGGCTAATTGCAAAACAATCAAAACCCACAGAGAAAAAAAGACAACACATCCGTTTGTATCAGCTTCTCTTAATATCAATGGACTGAACTCTTCCATATAAAAATAAAAGAGTGACTGAATAGATGTGGAAAAAATCCATCTTAAATATAGGAGACACAGTTAAATTAGTCAGATTAAGTACAAACTCAAAGAAAAAGAATGGGAAACAATTATAACAGTTAATGTTAGACCCCCAAAAAAAAAAAAAAAAGCAAAAATAACTACATGTGAGACCAAATAGCATTCAAACTAAAGAAAGTTTTAAGAAATAAATACTGTCATTACATTCTGGTTAAGGGATCAACAGATCAAGGGGTCCTGACTGTATCAACATATATGCAATAAGTTCAAATCAATCACCTACACAAACATCTTAAAGTAGGAATGGAATAAATTCCACAAATAGAAGGAAATCATAAAAAACTAGAGTAGAAATCAGTGTTATGGAAATCCAGAAAACAATTACAAAGGGTCAACGCAATCAAAATAGGTAAGAAAGACAACTATTTTGCTACAATCTCAAAGGAAAAATTAGAAAACAATTAATCAGGTAGGTAATAGACAAAATGGGAGAAATTACAGCAGAATCCCCAGAAATATGAAAGTTCAAACAGGTTAGAGAAAACAACTCTATGCCACCTAACAGGAGAACCTGGAAGAAAGGTATAGCTTTTGGAAATCATAAAACCTCCCATCAAACAAATACTTAAGAAATAGCAAACCTCAACAGACCAGTTACAAGCACAGAAATTGAAACAAACTAAAACTTTCCCAAACAAAGAGACTCGTCTGAATGGGTTCACTGGCTAGCAAATCTTTAAAGATTTAATAGCAAATATTCCTCAAACTCAAACAGAATTACTTTATATGGGTGCTGGAGTCATAGCAAGAGGGCAGGGTGCTTGCCTTGCGTTTGTCTGACCCGATTTGATTGCAGGCATCCCATATGGTCCTCTGAGAACCGCAAGGAGAAATTCCTGAGTGCAGAGCCAGGAGTAACCCCTGAGTATTGCCAGGTGAGATTCCCCAAAAAAGCAAATAAACAAATAAATAAATAAATAAACAAGCAAATAAATAATAGATAAATAGATAGACAGATAAATAAACAAATGAACAAATAAATAGATAAATAAATAAAACGTTTTGGTTTGATGGTAAAATTACATTAATACCAAAATCAGATAGAAATATCACCCAAAAAATTTTTTCAGTCTAATTTCACTTTTGAGCATCAATGTAAAAATGTATAACAAATGTTAGCAAACTGGGTTTGATAACATATCAAAGAATCAATACACCACAATCAAGTAGGTCTCATACAGGAATGAAAGGAGCATCCAAGATGAGAAAATTAATTAATGTACTATGCTATAAAATATTATTTAATAATTTCCATTGATTATTTTATTATCAATGAGAATGCTATTCGGGTCTCCCAGAGAGAAGGATGAGAATGCTATTCGGGTCTCCCAGAGAGGAATCGAAAGAGCTATGCTTGGAATATCACACCTCACTCAAGTGAGGGAAGGAGTCCAGAGTTCTGACCTCAGTCGCTATTCCAGAATCAGGGACGCTGTCTCGTTTGCCAAGGCATCGAAAATCAGATGGGCTGGACATGTAATCGATTTGGAGACAACCGCTGGACTAGAGCCGTTACCGACTGGATCCCAAGGGATGTCAAAAGATCACGTGGCCGCCCACCTACAAGATGGTCAGACTTCCTTGTAAAGACCCTGAAGGAACGGTTTGAGGCTCTTCATATTCCTGAATCAACCAGATGCCATTGGGCTACGTTGGCATGTGATAGGGTCCAATGGAAACGTTACTGGCGCCCGCTCGAGCAAATGGATGAATAACGGGATTCAAGTGATCAAGTGAAGTGATTTTATTATATTTCATATTACATTGATTCTATTGATTGACATATCTGTATGATTGTAGTCATTGATAGAGAAAGCATATGATAGATTCCAAAACCCATTCATGGTTCATTGAAGTCAAATTATCACTATTTTCAGATGATATAGAAACATGTGTTGAAGATACACTATTAATAACTTTGCAAACCGTGGTGCCCAAATAAATGAATGGCATGCCTTCACACAGATTTAGTATCAAATCAGCACAGCAATCCTTAAATATTAAATGTATCCTCAATTTAAATAAAGGTAAATAAAGGCGTAAAATGTCTTCATTTTACATAAAAGTAGTCATAGCTTGAAAGAAATCACCTGGTTCCCTTGAACAGAAAAACTCCTGAATTGAATTGTCATTTAAAAGTTAAAGAATAAATGGAACAAATACCCAATTTTAATATATTATGAAAGATTAAAAGTGAAATGTCTGTTGAAACAGGATTGAGCCTCAATTATGGTCATTTAAAATATTTAGTTGATTTTTCTTATCCACTTTGACTAATTTAATCATGCTTAAAAGAAACAATTTATGATATTAATTTATAATCCAAGTTTACCATGAATTTTGGTGTTATACTGGTCATCATCTTCTTCCCTGAAATTTATAAAAATTTGCCTTATAATTATGCACAAGTCAGACCTTAATAGACAATATAAGAAAAGGTTTGTGTAAAACCGTTCTAATGGCAGTGTTAAAACTACCCTTTATTCTATATTTTGATTTGTCTTTGTATAATGAGTCTTTCTTTGGTTTGGGGGCCACAAGTACACAAGTCCTTTGGGCATTCATATCTCATTACAGATAAATTTCTGCTTTGGGTTTTGAACTTCCTAGGTGATGCTAAGGGACAACCCCTGTCTCTCACAGAGACTCAGTGAACTCTGAGTTCACTCTTCTTGGTGTTCGGCAACGATGAGGTGCTGGCGTTTGAACCCAGCTTCCGTATGCAAAATGTGCTCAGTCCAGTGAGCTTTCTCTCTGGCCCCTCTCTAAACAAACTTTAACTAAATGGACCTACATGTCCGTATGTATGTATTCTATGTGACGTGTTATTCCCTTTCGAATCAATTTAAAAGTGAGTAATCACAAATAGCACCTGAAAGGCTTTCCAATTCCTATAAAAATAGGCCTTATTAAACTATAGAACAGGTGTCATATTTTCTAAAATCAGATGAAGACTGCTGATGGGAAATAAACAAATCCATCCATGAAATAACATAGCAAGTACCCAATGTCTAATTCAAAGCTTCCACTTACTCCACACCGAGCTGGAGTGTCATATCCATTACTGATGGTGCACGTCTCTCCATCCTTTTCTCTTTCTGTTGAGGGGAAAAACATCAAAATGAAGGTCTTAAAAATATTTGGGGTCATACACAGTAATGCTCAGGGGCCACCTCTGGCTGTGCAATCAGGAATTACTCCTGGGGGTGGCTGGGGGATCATATGGGATGCCAGGCATCGAACCTGGGTAGGCGATATGTCAGATAACTTGCCCTCCCTGCTGTACTACCTCTCCGGTCCCCAACCTCAGTAAGTTTTGTGTAATTTTTCAAGTAATTTACAATCACATTTGTAGATTAAACAGCAACAATTAACAGTTTAAATGCAAAAAAGAGAAATATTTATGGTAAGAAATGAGGAATTAAATGCTGATCACATGAGCTTAGCATCATCATAACCATTCTCAGCTACCACAGAGCAGATAGGAGACATGTTCTATGTTAGGCCTCATGCCGAAAGCAGCCTGGAAACGCTCCCTCTGTGGCAGAGATTCATCAGGGCAGTCAGGAGTTGTTCCAATTCAAGCTTCAAGGAAGGACAGAATTTGAAGAGATCATGTCAAGGAGGAAAAAGTTAAAAAAATAGACTGTACTTTCAAGTTATTTAATGAACTTTTGACTGTAAATATGTATGTAAGTATGTATATATATACATACATAAATATTTATATATATGAATATTTTCCATATATATGGAAATATATATATATATATATATTCCATATATATTCCATATATATATGGATTTCCCTGCATGTGGAACATTTTCCACATCCGGACTTCCCTCTTGTCAGAACTCCACCCAGTGACAGCCTATAACAGCCCGTCTCATCGAGTTCCACCCTGCAGCAGTGTTGCAGGACACCTAAAAGCCTAGGCCTCTGCATCTGCTCTGGGTTGCCTCCTGCAAATCACTTCGTAGATAAGGGGTAGTCTAAATGTGGCAGTTTATCTGAACATGTATTCTCTACTGGCTGGTATAAATATTCTCTCATGCTACCACAATCATCGTGGGACTAGCTAGATCTTACCAGCATATTTGCCTGGCCACGTTGGATCTCTAAGTAATTAGACCAGAGAGAAATGCTGTTTGCCTCCAAGCAAGCAAGCATGGCTCCCTGATAACTCAAAGGCAACTAAAATACAAAACTACCATGAAGTAGACGAGACTCTTGTGAAGGCTTGGAGAAATATTTAACTGGCATTAGTATTAGTCTTTGGTACAGAGACATGCCATCTCAGAAACCCCCTTCTCTACCTTATAAAGGCAATTCCAGGCAGATCTTGGCTCAAGACATTAAGTGAGTTGCTGGGAGAAATTACCTGAGGACATTTGATCCTTCCTGCCAGGGGAAGTTACATTTAGCTTATAGCTTCTCCCAACTCTGCTAGGAGGCTTTTAATTAGCTCTGGGTCCTTGTAAACAGCCAGATGTTCTCCTGAAGTTGCTACATTTCTATAGAGCTATTTTCCTGTTTTCATCTCTAGATAAAAGAGATGGGCTTTTATCTAGAGATGAAAAGCCCATTCTGGGCTGGGCTGGGGAGTTTTGGGTGGATTTCTAGCTATAAAATAAGCTGCAAGAAAGAAGCTCGCTCTCTTTTTTTCCCTTTTGCCATTTTGGCTTCCCTTGGTGTTTTGCTTCTCCATCTCTCCATTCTCTGTTGGGCCTCAACACGTGGTGGCAGCCATCATGGCCTATATCTGGCTGGGGCCTAGCTGGGAACCCAGAGTCTGGAGGTTTTCCCTGCTCTTGGATTGTATATTGGAACCTGTGATAGTAAAGCCCTTTTAAAACTGCATCGAATTCCTAAGTCTTCATCCATTACCCGCTGGCTTCGGAGGTAGAAGGTAGAAGGGAACTCGCTTCCCGGCACTGTCAGGGACCCCGGCGGCATTCCACAACATAGCAGTTTATTTTTTTTTCACTCTGGCCCAGGTATGCTGAACCAGAGACTTACAGACATGGGGCAGAGCTGCTACTTGCTCTCCCTGTGCACAGCCACTCATGAGGTCTCTGGGAGGGATGGCGGATTCTAGCCCTGGCCTGCCACCCCAGCAGAGCCGCACAACAAGTCAGATGACCCCCCCCCACTCCATCGGGCCGTCATTTTCCACATCCGGACTTCCCTCTCGTCACAACTCACCCAGTGACAGCCTATCACAGCCTGTCTCGGTGCAGCCGCTTGTGGTCGCGTGGTTCCTCTATAAATGCTATATATTTTTTTTAATTTTTTATTATGCCACCGTGAGACATACAATTACAAAGGTGTTCACAATTGGTTCTTGGTAATACAGTATTCCAGCACCCATCCCTCCACCAGTGCCCCATTTCCACCACCATTGTACCCCCACCCCTCCCACCAACCCCCAGGCTGCCTCAACAGCAGGTAGCTCTGTTTCCTCTCTTTTCTCTCTCTCTCTCTCTCTCTCTCTCTGTCTCTGCATCTCTCTCCCTCTTGTTTTACACATTGTGGCTAGCCCTGCAGATATTTAGAGTTTAAAATTAAGTCTCTTTGTGTATATTCAATGGTGAGTTTTATTCTGCCATTACCATTTCACACATTTAGTAAAACACTGGTATCTATTTATATCCTACTAATGAATGCAGTCATTCTATATCTGTCCTTTTCCTTCTGACTAATTTCACTCAGCATGATAGTCTCCATGTCCATCCATTTGCAGGTAAATTTCATAATTTCATCTTTTCTGACAGCTGCATAGTATTCCATGGTGTAGATGAACCACAGTTTCTTTAGCCAGTCCTCTGTTCTCGGGCATTTAGGTTGTTTCCAGATTCTAGCTATAGTGAATAGCGCAGAGATGAATAAAGAAGTATAGATAGTGCTTTTTGCTATGTGTTTTTCGGTCTCTCGGGTATATTCCCAGGAGTGCTATTGCAGGATCAAATGGGAGCTCAATGTCTAGTTTTCGGAGGAATGCCCAAATTGTTTTCCAAAAGGGCTGGACCAGTCGGCACTCCCACCAACAGTGGATGAGAGTCCTTTTTTCGCCACATCCATGCCAGCACCGGTTGTTCTTGCTGTTTTGGATGTGTGCCAGTCTCTGTGGTGTGAGATGGTACCTCATTGTTGTTTTGATTTGCATCTCCCTGATGATTAAAGATTAAGAGCACTTTTCATATGCCTTTTGGCCATTCGAATTTCTTCTTTTTGGAAGCTTCTGTTCATTTCTTCTCCCCATTTTTTGATGGGGTTGGCTGTTTTTTTTTTTTTTGTGAAGGGCTACCAGTGCCTGATATATCCTGGATATTAACCCATTGTCAGATGGGTATTGGGTGAATATCCTTTCCCACTCTGTGGATTGTCTTTGTATCTTGGTCACCGTTTCTTTTGAGGTGCAGAAGCTTTCAATTTTATATAATCCCATTTGTTTATCTTTGCTTCCATTTGCTTGGTCAGTGGTGTGTCGTCTTTAAAGATACTTTTGTTTCGATGTCATAGAGCGTTTCTCCTATGTTTTCTTCAATGTACCTTACAGATTCATGTCTGATGTTGAGATCTAAAATCCATTTTGATCTGACTTTTGTGCATGGCGTTAAAAGGAGGTCTAAGTTCATTTTTTTACACGTAGCTGCCCAGTTTTCCCAGCACCATTTATTGAAGAGGCTTTCTTTGCTACACTTAATATTTTTTGCTCCTTTATCGAAGATTAAGTGGTTGTATATTTGAGAGTGTGCTCTATCAACCCTGGATAGATCAACAAGATTGAAACTTACCAAGGAAATACTGGCCCTAAAAGAAGAGATGGAAGAAAGAGGGCTGGTAGACATATAAAGGGCATTTCATCCCCCAAAAGCTGAATACACTTTCTTCTCCAGTGCACATGGAACATACTCAAAAATAGATCACATGCTGAGCCATACCTCCATAAAATCAAGAAGATAGAAATTGTGCCAACTATTTTTTCAGACCATGATGCACTAAAAATAGAAGTTAATTGTACACAAAAACGGAGACCAATACCAAGTACCTGGAAACTAAACAGCTCACTGCTGAACAACCAGCAAGTCAAAAGAAATCAAAGAGGAAATCCAAAGATTCCTGGAAACAAATGAGACTGAAGACACGAATTACCAGAACTTGTGGGATACAGCAAAAGCAGTGTTAAGAGGCAAGTTCATAGCTCTTCAAGCATTCATCAGAAAAGAAGAAAAGGCCATCACAAACAGTCTGACCTCACAACTTAAGATCTTAGAGAGTGATCAACAAAAAGGAGCCCAACCCAAGCAGAAAGAAAGAAATAATAAAACTTAGAGCAGAAATCAATGAGATGGAATGTCAAAAAACAATCCAGAAGATCAACGAAACCAAAAGCTGGTTCTTTGAAAAAATAAACAAGATTGACAAACTACTTGCAAGACTTGTAAGAAAAGGAAAAGAGAGAACCCAAATAAATAGAATCAGAAATGAAAATGGGGACATCACAACAGAAATCACAGAAATTCAAAAGATCATCAGAGATTACTATGAGAGCCTTTATGCCACGAAACAAGAGAACCTAGAAGAAATGTACAAATTCCTGAATTCCTATAGCCTCCCAAGTCTGCAACAAGAAGATTTGGAATACCTCAACAAACCTATCTCCATCGAGGAGATGGAATCGGTAATCAAAAGTCTCCCCCAAACACAAAAGCTCAGGTCCAGATGGATTCACCAGTGAATTCTACAAAACCTTTAAAGAGGACCTACTCCCAATTCTTTTTTAAGCTCTTCCGACAAATTGAAGAAACAGAAACACTCCCAAATAGCTTTTACGAGGCACGTATCACCCTGATACCCAAAGCAGACAGAGATGTCGCAAAAAAGGAAAATTACAGACCAATCTCCCTGATGAATACAGATGCTAAGATCTTCAACAAAATACTAGCAAATAGAATCCAAAGAGTCATCAAAAAGATTATACACCATGACCAAGTGGGATTCATCCCAGGAATGCAAGGATGGTTCAACATCTTCAAGTCAATCAACATAATACATCATATCAACAAAAAAGAAAAATAAAAACCATATGATCATATCAATAGATGCAGAGAAGGCATTTGACAAGATTCAACACCCGTTCATGATAAAAGCTCTCCATAAAATGGGGATTGAAGGAAACTTCCTCAAGATAATCCAGGCCATCTACTACAAGCCCACAGCGAGCATCATTCTCAATGGGGAAAAACTGAAAGCCTTCCCCTTAAGATCAGGGACAAGACAAGGCTGCCCACTCTCACCACTTCTATTCAATATAGTATTGGAAGTACTTGTCATAGCAAACAGGGAAGAAAAAAACATTAAGGGCATCCGGATAGGAAGGGAAGAACCCAAGTTGTCACTATTTGCAGATGACATGATATTATACCTGGAAAACTCGGAAACTCTCTACCAAGAGGCTCCTAGAAATAATACATTTCTATAGTAGAGTGGCAGGGTACAAAATCAATACCCAAAAGTCAATGGCCTTCCTATATGCAAACAGCGAAAGAGAAGAAAGGGACATTAAAGAAACTATTCCATTCAACAATTGTGCCGCAGAAAATCAAATACCTAGGAATCAGTTTGACAAAGAATGTACAGGATCTCTACAAAGAAAACTACAAAACGTTACTTCAGGAAATAAAAGTAGACCTGAAGAAATGGAGACACATTCCTTGCTCATGGATTGGAAGGGTTAACATTATCAATATGGCAATCCTCCCTAGAGCTTTATACAGATTCATTGCGGTCCCTATCAAAATACCCATAGTGTTCTTCAAAGAAATTGAACAAACACTCCTGAAATTTGTATGGAATAATAAACCCCACGAATAGCTAAATCAATCCTTGGGAAAAAGAAGATGGGAGGTATCACTTTCCCCAACCTCAAGCTCTACTACAGAGCAGTTGTAATTAAGACAGTGTGGTATTGGTATAGAGACAGACCCGTAGACCTATGGAATAAATGCTATATTTAAAGGTGACTACAAGGGTATGCCACCTGCATGGCAAGCCTGGCAAGCTGCCCTGTTTTGTTTGATATGCCAATACCAGTAACTATTATATTAGTTCATTCCCATTACCTAATATAATAGTTTGAGGGCTCTTTATGTTCCTGGAGCAAATAGATGCCCTTGGGCTCTACTATAATGAGATGAGACATATGGAGATATTACTGGTGCCCGCTCTAGCAAATAGATGATCAACGGGAGGATAGTGATAATGATAGTGATGGAATTCCCTCTTTCCCTGAAGAAGCTTTTCTTTCTTTTATTGGGCTGAACAAAATCACTTTCCTTAGTGCTCTTCAGAATATTAAACTTTGTGGTAAATGTGATTTCATTCAAATTAAGTCATCCAGAGAATTAGTCTTAATTTAGGCACCAAGATTTGCAAAGCTTTCAATAATATCCCAATACCATATCCCAACACCAATCCCACCACCCACCAGTGTTATCTACTCTCCACCAATGAAACCAGGTTCCCATCCCTCCCCAGGCACACCTACATTACAGGCACAATTTTAAGTTTGATCATAGCTTGTTCCCATGCCAAAAGAGTATTAGCTCTATTGGCTAATAGTATTATCTTTATTGACTAAGTACCGACAAAATGGAATCCTATTTGGCAGTAAGTGTAATATGCATAGATGCAAAACTGGTACATTGTTTATATTAACTATTACCTTGCAATAAGAGTACTGATATAGGCAACAAAGTGAGTACATTATGATTCATATGAAACTTTGGAATAAATAAATCTATAGAAATTTAACAGCCTGGGGTTTGGGTTGGGCAGGTTAGGGAACTGAGATGATGGTTAGAGTATGGTGTTTCCTTCTGGGGTAATGAAAATGTTCTTAAATTATTGTAATGGAGGCATGTGTGTGCTGTTATATACAAAGCCACCAAACTGTACATTTTGCCCCACCAAATTTTATGTTATATGAACTTTATCTCAATAAAGCTGTTAAGAGGTAATAAAGAACTAAATACTAAACTACAATATGCCAAGCTCAGTCTCAGCTAATGAGTTCAGAGCCAGAAGTTATAATTTTCTTTTTTCTTCCAACGATCAACTGAGAATAAAATTATTTCTTTATTAACCTATTACTTTACCAAATGATTCAGCAGCTCCCAGTCTGAGTACCTCAGAGATAGGAGTTACAGGCCCACCCGTCGAAGTCAGCATTTACAGGCAGATTCTCAACAGCTGGGTGTCAGTGAGTGAATGAACACTTCCTCATCTGAAAGTTTAAGGTGGTAGCAAATGTGCTTAGGTAGGAAACTGAAGTTGTAAACAGGTGACCAGAGCACAAAATTTCTCTTCTTTCATTTTCTAAAAACATGCTTGCCATACAACAGTAAGTAGACTCTCATTGGAATTTTTACTTCATGTGAATCAAGAGACACAAGACTATTTTTAAAACTTCCCAATTACTCTGATTATGGTGATTCTGGTTCTCAGAGTTAAAGGAAAGATAGTGTACCAAAAGAAGAGTATGAAAAATGCAAGCCCAGTGTCGGGGGCTCCGCCGGGTCCCCGACAGTGCTGGGAAGCGAGTTCCCTTCTACCTCCAAAGCCGGCGAGAAATGGATGAAAACTCAGGAATCCGATGCAGTTTTAAAAGGCTTTACTTATCACAGGTTCAGGCATACAAATCAGCAAAAGGAAAAGCCCGGTGCTTAGGATTCCAGGCTAGAACCCCAGCCATGTGTAGGCCAAGATGGCGGCCACCACGTGTAAAGGCCCTGTAAAAGGAGAAGAAGACTTCCAAGAAGGGTGAGCGCTCACAGAGAGCCCAAAAAGAAGCGCGGAGAAAGGAAACAGGCTAGTTTTATACCCCTGCCACTCAGACCTTCCTCCCACTCTTATGGAAAGCAGGGAGGGTCAAATGCCCTTAGGTAATCCCTCCCTGCACCTCACCTAGGCCCTTTAGCATGCTAATGTTTTGAGCCAAGATCTGCCTGGAAATGCCTTTATAGGGTAGAGAAGGGGGGTTTCTGAGATGGCATGTCTCTGTACCAAAGACTAATACTAATTCCAGTTAAATATTTCTCCTAGCCTTCACAAGTCTCTTCTACTTCATTGTAGTTTTATATTTTAGTTGCCTTTGAGTATATCAGGGAACCATGCTTGTTTGCTTGGAAGCAAACAGCATTTCTCTCTGGTCTAATTACCCAGGGGTCCTGCGTGGCCAGGCTAATATGCTGGTAAGATCTAGCTAGTCCCACGATGATTGTGGTAGCATGGGAGAATATTTATACCAGCTAGTACAGCATGCATGGTCAGATAAACTGCCACATTTAGACTACCCCCTTATCTACGAAGTGATTTGCAGGCGGAAATTCAGAGCAGATGCAGTGGCCCTTAGAGGAGTCCTGCAACACTCTAGGAGCTACAGATTTTTTTTAATGTCTTGTTCCAGTAACTTTATGAAGGAAAACAGTTCAGTTAAATTTTAGTCAAATGGTGCTAAAGTAACTTTATTAAAAATGATTTTTATAAAAAAAATGCTTAACGAATGTTAAGCATAGCAAATGCTTAACTAATGTGAAGCATAGCAAATGCTTAACTAATGTGAAGCATAGCAAATGCTTAACTAAATTTCAAATGCTTAACTAATGTTAAGCATAGGATAGCATAGCATTGAAACAAAGGCTATAAGGAATGTCTTAAAAGAACTTTAAGTTTCAAGATTAGAAAAACTGTTAAACTGACAAATTCACTTATTCAATCTTACTCCTCAGTCTTGACTAACAAACTCTTATCTCCCACATGCCTGTAGCATTTATTTGTGGACAGACCCAAGCCACTGAATGATTATACCTTAAAGATCCTTTCTTTGCAAGGAAATGAGAAAATTATTTTCATGCTTATATCCTGCTTATAGGTTTCAAGCTTATCATCATAAGGAGGGTTTTGGCCACTAGATGAGCAGATATTTCCGCTATGATCAGTTGATCTGTCCTAAGGAGGATCTTCTTATAATTATGCCATTCATATGCGGCTTGAGCAACTGGTTAAAGCAAATATCTCACAGCACAGATGACTAAAGAGAAATTTTTACATTTGAATATCTTCCATTTTATCATGAGACAACTTAAAAACAAAACAGTAAGCAATAAACATACATATATTATAGAAGTATGGGCATCAGGCAAGGAGACTCAAGACCCAAGTTCTGAACTCTGGTTCTACTGCTTGAATACTAGAAATCCTCTCTGTAAAATGAAATAACTGTTCAACCTACCACAAGGAATCAAAGAAGATACATAAATACACAAGTCCTTTGATTATAGAAAGCACCTGTATATTGTAGCAATAGAGTAATGTTTCAGAAAGAAGTAAATAATCTGGATATGATTCAAAGAGGCAAGTACATCCCTTAGATTATTTGTTCCTCTGCTTCTACCCACCAAACATGCTCTAAGGAGTATCATTGTGGGCCATCCACTTGACTCGACTTCTACTTTGGGCAATTTGTCTGCTCATGATTCCCTTTTTAGCATTGCCTTGCAACAGCAAGATCAGTCCTTAATAATCCTGACATGTTTTGACTTCATGTTTTTTGCATTGCTGTCCACGTAAGAGTAGTATCTGCATATTCACGGCACACTACATACTCTCTGGTATCTCAGCAGCTGTCTACTTGACTCAGCAGCCAAAGCGCTGACAACACCTGATAGTCCAGAAGCTCTGACTTACAGTAGTGCCTGAACTTTCTCAGGTGTTGAGGAGTGGGAAAATGGGTGGCTGGGAGACGGTGATCAATCTCCAAATCATGATGGCAAATATTTTCCCTCAGAGTATGAATTGAGAAAGAAGAATAGCTTAGGTTTATCCAGCTTCAAATGCAGCAAGACCTAATAAGGGCTAGGAAGAAGCTGATACTCCTGGTGTAAACCTAGGAACAGAAAAGTAAAACACTCTGAGGTGTAAACAGGGCCCAATGAAACAGGGGAAGCCAAAGAATAACTAAAGTTTCCAGGTATCTGAAATGTAAAACTGATGTGGATATACACAGACTCAATCTTCAGAGTCCATTTTTATAAGTGACCAGACATTCACCAAGTGACAACTGTATTAAAATTAGGTCAGGGCTACTAAGCACAGCAGTGATAGACCAGCACTGATGGAGCTGTTTCTGTGGCTGGTTGGAAGTTTCTAATATAAACTGGTCCTAGATACAGCAAATGAGGCTGAAACATTTTACAATGATCTGGGTTTAGTTGCCTTCATGCTCCTGCCTTGGTGGCTGACAAAATCAGTTTCCTCACCCCTTTCTGGTCCTCCACTGTTGCAGGACACCTAAAAGCCTAGGCCTCTTCATCTGCCCTGGATTGCCTTCTGCCAGTCACTTCATAGATAGGGGGATAGTCTGAATGTGGCAGTCTTATCTGACCATGTATTCTATACTGGCTGGTATAAATATTCTCTCATGCTACCACAATCATTGTGGGACTAGCTAGATCTTACCAGCATATTTTCCTGGCCATGTTGAATCTCTAAGTAATTAGACCAGAGAGAAATGCTGTTTGCCTCCAAGCAAGCAAACATGGCTCCCTGATAACTCAAAGGCAACTAAAATACAAACTACCGTGAAGTAGACGAGATTCTTGTGAGGGCTTGGAGAAATATTTAACTGGCATTAGTATTAGTCTTTGGTACAGAGACATGCCATCTCAGAAACCCCCTTCTCTACCTTATAAAGGCAATTCCAGGCAGACATTGGTTCAGGATATTAGGTGAGGTGCTGGGAGAAATTACCTGAGGACATTTGATCCTACCTGCCAGGGGAAGTTACATTTGGCTTGTAGCTTCTCCCAGCTCTGCTCGGAGGCTTTTAATTAGCTCTGGATCCTTGTAAACAACCAGATGGTATCCTGAAGTTGCTACATTCTATGGAGCTGTTTTCCTGTTTTCATCTCTAGATAGCCCAGCCCAGAATGGGCTGGGCTGGGGAGTCTGGGAGGATTTCTAGCTATAAAATAAGTTGCAAGAAGAAAGAAGCTCGCTCTTTTCCCCCACTTTTGCCATTTCGGCTTCCCTTGGTGTTTTACTTCTCCGTCCTCTCCATTCTCTTTTGGGACTCAACACGTGGTGGCAGCCATCTTGGTCTACACCTGGTTGGGGCCTAGCTGGGAGCCCAGAGTCCGGAGGTTTTCCCTGCCAGCTTCGGAGGTAGAAGGGAACTTGCTTCCCGGCACTGTGAGGGACCCCGGCAGAGCTCCCCGACACCCCACACTGTGGCTGAGTATTGCTGGGGTAAAGAAACGAAGGCTGGAGATCAGCTCTATCCTAGGCAGCTCCAGTTTTTGCGACCAACCTGAGCTGTCATCCTGCATGTTTCCAGCCTGTGTGGCCCTCAGCTCCCCTGTGATTTCACAGACACTGAGACACTAACAGAGAGAGCCAGACAACAAACCTTTCCCTCACAGTTAATTTAGGAATCTCATCGTGAGCTAGAATAGCAAATAACACAGATTGGGGCCATTAGGCATTTGTTTCTAAGGGTCTGGAGGCAGGAAAGTCACAGAATAAAGCATTGGAGGATTCAGTTCTTGGAGAGGGCCCTCAACCTAGCTTGCAGAGTTATCATCCTGGGTATCCTCACGAGGGAATAGTGTGTGAAACCAGCCTTTGGCTCTCTAGAGAGCATCAGTTCCATAACTATAATGCCTCTTCTGATCTCATCTCCACCCAATTCTCTCCCAAGACCATCTCATCTGCAAATACCACTCAAATGAGGTTCAGAGCTTCCCTCTAGAACCAGATTTGTGCCAAATGCTGAGTCAGAGAAATATGCAATCACAATAATAAAGTGTACATACACTCACATCACTACACGCCCATCAAGTGTGTGTATATTAGAAGTGAGGTATACATATATGTGTATATAAACATACACTGCATTCCTGTTTATTTTACTGAGAGTACTTTATTAATTTTTAAGGTACTTAAGCTGAAATTTAAGGTCTTCAGTTGTTGATGTTTTCTAGGAAGGCAAACTTTTATATTAAATATTTTGTTAAGTTGCAGGTGGGTCTATGCGGCACAGGATGACTTAACTTGAGAAAGAACCACCAACACAAGCTGAATGACAAGTGTAAAAGAAATGATTGAGCTTCCCACCAGGTGCGTTCCTGGCGGCGGCTGCCCCTGACCACTGGGCTCCAGGAGAAACGGCTCCAGCTTTGAGGAGGGTCCCCACCCGCACCCATCGGCGCAGGAACTCCCTCTGACGCCATCCAGCCCCGACGCCCAGCAGATCCCTGCACTCTTCCCACCAGGTGCGTTCCAGCGGCGGCTGCCCCTGACCACTGGGCTCCAGGAGAAACGGCTCCAGCTTTGAGGAGGGTCCCCACCCGCACCCATCGGCGCAGGAACTCCCTCTGACGCCATCCAGCCCCGACTCCCAGCAGATCCCTGTGCTCTTCCCACCAGGTGCGTTCCAGGGCGGCGGCTGCCCCTGACCACTGGGCTCCAGGAGAAAGGGCTCCAGCTTTGAGGAGGGTCCCCACCCGCACCCATCGGGCGCAGGAACTCCCACTGCAAGACCTCCACCCCTGACCCCCTGACACCTGAACCACCCACAGACACCTCAAAATTCAAAACCGCTGGGCGCCATCTACTGACATAACATTAAGCATTGTCCCCTACACTCTTTGCTATACGTCCCTAGCTGCAAAGTAATTCAGACACCTACTAACTTTACTGACTAAGTCACCCAGAACACTCATTTTCAACCTACAATAGTCATTATGGTAAAGCAGCGCAAAAGTCCTTCAAGCTCTACGATTGAAGTTAATACTGATGAGACCTGCAATAACGATGAGCTATATAACCTCTCTGAAAAGGAATTTCGTAAGCAACTGTTAAAGATATACAAGGAAATAAAAGAAACAATGGAATACAAACTCAGTAAAGTACAAGAGGATTTGAGAGCAGAATTGAGTAAATTTCAGACCAAAGTACAAGCAGAAATGACAGATATTAAAAATGAGGTAAGTGAACTGAAAAACACAGGAGAAGGCCTCCAAAGCAGAGTAACAGCTACTGAAGAAAGAATTAGTGATCTCGAAGACGAGGTTCAGAAATTCTGTAGACAACACCAGAAGATGGAAAAAAGACTCACAATCAACGAGCAGACTACCAGAGAAAATCGGGATGAAGCCAAAAGGAACAACATACGCATCATTGGGGTGCCAGAAGGTCAAGAAGAAAACCCTGATGAAGAAGATACTGTCAAAGCCATCATCGCTGAAAAGTTTCTCGAACTGAAGAAAGCATGCTCCCAGATACAGGAGGTCCGAAGGATACCAGCTAAAAGAAACCCCAATAAGAATACTCCAAGACACATCCTTATTAAAATGACAAAAACGATAGACAGAGATAGAATACTGAAAGCAGCAAGATCAAAGAAGGAAATCACATACAAAGGAGCATCCCTGAGATTTACAGCAGACTTCTCAGATGAAACACTCCAAACCCGAAAACAATGGTGGGATATAGTGAAAAGACTCAATGAACTTCAGGCCTCACCAAGAATTCTTTACCCAGCTAGACTTACTTTCAGATGCGAAGGAAAGATACACAACTTCATGGATAAACAACAACTCAAGAAATTCATAGACTCAAAACCAACTCTAAAAGAAGGATTGAAGGGTCTATTGTAAAATAAGACAACCCAAAACCACAACAACGTTAAACAGAAAGATGGCACAAAATCCAATGACAATAATCTCTCTCAACGTCAATGGTCTAAATGCACCAATTAAGAGACACAGGGTGGCAAAATGGATTAAAAAACTGAATCCAACATTCTGCTGCCTACAAGAAACACATCTGAATAACCAGAGCAAACACAGACTCAAAGTCAAAGGCTGGAAGACCATTCTCCACGCAAACAACCCCTCCAAAAAGGCGGGTGCGGCCATACTCGTATCTGACAATATAGATTTCAGGCTGAAAAAAGGTCAAAAGGGACAATGAAGGCCATTTCTTAATAATTAAGGGGTATGTATACCAGGAAGAAATCACACTGCTAAACATATATGCGCCAAACGAGGGGTCAGCAAAATACTTAAAACGACTATTAATAGACTTCAAAGAAGACATTAACAGTAGCACAATAATAGTCGGAGATTTCAACACTGCCTTATCGACTATGGATAGATCGACGAGGGCTGAAACTCACCAGGGAAATACTGGACCTGAAGGAAGAAATGGAAGAAAGAGAGCTGGTTGATATATACAGGGCTTTTCATCCCAAAAAAGCTGAATACACTTTTTTTTCCAGTGCACATGGAACATACTCCAAGATAGACCATATACTGAGCCACAAAGCATACCTCAATAAAATAAAAAAGATTGAAATTGTGTCGACTATCTTTTCAGATCACGATGCACTGAAAATAGTAGTGAACCATACACAGAAGCAGGGAGCTAAACCAAACACCTGGAAACTAAACAGCTCACTGCTGAACAACAAATGGGTCATAGAAGAAACCAAACAGGAAATCAAAAGATTCTTAGAAACAAATGACAATGAAGATACCAACTATCAGAACTTGTGGGACACAGCAAAAGCTGTGTTAAGAGGAAAGTTCATAGCTCTGCAAGCATTCATCAGAAAAGAAGAAAGGGCCCATATAAATAACCTGACCTCACAGCTGAAAATATTAGAAAAAGACCAACAAGGGAAGCCCAACCCAGGCAGAAGGAAGGAAATAGTGAAACTTAGGGAGGAAATCAACGACCTGGAAACCAAAAAAACAATCCGAAAGATTAATGAAACCAAGAGCTGGTTTTTTGAAAAAATTAAACAAGATCGACAAGCCACTGGCAAGACTTGTAAGGACAGGGAAAGAGAGAACCCAAATAAACAGAATCAGAAATGAAAATGGTGACATCACAACAGAAAAAACAGAAATACAAAAGATCATCAGAGGTTATTTTGAGAACCTGTATGCCACAAAACATGAGAACCTAGAAGAAATGGATAAATTCCTGAAGTCCTATAACCTCCCACGATTGAAACAAGAAGACCTTCAATACCTAAATAAGCCTATCACCATCGGGGAAATTGGAAACAGTAATTAAAAGTCTGCCCAAACACAAAAGCCCAGGTCCAGATGGGTTCACTGGCGAATTCTACCAAACCTTTAAGGAGGACCTACTGCCAGTCCTGTTCAAGCTCTTCCAGGAAATAGAAGAAACAGAAACACTCCCAAACAGCTTCTACGAGGCGCATATCACCCTGATACCCAAAGTAGGGAGAGACAATACAAAGAAGGAAAATTACAGACCAATCTCCTTGATGAACACAGATGCTAAGATCTTCAACAAAATACTAGCAAACAGAATCCAAAGACTCATCAAAAAGATCATACATCATGACCAAGTAGGATTCATCCCGGGAATGCAAGGATGGTTCAACATTCGCAAATCAATCAACATAATACATCACATCAATAAGAGAAAAAATAAAAACTATATGGTCCTATCGATAGATGCAGAAAAAGCATTTGACAAGATCCAGCACCCATTCATGATTAAAACCCTCCAGAAAATGGGAATTGAAGGAAGCTTCCTCAAGATAGTCAAAGCCATCTACCAAAAGCCCACAGCGAGTATCATTCTCAATGGGGAAAAATTGAAAGCCTTCCCCTTAAGATCAGGAACACGACAAGGTTGCCCTCTCTCACCTCTTTTATTCAATATAGTACTGGAGGTACTCCGCCATAGCAATCAGAGAAGAAAAGGACATTAAGGGCACCCAGATAGGCAAGGAAGAAATCAAACTATCATTATTTGCAGATGACATGATATTATACCTAGAGAACCCTAAACTCTCGACCCAAAAACTCTTAGAAACAATAGATAGGTATAGTAGAGTGGCAGGGTACAAAATCAATACCCAAAAGTCGGTGGCTTTCCTATACACAAATAACAAAAGAGAAGAAAGGGATATTAAGAAATCGATTCCATTCACAATTGTGCCACAGAAAATCAAATACCTAGGAATCAGCTTAACCAAGTGTGTAAAGGACCTATACAAAGAGAACTACAAGACACTGCTTCAAGAAATAAAAAGAGGACACGAGGAAATGGAAACACATTCCCTGCTCATGGATGGGGAGAATTAACATTGTTAAGATGGTAATACTCCCTAGAGCTTTGTACAGATTCAATGCGGTTCCTATAAGGATTCCCATGACATTCTTTAAAGAAATTGACCAAACACTTCTGAAATTTGTATGGAATAATAAGCCCCCATGGATAGCTAAATCAATCCTTGGGAAGAAGAAGATGGGAGGCATCACCTTTCCCAACCTCAAACTGTACTACAAAGCAGCAGTAATTAAAACAGCGTGGTACTGGAATAAAAACAGACCGGTGGACCTATGGAATAGAGTTGAGTATCCTGACATCCACCCTCAAAGACATGATCAGTTAATCTTTGATAAAGGTGCAAAGAGTCCAAACTGGAGTAAGGAAAGCCTCTTCAACAAGTGGTGCTGGGAAAACTGGACAGCTACATGTAAAAAAATGAATTTGGACCTGTGTCTAACACCTTGCACAAAAATCAGTTCAAAATGGATTAAAGATCTCAATGTCAGATCTGAATCCATAAAGTACGTTGAAGAAAATATAGGAAAAACCCTCCACGACATCGATGCTAAAGACATCTTCAAAGGTGAAACACCATTAACAAAGCTACTAGAAGAAAATATAAATATATGGGACTACATGAAACTGAAGAGCTTCTGCACCTCGAAACTAACAGGAATTTTTTAAATGATTTGTACTCCTAGTATGAAGTTGTATAATTAAACAGATATTCCCAACGATAATAAAATCAAAGATGCCCTTAGAGGAAAAAATATTGGTAAAAGCAAAAGTTTTATAACCTCACACTCATTAACCCCATTGGGTAACAAGGTATAACAACACCAGTTGGCAGAATCTATTTCCTTTTCAAAAAGGAAAAGACTGGATTGGGAACGTGACCATTAGGGTGATGGGAAGGGCAAGGGGTGGAATCTAAGGATAATGGGGTTGTGATGAGTCCAACGAATCTGAAGGAAGGGCAAAGAGCAACCTTTGATTTACTGTTTAAGTAACAGTGGATAAACGGTCCAGCTACTGGACTCCTTTCTGCTAGCATGCTTAACTACCGAGTGAAAGTGACACATCTTTGATTCAGACTCAATCTCTCTCTCTCTCTATCTCTCTCTCTCTCTCGGCTTTTTTCTCTCCTCACTCCACTTGATCTCTCTCCCCAGCCTATCTCCTTCTCTCTCTCCCCTGCCAAGTGACAACGACAAACCTAGGCGAGGGGTTGGGGAGTCACTAGGTCTTGGGGTGGGGGACGCTGCAGGGCTGAGAGGGCCACACCCCTGGGCCTGCCCACATCTCTGTGCACTATTTGGGGCCACCTGAGCCACTGGAGGTTGCCGCCATGCAGCAGCCAGGCTACAGGTTGTTGGCCACCTGCCTTGACGGCCACACATGCCCACCTCAAGGGTCCCCAAGGTCCCTGCTGGGGCTCTCAGAAACTCTTGTCCCCCGCCCTCCTTGATTCTGTGGTGCCTCCTAGGTGAGAGGACCTGGTGGCCACCTACCGTCCTCTGCGCCGTCTGTCACTCGCTGGTGGCCTGGGTCACCTCTGGAGGGACCCACGCCATGGGGTCCAGAAGGAGATCCCGGCTGTACCCCCAGCGGAGGGAGGGGAGGGGGGTGTAGCCGACCAGGCTCAAGCGGCAGAAGACAAGAGAAGTCGAAATTTGCAGAAGCAGTGGCTCTTGGCATCAGCGAGGGCAGCAAGGGCAGCAAGGGCAGCGAGGGCAGCGAGGGCAGTGCGGCAGGCAGGGCAAGGGGGAACAATCTGGAGTCGTGAGGCATTCGAACTCGGCATGTTTAAACCCCACCGAGACCGGCGCGTGCAGGTAACAAATGCTGAGGACCGCTCCAGCCCCGTGGCCACAGAGGTGACCCCCACGCGCCGGCCAGCAGCATCGAGGGGCAGCGCTGGGCTCCCTTGGCAAGTGCTCTGCAGAGTCACGGCTTTCCCCAGCCTCCCGGGCGCAGCAGGGGAGAGCAGGGGAGGACAGGGGTGTCCCGCATCTGGGTGCTGGGGAAAGGCCACCGCGCGCTGCTAGATGATCTGATCCAATCTTGGCGCCAGAGCCCAGCTTCTGGTCAGCTCCCAAGAGTGGCAAATGATGTTCCAGGGCAAAATAAATTGAGTGAGTGAGTGAGTGGTGGTGAGTGAGTGAGTGAGTGTGAGTGAGTGAGTGAGTGAGTGAGTGAGTGAGTGAGTGAGTGAGTGAGTGTGAGTGAGTGTGAGTGAGTGAATGAGTGAGTGAGTGAGCGTGAGTGAGTGTGAGTGAGTGAGTGTGGAGTGAGTGTGAGTGAGTGAGTGAGTGTGAGTGAGTGAGTGAGTGAGTGAATGAGTGAGTGAGTGAGTGAGTGAGTAGAGAGTGTGTGAGTACAAATAAATAAATAAATATATTTTTTAAAAAAATTCACCTGGGCGAGGGATTTGGAGTCCACCGGGTTGAGCTGCATGCTGTAGCATCTTACAGGGCTGGCTGGCTGGTGTGGATGATTCCGTAGGTGGCATCTTCCCTTGGAGGACAGAGATGGTGCATTAGTTAGTGAAGAAGACACCACTCTGTGACTCTATGATACTAGGATTGGGAAGGGACTTTGTTTTTCTGGTAAGGGAGGAAATAAACGTTCCCTCCCTACCCCACCAAACACAAACTTGGCTTCTGCCAGGTGTCATAGCACAGGCTTAACGGAACACACTGGTGGCTGGCTCCAAGCAGATGTGAGAACACAGACACTGATACGCACACGAACACACACACTCCCAGACCCTGAAATTACTTGCTGCAGAACTGAGAGAAATGTCACAGCAGGCTGACATTGGTTTCCTTTTATACAAATCAGGCTCATACATGTATATATGTGTTTATGTGCACATACAGAGAATTTCAGGGCATCTCTGAATGGTGGCCTGGCTGCCATCATTAAGTATTGTAAATGGCACACAGCAAAAGGTCTGACTGTGTGTTTTATTCCTCACTGAAATGGTACCAATTTCTCTTACTGATGCTGCCTTTCCCACCTCTTCCTCCCCTTTTCTGGGCAACACTCAGCTGGCTCAGGGGTTACTCCTGGTGATCCATCCAGGCGGGCTCCGGGAACCATATGTGGTTCATTTCTTTATGATAATTTCCTTTTGTCAAAGTACTGTGAATTACAAAGTTATTCGTAGTTGAGTTGTTGACAATGATCACCAATATTCCGTCACAAGTTGACTCCATCTGTGTCAAATTCCTTCCACCAGTGTTCCCAGGTTCCCTCTCCTACAAGCCCCCCAGCCTACCATCATTCTTAAAACTTCAATAATCTTTAAGATTTCAAGTAACTTACTCTGAACTTCAAGCATCTGTCTGTCTTCTTTGTATTTGTTGTTGTTCATTGTTGTACCCCCAAAGCTGGAAGCAGCGTTTGTTGCTGAAATGAATGAGAGCCAAAAGCATCCGGCAACCCAGATGGCCAGACTGAAGCTGGTTCTCTGACCAGACGGCCTCTGCAGGTGCTTCTTTTTGAGGTCAGCAGTGCCTGCCCCAACATATTTATACCCCAGCGCCACAAGGTTTTATAAATCACCCGGAGAGCTTTCACTATTCCTGATGTCTTTCTAATAGTCCTGATATCATGGCTAAGGGCCTGACAACAGCCATGACAATGACATCAGCGCATCTCTGAGGGAGGATCCCGGCAGTATCGTTGTTTTGAGTTTGTTCAAGGGTCAAATCCGCTTTGAAAAATCACTGTTTTACACAGTGTTCTTAAAAAGTTCACTTTCATGGCTTAAGCTGTAACTGCATTAATTTCAAAACCCCTTCATTTTAATTTGCACAGAAATCTGCCCAGTCCCTCACCTACTGGGAGTTTTGAGGCAGCAAGGTCTCATTTCCTAACCAAACTAATGAAACTTGAGTTGTTCTAAGAACACAAATCTGGTCACATTACTCCCCTGCCAAAGATCTTCTTTGTTGCCTATATCCATAGAATAAATTTCAAATAGCATCATAAGATATATGATATTGTCTATAATCTGTAATGCACATAGCGTTCAACACACCTTCTATTGTATTTACAGTAATAGATGCCAAATACTGTTTGTTTTCTAACAAAGTTGTGAGCAACTTACTCATACTGAGCTAAATCCTTATAATAATTCTACAGGGTTAATTCCCAACATGTCCAGGCTAGAGTTGAGAAACCAAACTATCAAGCTGGTAAATAACTTTCTCCGACAACCATAACACAGAAGCCATGTTTGGATCCTCGAAGATATTGGCTTAACCGCTTGGCTCTAGGTCTCTCCTATGTGTCTTTTCTTTGTAGCACACATTATGCTATACTTTTTGTTTTTCCAGTCTGTAAGCACTCTGCAGCTAAAGAAAGATGCTCTGACAGAAAAGAAGCAGTCCTGGACTAGTCCACCCATGGCTGAGTCTAACTGTCTTCTCTGGACTGGAAATGCAATGTTGTTGAAAGGGGTGATTCCAGAAAACAAAAGTGATGACAAGGCAGTGAAGGAGTGCCATGACCATGTCTGACACAGGCAGGATGAACCCAGAATATTTGAAACAATCTATAAAGCAAAGGACTGAAAATAGCAATGTTTAACAGCTAGTAACCGCCAATCACAGACCTTTGACAGGAACTAGCTTTAAAATGAAAACCAACTTGACGTGCCTACCATGAAACTGAATTTCAGTGAATACACTGAACTATAAAAAAGAGCTGTCTGTATCACAAACCAGGCTTCTTTACTGTGCATGGTATGTGCCAGACTGGGCAGGTATGGAGACGGTCAACAGGGACAGTTCTTGTAAGCCCCAATAAACACATAGAAAGCTACCCAAACATCTAAGTTGCGAAATGATGGCCTATAGAATAAATCAAGGCATACTTTTCTGCACACACATACATATACTTTTAAAAAATAAACAGAAGCCCTTGTTCTCAACCTTTAAAATCAGGATATTTTAACCAAAATATGTATGCTCTTGAAAAATCAGAAAATATTGGCAATGCTGGACTCCATTCTCCAAGGCAACTAATAGCTAAAACAAAACTATGTTCTCACATTTAATGTGCCCGGCTTGTGCTCTTGGAGTAACAGCTGTGCCTAGGGCTGTGGGAGCTAAGATGAATCAAGTAGTTAGAAAAGGAAAGATCAGAAAGTAAAGAGGCCACAGAAGAATGCGAAACAACAACTATGGTTGTTTAAAGCCAAAGCAAAGGAGTTTTTCAGGAAGGGAAATGCAACATTTGTTAAGTTGAAAGAGTTCAAGCCCTGTGGTGTAAAGTGGTATCTCATTGTTGTTTTGATTTGAAGCTCTCTGATGATTAGTGATGATGAGCATTTTTTCATATAATTTTTGGCCATTCAAATTTCTTCCTTGCTGAAGTTTCTGTTCATTTCTTCTCCCCATTTTTTGATGGGGTTGTTTGTTTTCTTCTTGTAAAAGTTCTACCAGTGCCTGATATATCCTGGATATTAACCCTTTATCAGATGGGTATTGGGTGAATATTCTTTCCCATTCTGTGGACTGCTTTTTGTATCTTAGTCACTGTTTCTTTTGAGGTGCAGAAGCTTTTCAGTTTCATGTAGTCCCATATTTTTATCTTTTCTTCTAGTTGCTTTGTTAGTGATGTTTCACCTTTGAAGATGCCTTTAGCTTCAATGTCGTGGAGGGTTTTTCCTATATTTTCTACAATGTACTTTATGGATTCAAGTCTGATATTGAGATCTTTAATCCATTTTGATCTGATTTTCGTGCATGGTGTTAGACACAGGTCCAAATTCATTTTTTTACATGTCGCTGCCCAGTTTTCCCAACACCACTTGTTGAAGAGGCTTTCCTTACTCCATTTTAGACTCGTTGCACCTTTATCAAAGATTAAATGATCATGTGTTTGAGGTTGGGTGTCAGGATACTCAGTTCTATTCCATAGGTCCACAGGTCTGTTTTTATTCCAATATCATGCTGTTTTAATTACTACTGCCTTGTAGTACAGCACATATTCAAAAGAGCAAGAACAACAAGTGCTGGCGTGGATGTGGGGGAAAAGGGGACACTCATCCATTGTTGGTGGGAATGCCGGCTGGTACAGCCTTTCTGGAAAACAATATGGACATTCTTCCAAAGACTAGAAATTGAACTCCCATTTGACCCATCCATACCACTCCTGGGAATCTACTCTGGGAAACCAAAAATACGCAGCAGAAACACCATCCCTACTTTTATGTTCACAGCAGCATTATTCACAATAGCCAGAATCTGGAAGCAACCAGAGTGCCCGAAAATTAATGACTGGATAAAGAAGCTTTGGTACATCTACACAATGGAATACTATGCAGCTGTTAGGAAAAATGAAGTTATGAAATTTGCCTATAAATGGATGGACATGGAGAAGATTATGTTGAGCGAAATTAGCTAGAAGGAGACAGACAGATACAGACTGACTGCATTTATTTGCATAACATAAATATATATGTACATATTATGATACCAATATCCAAGGTCAAGTGAAACATATATCAGGAGATCTTGTCAAAGGTGGAAATTATCACAAACGTGTGGGAGTCAGAGGCTAGGTAAGACAGAAAATGGAACAGTGTGCTAACAATTGTCGAGGGTACTAATGCCAACCTCAAACTGAGCATTAAATAGAGCAAAAAGATACACATGACAACCCTTTAATGTATGTTCTGCAATCCATAGTCTGGAGGGAAGGAAAAGAGAAAGAGGGAGAAAGGGAAAGAAATAAAGAACATGCCATGGAGGAGGGCTGGGGGAGTTGGGAGGGAACCGGGAGCGTTGGTGGTGGGAGATGGCACTGGTGGCAGGATGGGTGCTGGAACACTGTATGACCAAAACCCAAATATGAACTTTTTAAATGTATATCTATGTAATTGTAAAAATAAAAAATTAAAGAAAAGAGATCAAGCCCAATCCGAGCTGAGGATGAGCCTTCTTCCAAGAGTGTTTGGCTTGACCTAGTTGTCAAGAACAGATGGAGGACTTGCTTTCATTTTCTTTATTCAGGATCAGCCAAGGGTCTTATTCCTCAGAGAACATGATTCCTCTCCTATAAGCACAAATTTCTGCAATGGAATAGAAGGGTCAGGGAGGATAGGGAGGATGGAAAGAGTAGGGGACTACAGAAGGAGGATGTTAGGAGCTGAGGGGGAAATTATGAAGGACTTTGTCTTATATGGTTTAAACAAAGAACATAATGCTTTAAAGTGGTAAGAATAAAACTAGTATCGGCTGAGTGTCTGCCATGTGTTAGGAATCATGCTTTCATACCGTATCTTCATCACCAAAGACGTGGGTCATACACTTAACTTTGGGTATGAAAATGAGGCTCAAGAAACAACTCTGACTTACACAACCAGAAAAGTGAAAGAATCCAGGATCTGAATCCAGATCTGATGAACCCAAAGGTCATGTTTATGATGTCGACAATAGTATTGTGAATGACACACTGAGGGGTCTCTGGAGAGACAACTTGGTAGTTAAGTGCTGTGCTGATGAAGCACTTTATACACACCATCATAATATTCCAAACAGTTTTATATTCTTATGTCTATTCTACAAATAGTCTGATTATGAGATTATGCTACTTGTAAATAAATGTGCCTGCCTAGGCAAGAAACAGACATTGGTAGTGGGAAATGTGAACTTGTGAAGGAATGTGTGTTGAACATTATACGACTTAAACACAATCAGAAACACAAGTGGTATTATCTCTTCCTTCAGCTCTTTCCGTTAATAATCAAAATCTGCTTTTATTTCAGTTTGGTCGTCAACAGTCCTATCACAGCAGCTCTGGACAATCCCCCGGGACCCCTTTTCCCTAGTTTCAAATCCCCTTTCATGCGGAGAACTCACAAATTTCATGACTCTTTTGCAATAGGTTTAGACCCACTTGATGACCTGATATTTCTATGTCAGAAACTCAAACACAACAAAAACAATACACCTGCTTTTCTCCCACACATCTCTGCTGCCCTCTACCTTTCAACTTTTGAACACTATCCACATTCACACCTATTCTCAAATTAAAAAACGTCTTTCAGAGGTTGGGAAAATTTAAGTAATTGTGGTCTGTGGTTGCAATGGTGTTGGATATGGGGCTAAATATTAATATTTGTAAGAAATTAGCATGAACATCTTTGTTAAAATATTGAGTTTAATATAAGTAATAATGATATGAAATAATAAATGCAGCCCACTATGTTTAATAAATTCAATAAGCAAAATCAATAACACAGATGGTCCAATTCGCATGTAACAACACAGTAAAAAGGTCATGACTTTAGTAATATCATTCCAAGGTTATGTTAATATACATAATAACATATATACTGCTTGCATAACTAGCAATATAATTAGTACCTGGTAAGGCGCAGACATTGTGATGGAAGTTGGGTGGAAAACAAAGGTCTTTGGTGGCAATAAGGGCATATTGGTGGTAGGACTAATATTGGAATTTTTTTTTTTTTTGCTTTTTGGGTCACACCGGGGAATGCTCAAAGGTTACTCCTTGCTCTACACTCAGGATTTACTCTTGGGGGACCATATGGGATGACAGGGAATCGAACCCAAGTCGGCGCTTGCAAGGCAAATGCCTTACCCGCTGTGCTATCGCTCTGGCCCTGGTATTGGAATATTGAATACTTGAATCTACTGTAGTGAACAAATTTGTAAATCATGGAGTTTAAATAAAGTTTAAAAATTTTAAAAGGAATGGCTTTCATTTTTGTCCTCTAATTAATAACCTTCAGTTACTCTGAAATGTATTTCTTTTTGAGAAACAACCAAGCTCATTTGAACTTACAAAAAGGATTTTTGCCATTAATTGCATGATTTGATCATTCCTTAAAGCATTTTAGAGCCATAAAGTATTGTACTGTGTTTATACATGTAAACATATATGTATATATTACATATATACACATATACATATATATGTGCAAATATATGTATATGAATATACATTTTCATGATCAACTTATTTATTGTTGGGCATCTAGTCTTAGCTATTGTCCTGAGAATTACAGTGAATAATGGTATTTATACATTCTTCTCAATAAATGTTTTTCTGTTCTGGGCATAGATACTCAAAAGTGGAATGGCCAGTTCAGATAGGGCTTCAATTCTGAGTTTACAGAGTATCGTCCCTACTGTTTCCATAGGTGTTGAGCCTCACAAAATTCCCACAAGAAGTGGATGAGGGTTGCTTTATTCACTACATCAGAGATTGATGTACACTGCAACAGAGATTGGTCCCAATATTTTCAATATGTTCTGAGAATGGCACATATCAAAATATCAGTGAGAATACCAATTAGTGATCAGTATTGATAGATCAGTTATCAGAATCCTAATCAGAGATCATTGATGATATCTCACTATTGTCCTGATTTGGATTTCCCTAGTAATATATATTATGATGAGCTTTTTTTAGCGTGCCTATTGGCCATATTCTGGCCTTCTTCAGGGAATTGTCTGTTCATTTCTTTTCCTTTCTCCACTTGTTTGTGTGGCTTTAGGAATTTGTTGTTGATAATCTTTGTACTTTATAGATTCTGGATATCAACCAGATCTCCAGAATCTATAAATCTGAATGTATAAAACTGAACTCCACCCAGCAGAAGAGTCTATCACAGTCCAGCTCGCGTGGCCGCAAACAGCCGCGTGGTTCATCAATAAATGCTGGAGATCAGAGGTGATTACAAGAGTATGCCACCGGCACAGCAGAGCCTGGCAAGCTACCCGTGTTGTATTTGATATGCCAAATACCAGTAACAATTATGGACCTCATTCCCATGACCTGATGGAATGGTTTGAGGCTCTTTATGTTCCTGGAGCAAGAAGATGCCCTTGGGCTCTACCAGCATGAGACAGGACATATAGAGATGTTACTGGTGCCCGCTTGAAAAAAAAATCAACGATGAACGGGAAGACAGTGATAAAACCTGATTTAGAAATAATCATTCTGGAAATCAGAGTATGGATATCAATCTGATGTGCTGAGTGCAAATATTTTCTTTGAGCTATATTTAGTTGACTATTGTGTAAAGCATGAGATATGGATTCGGTTTTATATTTTCCTTTTTTTTAATTTTATTATATCACCACGACATATAAAATTACAAAGCTTTTCGTGATTGGGTTTCAAACACAGTGTTTCAGCACATACACATCTTCCAATGCAACCTTCCCAACGCCAATGTCCCCAGATTCCTTTCCCTGCCCCCAGCCTGCCTCTGTGGCAGTTAATTTTCATAGATAGATAGATAGATAGATAGATAGATAGATAGATAGATAGATAGATACAGAGAGACAGAGAGACAGAGAGACAGAGAGACAGAGAGACAGAGAGGCAGAGAGACAGAGAGACAGAGACAGAGAGGCAGACAGAGGGACAGACGGATAGATGGGTGGGCAGGAGGGCGGGTGGATGGGTGGGTGGATGGGTGGATGGATGAATGGGTGGATGGATAATAGATAGATGGATAGATGATAGATAGATGGATAGATAGATGGATGGCCGGATGGATGGATGGACTGGCTGAAGGACAGGCAGGTGGTGGGTGGGTAGGTGAGTAGGTGGGTGGGTAGGTAAATCTCTCTCCCTTCTTTTGTGCATTGTGTATTGAAATACATATATACATATATTTAGGGGTTATCATTGTCATGTATATACCTTAGACTATGTTCAATGCTCAGTTCTAGTCTGGTGATAGTATTTCCAAGAATTATTTGCCCACTGGTCCCTTCTCTTACTAACCTAATCTCTGTCCCCTCCACACACAACCATTTACAAGTTCTTCTACCCCCGTTTTCACATGCCTTGGATATTAGTCTCATACTATTTTTTCTTTAAAAAACACCAATGAATGTAGTCATTCTATATTTGTTAGGTTGATACTTAGCCATAGATTATTGGATATTAATTTTGTAACCTGCTGCTCTACTATAAAAATCCTGTGTTTTTTGGAGCTTTTCTGTAGAATCTTTAGAGTTTTCTAAGTATAATATTATGTCATCTGCAAATAGTAATGGCTTGACTTCTTTTCCTATCTGGGCATCCTTAATTAAGTCATTCCCCCTTCCCCTGATTGCTATGGTAAGTACCTCCAGTTCTATACTGAATAAAAGTGGTGAGAGTGGGCACCCTTGTCTTGTCACATATCTTAGGGAGAAGGCTTTTAGTTTTTCCACATTGAGAGTAAGTCTTGCTGTGGGCTTGGCTTGTTTTAGATGGCTATTGAGGAAAGGTCCTTCAACTCCCATTTTATGGAAAGTTTTTTTAATCATGAATGGGTGCTGGATCCTGTCAAATATTTCTCCACATCCATTGATATGATCATATGGTTTTTATTTTTTCTTTTCTTGATATGAAGTATTAAGTTATTGACTAGCTAATGTTAAACCATCCTTGCATCCCGAGATTTATCCTATTGGGTCATGGTGTATGATCTTTTTCATTAGAATTGATTTTTCTTTTCTAGTAATTTGTTGAAGATCTTTGCATCTGTGTTCATCAGGGATTATGACTTATCAATTGCTTTTTTTAGTGAGGTCTCTATCTGCTTTTGGTGTCAGGGTGATATATGCCTGGTAGAAGCTGTCTGATAGTGTCTCTGTTTCTACATAAAGTTCCTGGAAAAGTTTGCTAAGAACAAAAATAGGTCCTCTATAAAGGTTTGGAAGAATTCACTAGTGAGTCCATCTGGACTTGGGATTTTGGGTTTGGGAAGACTTTGATTATGGTTTCAATTTCCTCTATAGTAATAGCCTAGTTCATGTACTCCAAGTCTTCTACGTTTAGTCTTGGGAGGTCATAGGAATCTCGGAATTTGTCCATTTCCTCTAGGTTCTCTTGTTTCATGGCATATGGAGTCTCAAAATAATCTCTGATGGTCTTTTGAAATTCATGGCTTCTATTGTGACGTTCCCCTTTTCATTTCTGATTCAGTTTCTTAGGGTTCTTTAGCTCCCTTTCATTGTGAGTCTTGCAAGTGGTTTGCTGATCATGTTTATTTTTTCAAAGAACCGGTTCGTGGTTTCACGGATCTTTTAGATTGTTTTGGGGAATTCTTGTTCATAGATTTCTGCTCTAAGTTTTATGAGTTCCTTTTCCTTGCTTGAGTTGGGCTCCATTTGTTGGTCATTTTCTAAGATCTTAAGCTGTGAAGTCAAATTATTTGTAAGCATTTTTTCTTCCTGATGAATGCATGCAAAGCGTAAAATTTCTTAACACTGCTTTAGCTGTGCCCCACAAGTTCTAACAACTTGTGTCTTCATTTTAATTCTTTTTGCAGGAATCTTTGGGTTTCCTCTTTGATTTTGTCTATGATCCACTGGTTGTTCAGCAGTGAGAAGTTTACTTTCCAGTGTTTGATTTGATTCTCTAATTCTGTGTGTGACTAACTTCCATTTTCAGTGCATCATGGTCTTTAAGAATCACTTGATCACTTCACTTGATCACTTGAATCCCGTTATTCATCGATTTGCTCGAGCGGGCGCCAGTAACATTCCCATTGGACCCTATCACGTGCCAATGTAGCCCAATGGCATCTGGTTGATTCAGGAATATGAAGAAACTCAAACCGTTCCTTCAGGGTCTTTACAAGGAAGTCTGACCATCTTGTAGGTGGGCGGCCACGTGATCTTTTGACATCCCGTGGGATCCAGTTGGTAATGGCTCTAGTCCAGCGGTTGTCTCCAAATCGCATTACATGTCCAGCCCATCTGATTTTCGATGCCTTGGCAAACGAGACAGCATCCCTGATTCTGGAATAGCGACGGAGGTCAGAACTCCTGATTCCTTCTCTCACTTGAGTGAGGCGTGATATTCCAAGCATAGCTCTTTCAATTCCTCTCTGGGAGACCCAAATAGCATTCTCATCCTGCTTTCGTAGGGCCCAGGTCTCTGAGGCGTATGTTAATGCAGGGAGAACAGTGGAGTCAAAGAGATGTGCCCGGAACCGGAGGTTCTTTGTCCTTTTAGCTAATTCTTCGATGCCTTTGAAGGCATTCCATGCCACTCTCTTCCTCCTGCGCAGCTCAGGTTTTAGGTCGTTCATCATGTTGATTTCTCGACCTAGGTACACATAACTGCTGCATTCAGAGATGTTTGTTCCATTGAGAGTGAATGGGGCCTCTGGAACTAGTTCATTCTTCATGAACATAGTTTTCTTTAGATTCAGCTGTAGACCTATCTTTCCACATTCTTGGTCGAAGTCAGCCAGCATTTGTGCCGCTTGGCTAATGTTTGGTGTTATTAGAACAATGTCATCAGCGAAGCGGAGGTGGTGTAGTTGCCGACCATCTATCTTCACTCCCATTCCTTCCCATTCTAATTGCTGCATGATGTTCTCGAGGGTGGCGCTGAAGAGTTTTGGTGAAATGGTATCACCCTGTCGAACCCCTCTTTTGACATCAATGATCACTTCTTTGTAGAATGGTGAGATCCTGGTGGTGAATCCATAATACAGCTCACGAAGGAAGGTCTTTAAGAATAGTTGGCAAAATTTCTATCTTTTTTATTTCATTGAGGTTTGTTTCATGGCTCTATTGGGCTTCAATAGAGCCTTGCATGAAGCCAGAGGAACCGCCACACCAAAAGGGCAGCCATTTTCAATATATGGACTCCACAGCTCATTAGAGCTCCACCTAAGAGAAAAGCCAATCACAAGCTCTACTCGTGAGAGTCACACCCTACAGCAAAGCCTATTTCTAGCCCTTGTATACTTGAACCAGAAACACAGATACACAGGGCAGAGCTGCTATCAGTTCTCCCTGTGCTCAGCTGATCATGAGGCATTGGGAGGGAAGACAGGTTCTAGCCCTGGCTCACCATCTCAATAGAGTCTCACAAGAAGCCAGAGGAACCCTCATACCAAGAGGGCAGCCATTTTCAATACCTGTACTCCACAGTTTGTCAGAGCTCTACCCAAGAGAATAGCCTATGTTTGCCTGTTGTGTGTGGTCACTTCGCAGCAGCACAGTTCATCAGTAAATGCATGAACCGAGAGCCTATTCCTAGAGTATACCACCTGCACAGCAGAGCCTGGCAAGCTACCCATGTCATATTTGATATGCCAAAAATCATTAACAATTATAGACTCATTCCCATAACCTGAAGGAATGGTTTGAGGCTCTTAGTGTTCCTGAAGTGAGCGGATGCCAATGGGTTACCAGCATGCACCATGGAGAAATGAAGATATTACTGGTGCCTGCTGGAGCAAATCTATGAGCAATGGGAAGACAAGTGACACAAGTGATATTTCATGGCATAATGTGTGGTCTATCATGGAGAATGTTCCTGTGCACTGGAGAAAATGTATATATACATATATATATATATATATTGCGAATGAAATGCCCTGTATATATCTACTAGCCCTCTATCTCTCCTATTCTTCCTTGAGGTCCAGTATTTCCTTTCTGAGTTCCAGTCTTATTGATCTATCGAGAAGTGGCAAAGTAGTTTTGAAGTCTACAACTATAATTGTGTTGTTTTCAATGTCCTCCTTTAAGTCTATTATCTGTTGTCTTCAGTATTTTGCAGGCTCCTTATTGTTGTTGGGCACAAAGTGACTAGTCTTAGGGCTTGATTCTTTCCCACCATGTGGCCCTGAAAGGGGACACAGAAGTAGGCCTTTTCCCCCTTAATTGTTATTATACCACTGTGAGATATACAATTACAAGGATGTTCATAATTGGGTCTCTGTCATACAGTGTTCCAGAAACCATCCCTCCCTCCACCAGTGCCCCATTTCCACCACCAATGTCCAAACACTCAACCTCAGCCTGCCCCCCATAGCCTGCCCATTTTCTTTCTCTGTCTTCCTCTCTCTTTTTCTCTTACACTTTGAGACTTGCCCTACAGACACTAACGGTTTATGATGTCTCTATGTGTATACTCAATAGTGAGTTCTTGTGTGACATTATAATTCCCCATTCCCCATCAACCTCCCCAGCTTGTTGCAACTAGAATGATCATTACAGTGTATAAATGTGCAAGATCCTGGGAAGGACCTGGTCCTAACTTCCTTTATTGTCTAAGTCTGTTATGCATCTGCATGCTGGTGCAGCTGTGGGTCCGGAGTATCTCTCGCCCAGTGTTGCTGGCTGTGGAGGCTGGGAGCCTGCAGCCATGCCCGCCAACATGGAGGTGGAGGAATGGGAGGAGGAGCCCAAATCTCGGCTCCAAGTCTGGCCAGCATGGTCTAGGACATTTTCTTAGGGCAATAAAGCCCAAAAACATCCATGTGAAAAACATCAGTACAAAATGTTCCTAGCCTTCCTTTTTTTAATGGATAATGAATTTTTTTTTACAATTACAAAATTGTTCATGTTTGGGGGCTTCGGACACACAGTGTTTCAGCAGCCCTCCCTCCACCAGTGCCCATTTCCCACCACCAATGTTCCCAATTCCCCTCCCCCTCCCATAGCCTGCCTCTATGGCAGGTTCTTTATCTCTTTTCTCTCTTTCTTCCTCTCTCTCTCTTCCTTCTCTTACATATTGTGTATTGCAATACATACAGTTAGAAGCCATCATGTGCATTTTTTGCCTGTAGTTAATGCTCAGTTCTAGAATGGTATTAGCCCTTTCGACAATTATTCACACATGTTCCCTTCCCTGTCTTACCTAACCTCTGTCTCCCACAAGTTTTTTTTTATAATCTCCATCTTTGATAAGACCTCCTGATCCATGTTTCGCCTGACCTTGGATTTTACAGAGCCTCACAACAAGCCAGATGACACCCCCTACTCCATGGGGGCTGCCATTCTCCACATCCAGACTTCCCTCTCGTCACAAGTCCACCCAGCAGGCCACACTATCACAGCCTGGATCATCGACACCCACCCTGCAGCAGTTTTTTTTCAATCCGGCCCAGGTATGCTGAACCAGAGACTCTCAGACATGGGGCAGAGCTGCTACTTGCTCTCCCTGTGCCCAGTCGCTCATGAGGCTCTCGGGAGGCATGGCAGGTTCTACCCCTGTCCTGCCACCCCAGCAGAGCCTCACAACAAGCCAGACGACACCCCCTACTCCATGGGTGCCCCCATTTTCCACATCCGGACTTCCCTCTCGTCACAACTCCACTCAGCAGACCAGACTATCACAGCCCGGCTTGCTCAATAAATAAATGCTTTATTTAGAGGTGACTACAAGAGTATGCCACCTGCACGGCAAGCCTGGCAAGCTGCTCGTGTCATATTTGATATGCCAAATACCAGTAACATTTATATTAGGTCATTCCCATGACCTAATATAATGGTTTGAGGCTCTTTATGTTCCTGGAGCAAGCGGATGCCTTTGGGTTCTACTAGCATGAGACAGGATATATGGAGATATTACCGGTGCCCGCTCTAGCAAATAGATGATGAACAGGAAGATAGTGATAGTGATAGCGAATATGTATATATATATATATATGTCATGCAAATAAATGCAGTCATTCTATATATATTTGTCTCTTTCCTTCTGACTAATTTCATTCAACATGATCCTCTCCATGTCCATCTACTTATAGGCAAATTTCATGACATCATTTTTCCTAACAACTGCATAGTATTCCATTGTGTAGATGTACCAAAGTTTCTTTATCCAATCATCAGTGTTCGGGCATACTGGTTGTTTCCAGATTCTGGCTATTGTGAATAGTGCTGCTATTAAAATAAAAGTGCAGATGGTGTTTCCGCTGTGTGTTTTTGGCTTCCCAGGGTATATCTCCAGGAGTGGTATGGTTGGGTCAAAAGGGGGGCTCAATTTCTAGTCTTTGGAGGAAAGTCCATATTGTTTTCCAGAAAGGCTGTACCAGTTGACATTCCCACCAACAATGGATGAGAGCCTTCTTTTCCCCACATCCATCCACACCAGCACTTGTTGTTCTTATACTTTTGGATATGCACCAGTCTCTGTGGTGTGAGGTGATATCTCATTGTTGTTTTGATTTGCATCTCTCTGATGATTAGTGATGATGAACATTTTTTTCATATACCTTTTGTGTGCCTAGCCTTCTGACCACAGGGATATGTAATTGCTATTCTATTGTAAAGGCTCAAGAGTTTGCAGGTGCTGTTACTCTATGGTCAGGAATTTTTCAGGTGCTACACAACTTGTGGTCCTATCCACTCTACCCGGGCACTGTATAAAAAGCTTTGGCTGTGCTCAATAAAATAGGAACTGCTCTCCAGAACCCCCCCACTGCCTTGGTGTCTTCCTTTTTCCTTTCTACAACAGCAGCGTTGCAGAGTTTCTCCCAAGTCATTCCCTCTCCTCTTGCAGGAAAGAATTCTGGCAAGATCTAGATCTCCATCCTTTGTGCTGAGGTCTGCTGGCTAGGGCCCCCGACATCTGTGTGTTCATTTATTTAGAAGTGTAATTTCTTACTAATATACATGATCCTTGATTTAGAAATGGCCTAACTGTCCCTTCTAATCTATTTCAGCATGAATTCTATGTTGTCGGATACTTGTACCCCGGCCTTTTTGTAAGGTAATTTGCACATAGAATATATAAAATATATTTATATATTCATATAAAATAATGTATATTAATAGATTAATATTATATATTAAACTTATATTTAATTCATATATTCACATATTACATACCTAGCTGAAATAATTAACTATATTATTATTATTATTATTATTATTATTATTATTATTCACGATCACGATCACGATCTTCCCGTTGATCATCTATTTGCTAGAGCGGGCACCAGTAATATCTCCATATGTCCTGTCTCATGCCAGTACAGCCAGGGGCATCGTCTTGCTACAAGAACATAAAGAGCCTCAAACCATTATATTAGGTCATGGGAATGACCTAATATAATTGCTACTGGAATTTGGCATATCAAATATAACACGAGAAGCTTGCCAGGCTTGCCGAGCGGGAGGCAAACTCTTTTAAACACCTCTTTTAAACACCTCCAAATAAAGCAATTATTATTATTATTATTATTATTATTATTATTATTTCCCTCCTGCCACTGCTCCCACTCTATGGCAGAAATTTTTTTCTCTCTCTCTATCTATCTATGGCTCTCTTTCTCTTTTTAGGGGATTTTTATTTTGCAATAAGAAACCAAAAGGTTTTTCAAACTATTTTTAAAACTATGATTGTATGAAAAAGTGCACGCAACAAATTATGACTATAGTTTGAAGTTTATCTTAAACCAGAATGCTTATGTTGTACAATAAAAGTATTAAGAATTAGAATTCTATTTTTTTATTATTTGAACAGAGGAGCTCAGAATTTCATCATTTTGGGATAAAGCAACTTGTCACAAAGAGAACTCCGGTATTTTCTTGCTTTAGCCTAATTTTCTAAAGTCAATGAAACATTTTTTAGAAATGAAGTTTAAAAAGCTGAAAAATTTCACAAGGATCACAGTCACGATCACGATCTTCCTGTGCATCATCTATTTGCTAGAGCAGGCACCAGTAATATCTCCATATGTCCTGTCTCATGCTAGTAGAACCCAAAGGCATCCGCTTTCTCCAGGAACATAAAGAGCCTCAAACCATTATATTAGGTCATGGGAATGACCTTACATATAAGTTACTGGTATTTAGCATATCAAATACAACACGAGCAGCTTGCCAGGCTTGCCATGCTGGTGGCATACTCTTGTAGACACCTATAAATAAAGCATTCATTGATGAACCGCGGCCCACGATAGTCTGGTCTGCTGGGTGGAGTTGTGACTAGAGGGAAGTCCGGATGTGGAAAATGGCGGTCCCCATGGGGTAGGGGGTCATCTGGTTTGTTGTGAGGCTCTGCTGGGGTGGCAGGCCAGGGCTAGAACCTGCCATGCCTCCCAGGCGCCTCATGAGCGGCTGGGCACAGGGAGAGCAAGTAGCAGCTCTGCCCCATGTCTGATAGTCTCTGGTTTAGCATACCTGGGCCAGATTGAAAAAAAAAGAAAACAACTGCTGCAGGGTGGGAGTCGATGATCCGGGCTGTGATAATCTGGTCTGCTGGGTGGAGTTGTGACGAGAGGGAAGTCCAGATGTTGAAAATGGCAGCCCCCATGGAGCAGGGGTGTCATCTGGCTTGTTGTGAGGATCTGCTGGGGTGGCAGGCCAGGGCTAGAACCCGCCATGCCTCCGGGCGTCTCATGAGCGGCTGTGCACAGGGAGAGTAAGTAGCAGCTCTGCCCCATGTCTGAGAGTCTCTGAGAGGTTGTGCTCTGGGGGATCGGCCTGCCACGGCTCTGACCTTTTTCCAATTTGATGATCACTTCTGGTTTGGTGAGTGAATGTCCCAGTGACAACAGGTGACTGTAGGTTTCCAGTGTCACCTCCCGGTACAGGGTCTGCTGCTCATCACCCAGGATATTTACCAAAATGCCCATTTTCCATATCAATTTACCACAAATAGTCTGGCTAGACTGAATTAATACATTAATTCAGGCACAAATATGATTTGTGACTTTAGTTAGATGGAAATTTTTAAAAACATGAAAGCACATAACCGACTCTACCATCGTGAAAATTTTAAAAAAATACATTAATGAAGAAATTAAATAGCAATGACATCAATCTCTCATTTGTTTATGTGAACTACACCTGCAACATATAAAGTATATAGTAAAATGTACTGCAGTACTTTTAATTGCAACTTGAAGTTTACATATGCTATATAGAACAAAATAGAAAGTAAGGAAGCTTATAAAGAATACAGAGCTGCTTTAAAGCCTTGGAAAGAATCATTTTCATCATTACACCCTATTGGATAGAAAGAGTCTTAATCACTTGCATGACATTTTCAATAAAAAGTGAACTAGCCAGGGCTGGAGCAATTGTACAGTCGGTAGGGTGATTGCCTTGCATGAGGCTGACCCGGGTTCAATCCCTGGCATCCCTATTGTCCCCCAAGCATAGTCAAGAGTAACCTCTGAGTATCACAAGGTGTGACCCAAAAAATAAAAAAATAACTAACCAAAGATGACAATACATTTATATTCAATAAGAGTATTTAAGTAACTTTAAAAAAAAACTATCCTATAAGATACACACTGTCAATGTTAAAAAGATAATAGTATTGGGGCCGGAATGATAGCACAGTGGGTAGGGCATGCACCTTGAAAGTGTCAGACCCAGGTTCAATCCCTGGCATCACATATGGTTCCCCAAAAACTGCCAGGAGTGATTCCTGAATGTAGAGCCAGGAGTATCTCCCGAGCATCACCAGGGGATGACAAAAAATAAAAACAGACAAAAAAATTTTAAAAAATGAAGTTAAATTATGACTTTTTAAAAAAGATAATTTTATCCACAAGCTGTTAGTACAAGCTAAGAAATGAAGCGTTGGGGGCCTGAGCGATAGCCAAGTGGGTAGGGCATTTGCATTGCAAGCAGCCGGCCTGTGCCGGCCCGGGTTCGATCCCCGGCATCCCATTTGGCCCCTGAGCACCGCCAGGAGTAATTTCTGAGTGCAGAGCCAGGAGTAACCCCTGAGCATCGCCGGGTGTAACCCAAAAAGCAAAAAAAAAAAAAGCGGTGAATTGAAAATGTATTTGGGTTTAATATTTGAGTTTTTTTGATGCTAAGAATTTCCTACCAATATGTCTTATTTTCAATATGCCAAATACCAGTAACAATTATATCAGGTCATTCCCATGACCTAATATAATGGTTTGAGGCTCTTTGTGTTCTTGGAGCAAGTAGATGCCCTTGGGCTTTACTAGCATGAGAGAGGACATATGGAGATATTACTGGTGCCCGCTCGAGCAAATAGATGATGAACGGGAAGATAGTGATAGTGATAGTGATAGTGATATATGTGTGTCATCGATGTGGGTATACATATGGCCCTACGGGACTTGGGGCCACACTAAACAGTGAACGCCAGGCTCCGTGCTTGTGATTTCTGCTGTGTCAGGATTTGATCAGCTCTGATGACAAAAATGCCTTAAATTCAGTTGATAGAAATCACTCCTGCGAACTCTTCATGCACACTGTTTTACAGTATCAGCAGCTGAATTATTTTAATAGTAAAAACAATAAGTACTGACAATTTAGTTTTAAGTTAAATTTTATAAGAAAAATCTGGTGTCATCAGATTTTTTCGAGATTTCCTAGATTAAACTACTAGGAATTATTTTGAGTCTGGCAAAAATCCATTTACAAAATAATAACATGAAAACACTTTAATTAAAAATACTGCTTTAGGACTCTCATCCACTGCTGGTGGGAGTGCCGACTAGTCCAGCCCTTTTGGAAAACAATATGGGCATTCCTCCGAAAGCTAGATATTGAGCTCCCATTTGATCCAGCAATAGCACTCCTGGGAATATACCCTAGAGACCGAAAAACACATAGCAAAAACACTATCTATACTTCTTTATTCATCTCTGCGCTGTTCACTATAGCTAGAATCTGGAAACAACCTAAATGCCCGAGAACAGAGGACTGGCTAAAGAAACTGTGGTTCATCTACACTATGGAATACTATGCGGCTGTCAGAAAAGATGAAATTATGAAATTTACCTGCAAATGGATGGACATGGAGACTATCATGCTCAGTGAAATTAGTCAGAAGGAAAAGGACAGATATAGAATGACTGCATTCATTAATAGGACATAAATAGATACCAGTGTTTTACTAAATATGGGAAATGGTAATGGCAGATTAAAACTCACCACTGAATATACACAAAGAGACTTAAGGGATAAACTCTAAATATCTGCAGGGCTAGCCACAATGTGTAAAATAAGAGGGAGAGAGATGCAGAGACAGAGAGAGAGATAGAGAGAGAAAGAGAGGAAACTGGGGTACCTGCTATTAAGGCGGCCTGGGGGCGGGAGGGGAGGGGTACATTGGTGGTGGAAATGGGGCACTGGTGGAGGGATGGGTGCTGCTATACTGTATTACCAAGAACCAATTATGAACACCTTTGTAATTGTATGTTTCACTGTGGTATAATAAAAATTTAAAAAAAAAGGAAAAAAAAACTGCTTTATGTTAGTGATATTTGTTTCTAATCTAACATTTTATCATCTATCAGTTAATCAATAATCAAAAGCATAAATTATTAAAATTGCTGTCAATTATCTATGCATTAGACACAACTCTATTATTTACATCTATGTAATACCTATTAACACATAACTTGTAGCAGGACACCTAAAAGCCTAGGCCTCTGCATCTGCCCTGGATTGCCTCCTGCTGGTCACTTCATAGGGGGATAGTCTGAATGTGGCAGTCTTATCTGACCATGTATTCTGTACTGGCTGGTATAAATATTCTCTCATGCACCAACTTAGAGGGAGAAATTGACAAACAGAGGGTTAGAATCGAGGGACAGAAAGAAGACGTCTGGAAGTTGGATATAAGATTGAAAGAACAAAAAGAAGAAATATATAGGAAACTTGGGAACTTAAACCAAGAAATGAATGTGTTAAGCAGGGAGATTTCTGATTTCATAGCTTACCAATCAGGAAATAGCGCATACCCGATTCTGAAGCATAACCCAACTAAAAGCCATTCGCAAACACGCCCTAAGGCTGTAGACTTGAAGAAGGTGTGTACATATCCGGCAAAAAAATCTAAAAAGAGTTCTGAAAAGAGTTCTAATGCGGCTGACAACTTAGAGGAGGAACAGGGAAGCCCAAAGGAGGTAGGCTTTCAAACTGAAAATCTCCCGGAGTTAATACCTTCCAAGGGGAAGATGCTCCTCTGACAGATACTACAAGCTCTGATGGGGAAGAATGGGAGGAACAGGTTAGCTTGTGCAGGCCCCAAGAGCCTTGCAGTTCCTGTGGTGGTCAATCTAATAATAATCAAAGAGCAAAGCCCAGCAATCTTTCTCATGACCAATCTAAAAACAAAATAAAACCAATTTATGAAGAATTGAGTATTGAGTCAATAGCCCCATTCAGGAAGGCTTGTCATAAGTTTGGAATAGCAAGTTCTTATTCTCTAAAATATTTAGCTGATTGGAGCCAAAGAAAAGAGTGGGTATTGTCAGACTTTGAAATGGTAGCCCGTACTTGTCTGACCAATTCACAGTTCACACAATGGCAAATGTGGTATGCAGATGAGGTTAACACGAATATTGACACTTTAAGAGAATCTGGCCATAATGTAACTTTTGCCATGCTAAAAGGTGAAGGTGAATGGCAAAAGAAAGAAAAACAAGTAACATTACCTGAAACTTTTAAAATTTGTTCGGGATACAGCATTAAAAGCGTGGGAAAGAGTAGATGCCGACCCAGAATATCTAGGTAGCTGTACAAAAATTTACCAGGGTCCTAATGAACCATACTTTGATTTTATTGGGAGATTAGGTCAGATAATCACAGACAGGTTCAAGACCCATCTGTTCGACAATCCCTAAAACGAACCTTATCATATGAGAACGCTAATCAAAATTGCCAAGTAATACTATATAGTATTAAGGATAAGGAAGACCTCATGGGATATCTAAAGGCCTGTAAAAATGTCGGTTCGGCCTCCCCTGGAACACAGAATGCTATAGAGACTTATCCCATACAGCAGGAGAATCAGGAGAGGGATGAAATGTCAAACAGCTTCAGGGAGAGAAACAATAATCCTCAAAGGAAAAACAATGATCAGAGAAACTATGCTAATAAACGCAACTCCACCCTCAGAGGGCCCCACCTGGACCATTCCCAAGGTGCAGAAAGGGAAAACAAAAACATTGGGCCAGAGACTGTCTGTCTCGAGACGAAGTCAGCCTCAGGCTTCATCTGGACAGATAATCTGCTTTAACTTCGGAGGGAAGGGGCACACCTGTAGAGATTGCCCATCTCCTAGAGCTATCAATACAAGGCAACATCCTAATATTCCCTTTGTGGGAAATGTTACATGGACCCCCTCCCAGGTTCCACAAGCTCTGCTGGCTAAATAACATCTATGCCTCCCCCAAATGAGGGAAACTGGGGGGGGCAGCCCCAGGACCAGCTGAATCCAGAGGCACTCTCGTTCATTCCACCTGCCCAGTATCCTCTGAATCAGAATCCACAGAATTACAGTCAATAAATGCTCTCTGGCCTACCCCATCAGGCAATGGCAGTCTCGATATTCTCTGCCCTAAGACTGTCACAATATACCCAAGTCAAGATCCTTGCATGCTAAAAACAGAGATAAAAGGACCTGCTCCCCAGGTAGTATGGGTTTAATTCAGGGGAGCGATTGGCTGAAATTTAAGGGAATTAAGGTGCATTTCAGACTTCTGGATCCTGAATCTCATGGAGAGATAATACTGTTAATCTCTGTACCAACTAAATGGACTTTTAAAAAAGGGGAACTGCTTGCTAAACTATTATTATTTTTGAGGATCCGTCTAGTCAGTCCAAACACCCTAAAACTGGTGGCTTAAACAGTACCAACCCTTCTGCCAACTTCATTGTTGGTTATACAGCCACACATAACCAAGCCCACCAGCCACCTGCTAACTAGCTAGTTGGGTACACTACCAGAATTTCGCAGGCCAAGCAGCCAATTATACCCATCGAAATTTATAAAAGGAAATTCAAAGGCATGTTGGATACAGGGGCAGATGTATCCATAATCTCCACCAACTATTGGCCCTCTAACTGGGCCCTAAAGAAAGTGTCCCATAGTCTGAGAGGGGTAGGCAACATCTCCTCTTCCCTTCTCCAACAGAGTGTGAGATGGCTGCCATGTATTGGCCCTGAAGGGAACGTAGCCATGTTCCAGCCTTGTATAGCCCCTAAGCCTTTAACTTTATGGAGTCGAGACATGCTGGAGCAGAGGGGGGCAGTAATTCATATACCTCGTCCGATTCCCCATCAGGCACATGTTCCAGCTCTCCATAATAAGCCTAACACAGGGAGTAACCCTTTTTTAATTGGGGCCGCTGTGGTTAAGCGCCCACCACCAGTCCGTATTCAGTGGAAGTCTGACAAACCTATATGGACACCACAATGGCCCCTCAATATCAAAAAGTTAGAGACGCTAACAAATCTAGTGGAAGAACAGCTGAATTTAGGACATATTGAGGAAACGTTTTCAGAATGGAATTCTCCTGTTTTTGTAATACAGAAAAAATCAGGCAAATGGCGTTTGCTGATTGACTTAAGGAATGTAAATTCTGCTATGCCCTGCAACCTTGGCTCCCCTCTCCAGCAGCTATTCCTAAAGATTGGCCACTAATTACCATAGATTTAAAAGACTGCTTTTACAGCATACCTATCCACCCAGATGATCAGAAAAGGTTTGCATTTTCAGTCCCTTCTATTAATCTTAAAGGCCCTTTACGTAGGTTTCAATGGACAGTATTGCCCCAAGGGATGACTAATTCACCTACAATGTGTCAACAGTTTGTTGATGAGGTTTTGCGACCCATTCGTGCTAAATTTCCTGGTGCATACATCATCCACTACATGGATGATATCCTGCTAGCTTGTGATAATTCCAGAGATCTCCAGAATTTATATAATGATGTAATGACAGTTTTACCCGAGGCTGGTTTACAAGTAGCTACGGAAAAAAATCCAGATGCAGCCTCCATATGAATATTTGGGCTTTGCTCTTGACCGCACTACAGTGCCTCTTCAAAAAATTTCCATTAGTCAAAAAAGGCTCAAAACCTTGAATGATTTTCAAAAACTGCTGGGAGATATCAACTGGGTATGCCCATCCCTTGCCCCTTGCGATTCCTAACTGTGAGCTCAGTAACTTGTTCAACACCCTTGAAGGTGATCCTGCTTTAAATAGTCCAAGGCAGCTAACTCCTAAAGATCAGAAGGAACTAGACTTTTTCATGGATCGGCTTCAAAATCTTACCTCTCCAGATTTAATCCTGGAGAAAAGGTATGGTTATTGGTCTGCAACACTCCTGAGTCTCCAACTGCTCCTATAGCCCAATTATCTGGACCGTTAGAATGGGTTTACTTACATAACAAGCAGAATCGTACTGCTACACCTTACTTTGAGATGATAGCCCACCTTATAATTAAGGGAAGATCAAGAACCCAAGTATTGCTTGGACATGATCCCCATGTAATTGTACTACCTGACCCTAAAAAGAAATTGAAGCTGTTTTACCACCCAGTGAAATCCTTCAGAGAGCTTTAGCAGATTTTTCAGGAGAAATATCTTATCATTACCCAGTTGGAAAAACCTGGGAATTTCTGAAAAGGACACCTTTTGTAATTTCCACCATTGTCCACTCCCCTCCCATTCCTGATGCTCCAGTGTATTATATTGATGGTTCCTCATCAGGAAGGGGTGAAATTACAGGTCCTTCGTTGACCACTACTGTGCATACAAATTATAAATCTGCCCAACAAGTGGAACTCACCACCCTGATACATTTACTATCCCATGTGTCTGGCCCATGTAATGTGGTGAGTGATTCTGCATATGTAGTTGGTTTATTTCCTGGAATTGTCACTGCTTCTTTAAATGCCCATAATCCTAATTCAGGAGCTGCTCCATAAACCATAGGGATCTCCTCCGAAAAAGAACACTCCTTATATACATCTCCCACATTCGTTCTCACAGTCGACTCCCCAGGCCGATTTTTTCGAGGAAATGAAACAGCAGATCTCTTGGCAGCACCAGTATTTAAATCAGTTGAGGAAGAGCACCAGACTCTACATACAAATGCCTGCCGCCTTCATGTACACCATGGCATCCCATGGAGACAAGCTAGACAGATTGTCCGCAACTGTTCTGTCTGTGCTCCTTTACATTGTACATCTCATGTTGCAGGAGCAAATCCTCGAGGTTTACAGACAAACCAATTGTAGCAGATGGATATAACTCATACCAACTTATTTCCCAACAAACCTTTCCTCGTGTGGTCATTGATACATATTCTCGGTTCATATGGGCTGTTACTATGATGTCTGAAAGAGCTAATCTGTTTGTTCATTTTTACTCCAGTAAGCTTCTCCGTCATGGGTGTTCCCCATACCATAAAAACAGATAACGGTCCTGCTTACACCAGCAAAACCTTCAAATCCTTTTGCAAGGAATGGCAGATCAAACATATTACAGGAATTCCATATAATCCACAAGGGCAAGGAATTGTTGAACATGCTCACAGAACACTTAAAACTCAGTTATTAAAGCAACGAAAAACAAGTATGCCTCCAATTGATTCTTTATCTTTAACATTATTCACCTCAAATTTCTTAAATATACTTCAAGGAGATCCCTATACTGTGGCTGAACGACACTTTCAAGAAGATATGCAAACTCAAAAAACAATCAATTCACCTATCTGGGTGAAAATTGATGATAAATGGATTGCAGGTCACCTCCTCATTCGGGAAGAGGTTATGCTTTCATTTCTACAGATGATAACCCTCCCAAGAAACTCTGGGTTCCTCTGCGACTGTTAAGACTAGAATTCTCCAAGAATCAGAAAACAACTAATTCTTTCAATATAAAGTCTTAAATTTTAAATTGCAAGTTGTTGTTTAAACCTCCTGGATTGGTTCATTTTAATAATAATCTTGTTTTGCAGCCTGTTTATCATGGTTCATGTCTAATACCTTGCCTTACAGCCTAAATGCTTTCTTCCTTATGAAAAAAAAAGGTGGAAAAATGGATGGAATCCGAGCATAGTGCTCAATGTCAAAATGTTTCAAGGATTAATGTTAGAGTTTCCTTTTTTTAATGTTTTTGCTCACAGGTATTTGCAGAAAAAGAACTTGGATGCTGCAGATTCCTTCTATAATGCTTGTGACTTTGGACTCTGATCACAGTGCTCATTACAAAAAGTTTGCTAAATCAGTGAATAAAGGTTTTTCTAATGCTCTATTCACAGGAAAAGACACATCCTCACCATTATTTGCTGGCTTTATATTCATGAATCGCTTGATTCGTTACCATTTATCACCCAGATGGGCCATATACACAGCTATAATATATTGATCGATCAAATGTGTGTGTGCGTGTGTGTGCATGTGGTGGCCACCATTGTGTTTGTGGATTAATGTTGTGTCTATGTTTATGTCTCAACTATTCTCAATTTCTGACCACTACAAACCTCTATTAAATTCATCAGCTCTCTAACCTACTAGACTCATCAATTTTGAGTTCATCAATTCTCATACTTCCCTGCTCCACCCGTTTGGAGCTTCCTTATGTTCTTCTTTCCATCCCAGACTTGAATTCCTGCCAAAGCCTTAAAATATCAATTCGTGATTAATCTTGAAAAGTGTTTTTGTCTCGCCTAAAATTAAGCTACAGTTACAGTTACCGGTGCCAGTGTTCCCTTGCTGAAGAGCCTTGCAAGATGCCTGTACCACAAATCCAGACACCTGTTCTAGTGCTCGAGACCCTTGTCCCAGTGCTCCTGAGACCTGATCCCGTGTTCCTGACAATTCAACGAGTTCCTGGTCGCTGCTCTCCAGAGACTCATACTCATATGATCACCACTGTTGTTGTTCCAGAAGTAGCCCCACACACTTTGTTCCAGACACCTGACTTTAATAAAATATGGCAAATTGACTCTCAAAAATTATGGACAGAACAAACTATAGCCCATTATAATCAGACAGCTAGAAACACTTTGTCATGAACTTTGCTTTGGGTCCAAACACAAGTTAGGATCCTAAAGTAACATGTATTATCATTTGTAATTGGAATTGTTTTTTCTTATCTTAATTTTCTATGTTACTAAATATTTTGTACTTTTTCAATTTTTTATAGTAAACTAATCAGGGGGAGTTGTTGCAGGACACCTAAAAGCCTAGGCCTCTGCATCTGCCCTGGATTGCCTCCTGCTGGTCACTTCATAGATAGGGGGATAGTCTGAATATGACAGTCTTATCTGACCATGTATTCTGTACTGGCAGGTATAAATATTCTCTCATGCTACCACAATCATCGTGGTACTAGCTAGATCTTACCAGCATATTTGCCTGGCCACGTTGGATCTCTAAGTAATTAGACCAGAGAGAAATGCTGTTTGCCTCCAAGCAAGCAAGCATGGCTCCCTGATAACTCAAAGGCAACTAAAATACAAAACTACCGTGAAGTAGATGAGACTCTTGTGAAGGCTTGGAGAAATATTTAACTGGCATTAGTATTAGTCTTTGGTACAGAGACATGCCATCTCAGAAACCCCCTTCTCTACCCTATAAAGGCAATTCCAGGCAGATCTTGGCTTAAGATATTAGGTGAGGTGCTGGGGGAAATTACCTGAGGGCATTTGATCCTTCCTGCCACGGGAAGTTACATTTAGCTTATAGATTCTCCCAGCTCTGCTAGGAGGCTTTTAATTAGCTCTGGGTCCTTGTAAACAACCAGATGGTCTCCTGAAGTTGCTACATTCTATAGAGCTATTTTCCTGTTTTCATCTCTAGAATGCCAGCCCAGAATGGCTGGGCTGGGGAGTTTGAGCAGATTTCTAGCTATAAAATAAGCTGTAAGAGGAAAGAATCTCTCTCTCTCTCTCTCTCTCTCTCTCTCTCTCTCTTTCTCTCTCTTTCTCTCTTTTCCCCTTTTGCCATTTCAGCTTCCCTTGGTGTTTTGCTTCTCTGTCCTCTCCATTCTCTGTTGGGCCTCAACACATGGTGGCAGCCATCTTGACCTACACCTGGCTGGGGCCTAGCTGGGAACCCAGAGTCCGGACGTTTTCCTGCTCTTGGATTGTATATTGGAACCTGTGATAGTAAAGCCCTTTTAAAACTGCATCGGATTCCTGAGTCTTCATCCATTCCCCACCAACTTCGGAGGTAGAAGGGAACTTGCTTCCCGACACTGTCGGGGGACCCCGGCAGCGCCCCCCATTTTGGATTGTATTTTTGGTTTCCAACTCATTGACTTCCTCTCAATATTTTATTATTTCCTTTATTCTGCCTGGGTTGGGCTCCTTTTGTTGGTATTTTTCTAATATCTTCAGCTCCATATTCAGGTTATTTATGTGGGCCCTTTCTTGTTTCCTGATGAATGCTTGCAGAGCTATAAACTTCCCTCTTAACACGGCTTTTGCCATGTCCCACAAGTTCTTATAGTTGATGTCTTCATTTTCATTTATTTGCAGAAATCTTTGGATTTACTGTTTGATTACTTCTATGATCCATTGGTTGTTCAGAAGTGAACTGTTCAGTTTCCAGGTGTTTGGTTTGACTCCTGTTTCTGTGTATGGTTAACTTCCATTTTCAGTACATCATGGTCTGAAAAGACAGTTGACACAATTTCTATCTTTTTATTTTCTTGAGGTATGCTTTGAGGATCAGCATGTGGTCTATCTTGGAGAATGTTCCATGTGCACTAGGGAAAAATATGTATTCAGCATTTTTAGCATGAAAAGCCCTGTAATATATCCACTAGCTCTCTTTCTTCCATTTCTTCCTTCTGGGCCAATATTTCCTTGGTGAGTTTCAGTCTTGTTGATCTATCCATAGTTGATAGAGCAGTGTTGAAGTCTCCAACTATTATTGTGCTACTGTTAATGTCTTCTTTGATGTTGCTTAGCAATTGTTTAAAGTATTTTGCTGGCCCCTCGTTGGGTGCATATATGTTTAGTAGTGTAATTTCTTCCTGGTGTACATACCCCTTAATTAATAAGAAATGGCCTTTGTTGACCCTTCTAACCTTTTTCAGCCTGAAGTCTATATTATCTTAATACTAGTGTGGCCACACCAGCCTTTTTGGAGTTGCTTGCATGGAGAATGGTCTTCCAACCTTTGACTTTGAGTCTGTGTATGCTCTAATTATTCAGATGTGTTTCTTTTAGACAGCAGAATGTTTGGTTCAATTTTTTAATCCATTTTGTCACTCTGTGTCTCTTAATTGGTGCATTTAGACCATTTACATTGAGAGAGATTATTGTCATCGGATTTTGTGCCATCTTTCTGTTTGTACTTGTTGTGCTTTTTGGGTTTGGTCATATTACAGTAGATCCTTCAGTCCTTCTTTTAAGGTTGGTTTTGAGTCCATGAAGTTCCTGAGTTGTTGCTTATCCATGAAGTTCTGTATCTTTCCTTCATATCTGAATGTGAGTCTGGCCAGGTACAGAATTCTTGGTGAGGCCTGCAGTTCATTGAGCCTTATCACAATACCCCCACCATTATTTTCAAGCTCGGAGTGTTTCTTCAGAGAAGTCTGCTGTACATCTTAGGGATGTCTCTTTGTATGTGATTTCCTTCTTTGATCTTGCTGCTCTCAGTATTCTATCTCTATCTACAGTTTTTGTTATTCTAAGATGTGTCTTGGAGTGTTCTTATTGGGGTTTCTTTTTAACTGGCATTCTACGGGTTTCCTGGATCTTGAGGCAAGCATTCTTTAGTTCCGGGAACTTCTCAGCAATTAGGGCTTTTACAGTTTCTTCTTTATCAGGGTTTTCTTCTTGCCCTTCTGGGACCCCAATGATCGTATGTTATTTCTTCTGACTTCATCCTGGTTATTTCTTGTTTTCTGTTCAGTAATTGTGAGTCTTTTTTCCATCTTCTGTGTAGAGAATCTTTGGAACTCGTCTTCAAGATCACTAATTCTTTCTTCAGTAGCTATTCTGCTATGGTGGCCTTCCACTGTATTTTTCATTTCATTTACTTCAATTTTTAATATCTGTCATTTCCATTTGCATTTTCCTCATTTCTTCTCTCATGTCCTGTTATATTTTATTGATTTTACATTCATTGATTCTTTGAGTTCCTTATGCATCCTTAACAATTCTTTCCAAAATTCCTTATCAGAGAGGTTATACAACTCATCAGTATTGCTTGGCTCATCTGGACTAGTGACTTCACTCACTGAGCTTGATGGAATTTTGCGTTGCTTTTACCATTATGACTACTCTAGTTTGCAAATGTGAGTTCTTGGGTGACTAGATAGTAGAGTTAGTTGGTTAGTTGATGCCTGGGCTGTTTGCAGAGTTTGGTGGGTAACAAGGAGTGTAGGGACAAAGGTTCACTCGTACCTCATGCAAGATAGAAAGTAAGTAAATCTGTTTTGAGTTTTGGGATATGGATGTAGGGTTCTGACCTGTTCCCTGGGGCTGATTGGGTCCATGGAGACTCAAGGATCACACACACACACCTGTGGAGGAGGATGCAATCATTTCTTGAAGCGCAGGGACCAAGGGGTGGGGTCTGGGGTGGAACCAAGACCGTTTGCCTTAGGTCCCGTTGATGGAAGTTCCGGCTGCTCCCTGGGGCTGATTGTTCCGCGGAGACCACACAAACACCTTTGCTTTTTTTTGGGGGGTCACACCCGGCAATGCTCAGGGGTTTCTCCTGGCTCTGCACTCAGGAATTACTCCTGGCGGTGCTCGGGTGACCATTTGGGATGCCAGGGATCGAACCCGGGCCAGCATGAGCCGGCCACGTGCAATGCCCTACCCTCTGGGCTATCGCTCTGGCCCCTACTAGGAAGAATTATAACACCAATATGCTAAGTCAGGCAAAACATGGATCAGGGGGTCTTGTCAAAGGTGGAAATTATCACAAAGACATGGGAGTCAGAGGCTAGGTAAGAAGGAGAATGGAACAGTGTGCTAATAATTGTCGAAAGTGCTAATACCAACCTAGAACTGAGCAATAAATACAGGTAAAAAGATACACATGACAACCTCTTAATGTATGTATTGTAATCTTCAATGTGGAAGGGAAGGAAAATAGAAAGAGAGAGAGAAAAAGATAAAGAACCTGCCACAGAGGTAGAGTAGGATTCCAGGTTCTAGCCCTGGCCCGCCACCCCAGCAGAGCCTCACAACAAGCCAGATGACCCCCCACTCCATGAGGACCTCCATTTTCCACATCTGGACTTCCCCCTCGTCAGAACTCCACCCAGCAGACCAGCCTAACACAGCCCGGCTTGTGCGGCTGCCCTGGGCGCCGCAGTTCATCAATAAATGCTGGATTTTGAGATGACTACAAGAGTATGCTACCTGCACGGCAGAGCCTGGCAAGCTACCCGTGTTGTATTTGATATGCCAGATACCAGTAACAATTACAGACCTCATTCCCATGACCTGATGGAATGGTTTTGAGGCTCTTTATGTTCCTGGAGCAGGCAGGTGCCCTTGGGCTCTACTTGCGTGAGACAGGTCATATGGAGATGTTACTGGTGCCCGCTCGAGCAAATCGATGATGAACGGGAAGACAGTGATACAGACAGACAGTGATTTCTTTTTTGGGTCACACCCAGCAATGCTTAGGGCTTAATCCTGGATTTGCACTCAGGAATTACTCCTGGGGGTGCTCTGGGGATCATATAGGATGCCAGGGATTTAACTTGGGTGGACGCCTGCAAGGCAAACGCCCTACCTGCTGTACTATCGCTCTGGCCCTAATATTCATTCTTAAGGTGGTGTACTTGGACTAACAGCTTTGGCAGTGGCAGCCCCTGTTGCTTGCCTGAAGTTCTCACAGACCCTCCATACACTCCCTGCAGGGCCTGGTTGTTCTGCCCTTGCAGGCTCTTTTGCTTTCATTGCCTCTAATTTGCCTGGCACCTGCCTTCCCACCTCCAGAAGCCACTTACTTCTGGGAGGTCCTTGTGGGAGCTGGAAGGAGTGGAGCCTCTGACACCTCAGAAAGGGATGTGGTGGGCATATGTAGAATCACTATAATCTGTGGACAAGTGAACAGTTCTAAAAACTTGGGTACATGCTGGATAGTTGAAGTGCTAAATTGTTGGGTGACAGCCCTACTGAGCCTTAGTCTCCAGCTATACTTAGCTTATGTGGAGAGCTGGTCCCTGCCTTTGGGGAATCTCCGAGCAGACAAAATGGGAGTTCGGGCAGAATTGGACTGATTTCATGATTTTATATGGCATAAATATTTTTTTTTCAATTTTTGACATGAATATTTTTATCATGAATCTCGCTTGCCCCCAAATCAATATTCTGTTCCCACCGGTCCCTGCTTGGGACATGCACATAGATATCCCAAGAGTACTTGGCCACATTGGATCAAGCATAATGTAATCAATTCTCCTCGTTCAGAGACAGGCCAGTGCACTTCCGGGCAAACTACGTGTCTCTGACCTAAAGGTCATGCGAAAGTGAATCATTCTGATGGATTTTGAACCTTAGTGAGATCCAGAGTCTGGGATCTGCTAGCAATACCACTGTCACTATCTTCCCGTTCATCATCGATTTGCTCGAGCGGGCACCAGTAACATCTCCATATGACCTGTCTCATGCAAGTATAGTCCAAGGGAACCTGCTTGCTCCAGGAACATAAAGAACCTCAAACCATTCCATCAGGTCATGGGAATGAGGTCTATAATTGTTACTGGTATCTGGCATATCAAATACGACATGGGTAGCTTGCCAGGCTCTGCTGCTAGCAATATATTCATGGTAAAAAGTATTGATGCCATTTCCTACAAATTACATCCTGAACTGCTTTCTGGTTCAGAGAGCGCAGCCCCTCCTCTCTCTGCTAGGGAGATTTTGCCTCTGGAAATCAGCTCTGGTTTTTGTGAAGCTTGAGCCAAAGGCCCACCTAAAGATCTACATTTCTAAAGGGTCATTTACCTGACTTCTTCTCTAGATATTCCAACCCATGATGGGCTGGGCTGGGCTGGGCTGGGCTGGAAGATTTTGGCAGGCTTCTGTCTATAAAAGAAGCTAGGAGAGAGAAGAAAGGGCCTTTTTGCCATTTTGGATTCCCTGGGGGTTTACCTCTCTCCTTCCTCTCCAGTCTCTGTTGGACTTCAACATGTGGTGGCACCATCTTGGCCTACACGTGGCTGGGGGCCCAGCCGGGAACCCAGAGTTCAGGGTTTTTCCTGTTCTTGGATTGTATATCGGAACCTGTGATAGTACAGTCTTTTAAAATTGCACCTGATTCCTGAGTTTTATCCATTCCCCGCCGGCTTCGGAAGTAGAAGGGAACTCGTTTCCCAGTGTGGTTGGGGACCCTAAGCAGTCCCCAACACTAAATAAATATCTGCTAAGTGCATAGCCTGGGCCTGGAGAGATAGTCCAGCAGGGTAGGGCATTTGCCTTACACGGACTGATCCACGTTCAGTCCCTGGTGCTCCACATGGTGCCAGGAGCAATACCAGGAGTGACTTCTGGACACAGAGCCAGGAGTAAGCCCCTGAGCACGGCTGGGTGTGGTCCAGCATCCCCCTCCACAAATACATAAGCGCCTGGACCTCAGTGTGAGTTTGGGGGACCTTGTCTGCACTCATCAGCTGGGGCTACTTTCTCTTGAAAAAGCACATGGGGTGGGCAGGGCTGGTCTGCGGACGCTTTGTGGGAGGCGGAGGGCCAGGAGGGAGTGGAGAAGCAGGAAGGAATCCGCTCTGGCCCTGGAGAACAGTGCAGGAGCCAGTACATCCAGGGGGCAGGGTGCGGGTTGCGGGGCTGGTGCGCTTGGCTGACCCCAGAGGAGTACCAGTGCACTGGCGTCTTGGAGCCGGACTTCGCCGGAGCGGTCAGGCTTCACCTATTTCCCTAAGGTGGTGCCCAGGCCACGCCCACACCCGAATTTCGTCACCTCGTCCCTCCATGTCCGAAAAGCCCAACCAAGGTGGGAAGGGCGAGGCCACGGGGCACCCAGGGCGCGAGTGGGGCGGCTGATTAAGCCGATGAGTTAAGTGTGTGCATGAGGGATGCGTGGATTTGGGGGCGACCGGGCGCGCCTTGGTCTTCCTTTCCAAACCCAAACAGGGCTGGGCCTGACTCAGGACGACCTGCTAAGTGCCCTGGCCCCTGGCCGGCCCGGGGCTGGAGCTGAGAACCCATCCCGGCCTCGGGTGCCCGTTGGAGGTGCGACCGGGGCTGAGACTCTGCCCCCAGCCCGGCTCCTCTGCACCTCCTAGAGGAGCAGCTCCTGTTGGGATCCTGCAGCCTCAACAGCAGAGAGCAAGTACGTGTTCTTCCGCCCCACCGTCCAGGTGGAGACCGAGGCCGAGGTCACGGCGGTCAAGGAGATCCACATCCGCCGTGAGGGGCGCCCGCTGGCCCTCTGCCTTGCACCTTGCTGTCCCAGCGCTGCACCCCGCTGCACCTGACCCGGGCCCCTATGACCCACCCACCCCCCAAGCCTGACGCCTGGCCTCCCTTCATTCCGCAGGGTGGAAGGTGGAGGAGCGGATCCTGTGGATCTTCTCCAAGTGCCTGCCAACCCCCAACTGCAGGCCATCTAGTGAGGGGATGTGGGGGCTCCAGGGAGAAAGGGGGCAAGGAGGGATGTGGTGGGCAGACAGGGGTGCTGCGGGAGGGGGAGCCCAGCCGGTGTCTTTGTACTTCGCGCTCAGCCTGTGGAAGGTGGGGCTCACAGAGAAGACTCTGGACACCTTCATCACCCGGGGCCCTCTGCTCTGCGCTCTCTCAGGTGAGCTGCAGGTGGGGACAGGCTACAAGCTGGTGGAGTTATCCGGAGCAGACTAGGGGGCAGGGGGAGGGGAGAGGCCGGCCAGTTCCTTGAGGAGACAGGTGTGGTACCAGGGTACTGGGCAGGGGTGCTGGGGGAGTGGACAGGGGTTCCTTTCCTGTTAAGAGACGGAGGGACCTCCATCTTCCACCATCCCTGACACCACCCACGTGGTCCACTTGGCTATTTCCTGGCTCCCCCACCCTCCCCATTGTGTATATGTGTGTGTGTGCGTGTGTGTGTGTATTTGTGTGTGTATTGGGGGTGGTCTTGTTCTTCAGGGTCCGGACTTCAGAGGGACTGGGGCTTAGGAAGGTGCAGGCAGGGAGGCCTGGAGGCTGCCTGGTAGAGGTAGTAAGGAGCCCTTTGGAAGCACTACTAGCAAGCTGGGGTGGGGTGCATTCGTGGGTACAACTTGCTATACAAGGGGTAGTACTGGGGCCGGAGCGATAGTACAGTGGGTAGGGCATTTGCCTTGCATGCCGCTGGCCCATGCTGGCCCGGGTTCAATCCCGGCTTCCCGTATGGTTCCCCCCAGCACCACCAGGAGTAATTCTTGAGTGCAGAGCCAGGAGAAACCCCTGAGGATCACCAGGTGTGGCCCAAAAAAGCAAAAAAAAAATGGGGGGGCACTGATTTGGCTGCTGCTTTATGAGGCTCTCCACCACTTCTTTATCTGGGGCTGGGCTTGGCCACACCCAGTGGTGCTCAGGAATTGGTCCTGGCAGTGCTTAGGGATGGAATCTGGCTTGGCTATGTGTAAGGCAAATGCCTTTCCTGGTGTACTATCTTTCTGGGCCATGGAAGTATTTTTTTTAAATATTTTATTACACCGCCATGTGATATATGATTACAAAGATGTTCATGTTTGGGTTTCCGTCATACAGTGTTCCAGCACCCATCCCTCTACCAGTACCCATTTCCCACCACCAATGTCCCTACTTCCCTCCCCCTCCCTAGCCTGCCTCTATGGCAAGTTCTTTATCTCTTCTCTCTCTCTCTTTTTCTCTTCTCTTACACATTTTGGATTGCAATACATACATTTAGAGATTATCATGTATATCTTTTTCCAATATTCAATGCTCAGTTCTAGGCTGGTATTATCACTTTTGACAAATATTAGCACACTGTTCCCTTCTCTGTCTTACCTAACCACTGATTCCCACATGTTTGTGGTAGATTCCACCTTTTTTTTTAATTGAAAGATGCTCATGTAGAGCTTTGGTTCTACAGTGTTCCAACACGCACCCTCCACCCAAACCCATCTCCCATCACCAATGTCCCCACCTCCCTCCCCCTCCCGCACCTCAACCACTTGGCGGGTTCTGTATGTCATTTCTTAACTCTTTATATCTCCTTCCCAACAAACTCTCCTGCTCTTCGTGGAATGCAGTGCATTAAAAGACATTACTGTTTCACTATTTTAGTGGACCTGGGCTCGAACTGGTTTTGCTCTGTTGATCTGGTCGTGAGGCAGTTTCCCAGCATCCAGACAGCAAAAATGGTGGCTAGTGTGATGGGCGAGTCTCATCCGGCTGCTTCCGGGACCCCCCAGAGGCGACGGGCCCACTCCCAAAACCCATCTGCCCTCCTCGGGGGTTCCATGGTCAGCTAGGCCCGGCGCGAGCCGAGCACCAGCCCTCCCCAGCCGTCCGTGGAGGCCCTGTATGCTGGCCTGCGAGCAGCTCCCGGCCGGAAGTATTTTTTAAATTCTCTTCTGAGCAACAATCAAGCTTGCAGGAAAAGTGTGATATAATTCATCGGAACATGTGCAGAGTTAGTTCAGTGTCATTCATTTTAGATCACAGTTAGTTTAGATGAAAGATGAGCCAGCCTGAAAGCTGAAGCAAGGGACAAAAACTAACATGAGAGAAAATTCCTGCTTTTGCTGGGACTTGGAAGAACCCCGATTCTTTCACATCGTTGCCCCTGCCTTACTCAGCGGTGATGTGGGCCTTAGTTCAGAACATTTTTTGCTGTGTTCATGAGAAGTGGGGTCATTTGTCTCACACGTGGCTGATCCGGATTCGATCTCTGGCACCCATATGGTCCCCCTAGCACCACCAGGACTGATCCCTGAGCACAGAGTCAGGAGTAAACCCTGAGCACTGCTGCTGTGGATCCCAAACAAAAAACAAAACAAAATCAACTTTCCAGATTTTTGCTGTGTTCATGAGAAGTGGGGTCACTAGTTCTAGCCAGACTCACAAGGAGAGAATATTGAATTATACCAGGGCAGGATTCCAGGACATGGGGTTCACAGTGGGGAGGGGTATGGCAGAGGTCACCTTATCACACGGTTCACTAACTGCAGAGTGGCCAGTCTACATGCCCATATTGAGTCAGTCTGGGGAGCTGCTGTGTCCAGGGTTCTCTCCTGCTCCTGGACTCTGTGGTGCCTCCTGGCTCTCAGCTCTCCCTGCCCCCAGGAAGGTGTGTCTGAGGGGGAACCCACTGCCGGAGCAGTCGTATCACAAGCTCATGGCAAAGGACAGCACGTAAGACTCTTTTGCCTCACCCCTTCCTCTGGACCTGGGTCCCCTTTCAGGTTGTTTCTAGTCCCCACCCTCCCTTGCCTCTCTAGAGTCCCCCTTCCGTTCTTGTCCTTTCATCATCAGACTGACCCTCCTTCACAACTCCATGGCCTCTGAGATTCCGACAGATGGCCAAGACCTCGCGCTTCTCCATTCTGCCGCCCAGGGTCATCCACTTGTCACTGCAGAACAACAACATCGATGACTTGGGCGCGAAGCTCCTGGGCCAGGCTCTGTCCACGCTGCAGACCTCCAATCGCACGCTTGTCTCGCTCAACCTGGCCTTCAACCACATAGGGGACCTGGGCGCTGGCTACATCTCAGACGTGTGTGGGTGGTAGGGGCAGGCTGGGGAATTACCAGGGCCAATGGGGACGTGGCATTGGGGCGTGGCCAGTATCTGTGGGGTGGGCTGGGGGCGTGGTCAGGGGCATATTGGGTGGACCAGAGCCGGGCTGGGTCACAGCTGGGTACATCTGGTTTCTTGCTGCCTACCCAGGGCCTCCGGCTGAACCACTCCCTGATATGGCTGTCCTGCCCACGACCGCATTCGGGACAAAGGTGCCCTGAAGCTGGCCGAGGTGAGCGTGTTGGCCTGGAGGGGCTGATGAACAGACCGGATTCCCAGACCTCTCATCTGGGTGGTCGCCTCCTTGCCCACCCCAGGTCCTGGGTCCTTTCGAGCTGACGCACGTGGAGGTGGTGGAGCCCCGACGTCTCCTGCTGGAAAAAGGCACACAGGAGTGGTCACCACCAGTGCGTAGCTGTCCAGGAGTGAGAGTATGCACCTCAAACGTCAGGGCCTCATCTATGAAATGGGGACAAATGTACCTGCCTCATAGGATTGTTGAGAGTATTCAATAAGTTAGCCCAGGCAGTGCGCTCAGAGCAATGGCTGACATTTTGTTCAAGAAAGGTTAGAGAGGGGGCAGAGAGCACAGCAGGTAGGGTGCTTGACTCGCACCCAGCCCTCCAGGGTTCTGATCCCCCACATCCCATATCGTCTCCTGAGCCCCACCAGAAGTGACTCCTGAGTGCAGAGTCAGAAGTAAGCACTGAGCAAGATGGGGTGTGGTGGCGAACAGGATGGTTAGCCACTGTTGTCTCCTTAGCAGGAGAGCCTGAACCACTGAGTTCCCGTATCTCCAACCTTTCCCCACTAAACAAATGGGTTTAGCATTTAGGCTGGGAGTTTGGGTGCTGCTGTCTGCCCCTCGCTCCTCACTGGGTCTGGTCTCTCCTCTCACCTGCCCCCTCATGGGCACAGCCTTCATCCTCTCTGTCGGGGATGCCGCTGGGGTCCCCAATTGTACCGGGAGTGAGTTTCCTTCTACCTCCACAGCTGGCGAGGAATGGATGAAGACTCAGGAATCCGATGCAGCTTTAAAATGCTTTACTTATCACAGGTTCAGGCAAACAAATCAGCAATAGAAAAAGCCCTGTGCTTAGGATTCCCGGCTAGAACCCCAGCCACGTGTAGGCCAAGATGGCAGCCACCATGTGTAAAGGCCCTGTAAAGAGGAGACAAAGACAAGACTCCCAAGAAAAGTGCAATTCCCAAAAGATAGAGCCCAAAAAGAGAGAGCAAGAGAGGAAGCAGGCTAGTTTTATACCCCTGCAACTCACACCTCCCACTTTTATGGGAAGCAGGGAGGGTCAAATGCCCTCAGGTAATTTCTCCCAGCACCTCACCTAGGCCCTTTTATATGCTAATGTCTTGAGTCAAGATCTGCCTGGAAAAGCCTTTATAGGGTAGAGAAGGGGGTTTCTGAGATGGCATGCCTCTGTACCAAAGACTATACTAATGCCAGTTAAATATTTCTCCAAGACTTCACAAGAGTCTCATCTACTTCACGGTAGTTTTGTATTTTAGTTGCCTTTGAGTTATCAGGGAGCCATACTTGCTTGCTTGGAGGCAAACAGCATTTCTCTCTGGTCTAATTACTTAGAGATCCAACGTGGTCAGGCAAATATGCTGGTAAGATCTAGCTAGTCCCACGATGATTGTGGTAGCATGAGAGAATATTTATACCTGCCAGTACAGAATACATGGTCAGATAAACTGCCACATTTAAACTTTCCCCCTATCTACGAAGTGACCTGCATGAGGCAATCCAGGGCAGATGCAGAGACTCTTAGTCCTGCAACACTCTCGACATGGAGACCTCAGAACAGAGTGAGAGAAGACTCAGCCCATGGGGGGCCAGCAGTAAGGCGTTGGTGGACAAGACCGACAAGATGCAGTCTCTGAAGACCTCCAAGGGCCTGGGCAGGAAGAAGGAGAAGTCAGGGGTAGGTGAGATGCAGACAGCTGGGCAGGAGGCTGGGTGTGGGGGGTTTCTGAAGGCTGCTCCTGTGTCCCGCAAGGTGCCACTTCACCTCTGTTCACATTTCCCACAGGAGGTGTTGAAGAAAGAGGAGAAGTCAGGGTCTAGCCTGTTGACGACACAAGCCCTTAAGAAAGAAAAATTTCACGAAGGCAGGGAGGGGAGTATGTACTCGGCTTGGTGTCAGCTGGGCTGCTCTGCCTGTGCTAGGGTCTTCTCTGGGTCCCGCTGGGCCTATGTCCTTTTCTCGGTAGACGCTGTTCATAGGGTCCCCCCTTCTTTCTGCACCACAACCCCATCCTGGCTCCTCGTATCTCCGGCAGAAAAGGCATCTAACCAGCCATCTGTGCCCTCCCGTGGTTTGTCGCCCTGAAACCTCGACCTCTGAATTGGACTTGGGGCACCTTGTCTGTCTCCCCGGGGGACACGGTGCTATCAGAGGGGCACCTTCTGCCCTCATTCCCTCTTTCCATGCAGAGGCGACTGTCCCTGAGCAGAAGCCCACCAAGGGCAAGGGGACCCAAGGCAGGCAGCAAGGAGAAGCGTAGCATCCTGCCAGAGTCTGAGGTAGGTGAGGCGTGGCGGGTCCTCCCGGCACCCCCCCCCGGCAAGGTGCCCCACGGTCGGCTCCAGGCCTGTCAGCGGCCACTGGGACTCTGATGCAGGGACTCGAAGCTCTACTTTCTGGGGCGTAGTAAGGCTCAGTGTACTTGCACTCTTCTCCAGGCTTGGTGCCCCCTCTGTCTATGCTTGGTACACTCCAAGGTCATGGACACAGGCATGTCCAGTCTAGTGCACCTGTGCAGGCTCTTTCCTGAGACCTTTGCTCCTAGAATCTCACTTTTTGTTTTGTTTGGGTCACACCCAGCCATGCTCAGGGGTTACTTCTGGCTTTGCACTCAGGAATTATTCCTGGTGGTGCTCAGGGGACCCTATGGGATGCCTGAGAGCAAACCTGGGTTGGCGGTGTGCAAGGCAAGCACCTCACACACTGTATTATCACTCCAGCCCAGAGCCTTGCTTTTCTCTCTCACACCTTGCTCGTCCCTGTCTGCCTGCTGCCCAAGGTCGGCCTGACCTCACCTTCAATTAGGCTTGCCTGTTACCCTACACGAGATCTTGTTTGTTTATTTGGGGGCCACATCTAATGTGGCTCAGGGCTTACTCCTGATTTTGTGCTCAGGGATCACTCCTAGTAGGGCTCTGGGATCCCTATGTGGCAAGTACTCTCTGGCCCCCAAGACTAGCCTCTGTGAGAGCACATGCAGGTGGAGAAAGGGGTGTCTGGTTTCTCATGCCCCCTCCCACTGACTGCTATTTATCACTTTTTTGGGTGACACCTGGCAATGCTTAGGGGTTACCCCTGGCTCTGCACACAGGAATTACTCCTGGCGATGCTTGGGAGACCATACGAGATGCCGGGAACGAACCCGGGTTAACCGCATGCAAGGCAACTGCCCTCCATGCTGGACTATGGCTCCGGCCCCTATTTCTCACCTTCTTGTCCTGCCCTCACCATCCCCCTCCAAGCGGCTGCCCTCCCTGCTGTTGGGAAATGCTTCAGAAAGCTGGGTGCAGCATTGGGTTCCATGGATCAAAGCCCCGGGGCCAAGGGCACCTGCAGGGTTTTCTTTGTTTCGACTGGGGTGCTTTTTTTGTTTCTTTTTTGGGTCTCATCTGGCAATGCTTAGAGGTTACTCCGGGCTCTGCCCTCAGGAATTACTCCTGGCAGTGCTCAGCGGGACCATATGGGATGCCGGGATCGAACCCAGGTCATCCACGTGCCAGGCAAATGCCTTACCTGCTGGACTATCACTCCGGTTCCCCAGGATGCCTTTTTTGGAGGTGTTTTTGCACCATCCCCAGTAGTATTTCTATTCTACTCCCAGCTCTGTGCTCAGAGAGAGACTCTATTCATGGGAGCATAGAGGACCATGCGGTGCTGGGGATTGAACCTGGGCCTCTATTATGCAAAACCTCTGCTCCACCCCTTGGGACACCTCTCTGGAATGCCACTGGAATGCCTTTTTGTCTCTCAGTGGAAGCCACAACATGCCACTCAAAACTCTGGAGGCAGTTCCCGGCTCCATGTACTAGTTGCCCCTTCACTCCATGTACTAGTTGCTCCATGTACTAGTTGCCCCTGAGACTCGTGGGACTTACCTGCCAGCTGCCATCCCTGCAGTGAGTCCCAGGCCACTTTTTGGGCTCCCCCAACAAAGTTGCTTTCTAATGTCACTGCAGTGCTCAGGAGACCATGTGATGCTGGGGACCGAACCCCCAGGCTCCCGCAGGCAGAGTTGGTGATCCAGGCTTTTGAGCCAGCTCCAGCCCCAGAGTTACTTCCTGTGGGTAGGTGTTTATTGAGTTTTGATTTCCTGGCACTGAACACAAATGCCTGGATACAGCCAGTCCTCTAAGCACAAGTGTGGCGGTGCCACATAGGATCCCGGTATTGCCAGGAGTGATCCCTGAGCATCGCTGATGTGGTCCCAACCCTGTCCCTGCCAAAAATAAACATGGCCCTTTGACTGGCTCTCCCTGCTCTGCTCTGCTGCAGCAGCTGGTTGGGGAATCAACCGAGATCGTCAACCCCCTCCTAGAGCCAGTGGAGCACCGAGATGGGAACGTGTTCTTGGCTGGGAACAAGGTCCTTCTGCACCTCAACCTCCTCCGTACGTCTGCAACCTCCCCTCTCCTTTCCCCCAGGGCTCAGGGGCCATGTTCTGCCATAAGGGTCTCTGGTCCCACAGGCAGAACCTGGGTCTCCTAGAATTGGGCACCAGTGACAGATAGGGTTCGGTATCAGAGATCAATGAGGGTATTGAGAGAAATGGGCTAGGGAGAGTATGAATAAAAGCAATCAGAGCAGAGGAGTCAGGGTACAGGCGAGGGCGGCCACCGGCGGCCTTAGGCTGCATGGCCGGGTCTGCTCTCCACAGGAAACAGCATCACCGAGGTGGAGCTGGAGGGCTTCCTCACAGGTGTGCAGTGCCAGGTCCAGTTCTCCAAGCACAAGCACTCTGCCAAGAGCCCCATGGGGCTACTGTCGCTGAACTTGGCAGTGAGGTCCCCTCTCGGTCGTCCAAGGCAAGCCTGCTTCCCCTCACTCTCCTATGGCAATGCCACATACTTGACACCTGCCTTATGTCACCCAGCCCCTAACCTGCTGTTCAGGGATGCAACCCCCCCCCTCCTAGACCCTGTCCTCACCAGGGCCAACCCCTGGTCCATCAGCTGTCAGCCTGCCTTTCTCTCCTGCAGAAAAACTTCTCCCGCAAAGCCCCATGTACATCATGATCCAGGAGCTGATGCTGCCCAGGGACCCCATCAGTAAGGCCAAGGCCAGGGAGGAGGAGGCCATGGCATCCCCTCAGCTAGCACCCAAGGAAGTGTCAGTCATGTGTCTGTCCACGAAGCCCCAGCTGGTGGGGGGGGTGGGGAGCTTTCCCATCCCAAACAGGCAAATGCTGGACGTTGTCTGAAAACTTAGTTGTAGAACTACATGGAATGTTTGGATTCTGAATCTGTTCATGTTTTATGGCTGGTAATGGCTTAACTGTATCCAGGTTCTGCTGGGAAGGCTTGGGGCCCCACTGGTGCTGGCAGAAGGGGCAGGCTGGGGGCACTGCTCAGGCTCAGGGCCCCACTGGTGCTGGCAGAAGGGGCAGGCTGGGGGCAGTGCCCAGGCTTGGGGCCCCACTGGTGCTGGCAGAAGGGGCAGGCTGGGGGCAGTGCCCAGGCTTGGGGCTACACTGATGCTGGTAGAAGGGGCAGGCTGGGGGCAGTGCCCAGGCTCGGGGCCCCACTGGTGCTGTCAGAAGGGGGCAGGCTGGGGGCAGTGCCCAGGCTCAGGGCCCCACTGGTGCTGGCAGAAGGGGCAGGCTGGGGGGGGCAGTGCTCAGGCTCAGGGCCCCACTGGTGTTGGCAGAAGGGGGCAGGCTGGGGGCCACTGCCGCCCCTGCTTCCTGAGGGCTGATAACTGCTGGAGGACAAGGGGTGCTACGGCGGGAGGGTGGACACAGCCTTGAGACTGTGGGGAGACTGGGCATAGCTGGCACCACACACAAGCTGAGAAGGGGTCGGGTGGGCTGGGTGGAGGGACTGAGCTGGGCTCATTCATGCCAGCACCGGGCCCCCTGCTTGTGACTGGCTGAGGGAGCTGGGGCTTGATCTCAGGAAACCAGAGTTGGCTGGTCTGCTCTGGAGTGGTGACAGCTGAGGCCATGCACTGACCATCATCCTGTTGACACATCAGGGGCCCAGGAGTGGGAAACAGGCCCCCACCACCCTTCAGTGCTTCCTCTGCAGAGGTAAACTGCTGAGTGTGGAGCACAGGGGTTGACTTGGGGGGGTCACCCTTCATCCTGGACAGGTGAGACTGGCCCACCACAGAGACCTCGCCTGGGTCCCTCCTGGCCTCTCCTCGGCCCTTACAGAGGGACAGACTCAGCTGTGTTCACACACTCCAGGCAATATGGTGGTAGCTGGGAAATCCGTGCCTGAGCTGATGTAACCCACATGCTTGCTGGGAACTTGGACATCTTCTTAATGCTGAGCCATGTGGACTAGCTTGAGTGCTGCATTCCATTAGAGGAGGGAGTGGACAGGGCTACTATGGGGACAGCTGCAGCCTTGGGAACACAGTGTTTGCCATATGGCTTTGGTACTGGGGAAGATCAGAGCCTGGGAGAGGGTGTAGTGGATGAGCCCATTCAGTTTTTTTTTTCTTTTTTGGGTCATACTACACACTTGATTCACAGACATGGGGCAGAGCTGCTACTGGCTCTCCCTGTGCCCAGCTGCTCACAAGGCGCCCAGGAGGGATGGCGGGTTCTAGCCCTGGCCCACCACCCCAGAAGAGCCTTGCAACAAGCCAGATGATACCCCACTCCATGAGGGCGTCCATTTTCCACATCTGGACTTCCCTCTAGTCAGAACTCCACCCAGAAGACCAGCCTATTACAGCCCGGCTCATGCGGCCGTGAGGGCTGCGCGCGGTTCATCAACAAATGCTGGATTTAGAGATGACTACAAGAGTGTGCTACCCGCACGGCAGAGCCTGGCAAGCTACCCGTGTCGTATTTGATATTCCAAATACCAGTAACAATTTTAGACCTCATTCCCATGACCTGATGGAATGGTTTGAGGCTCTTTATGTTCTTGGAACAAGCAGGTGCCCTTGAGCTCTACTAGCACGAGACAGGACATATGGAGATGTTACTGGTGCCCGCTCGAGCCAATTGATGATGAACAGGAAGACAGTGATATAGTGATACAGTGGGTCATACTTGGAAAACACTCAAGGGTTACTCTTAGCTCTACACTTGGGAATTACTACTCCTGGCGGTGCTTGGGGACCATATGGGATGGTCGGATTGAACCCGGTTGGTGTCATGCAAGGAAAACACCCTACCTGCTGTTTATACCTTTAAAGTCTTTTTTCTTTCTTTTTGGGTCACACACAGAGATGCTCAGGGGTTACTTCTGGCTCTGCACTCAGGAATTACTCCTGGCAGTGCTCAAGGGACCATATGGCATAACAGGGATCAAGCCTGGGGCAGCTGCATGCAAGGCAAATGCACTCCTCACTATACTATTGCTGTGGCCCCTGCCTCTAAGGTCTTGAAGCTCTGGGATCCGGAGTGATTGTACAGTGGCAGGGCGTTTGCCATACACATGGCTGACCCAGGTTGGATCCTGAGTATTTCATATGGTCCCCCAGAGTAATTCCTGAGTGCAGAGCCAGAATTACATCCTAAGCACTGCTAGGTGTGGCCTTAAAGTGCCCCCTTCCAAAAAGTCCTGAGGGGCTGGAGTGATAGCACAGTGGATAAGGCGTTTGCCTTGCATGAGGCTGTCCCGGTTCGATCCCTGGCATCCCATATGGCCTCCCTGAGGCTCTGCCAGGAGTAATCCCCGAGTGTCACCTGGTGTAACCCCAAAAAGTCAAAACAAACAAACAAACCAAAAAGTCCAGAAGCTCCAGAAACGCAGCTCCAGAGGGAACAGGCCCATAGTGACATTTGAAGGAGAGGTGAGAGAGAGAGAGGAGAGAGAGAGAGAGAGAGAGAGAGAGAGAGAGAGAGAGAGAGAGAGAGAGAGAGAGAGTATGTGCGTGCATGCAACCACAAAGCACTGAACTGCTGCCCACAATCGGCTTCAGGAGGGTAACAGTGGGCCCCTGATCTAGGAGTCTGGGGCAAGGGCCGAGAGCCCCATCCTGCACCCCTCCCCCCACCAAGTTTACACAGCCTGTGATCCTCCTTAGTGAACTGAGGAAACGCACACACAAGAACAGTTGAAGAATATTTAACTTTTATTAAAAAAAAATCTTAACCATGAAAGGAAAATAAGAGTATACATTATTTTAACAGCAAAACAGTCATTTCCATATCTATATTTTATATATTATATTTATTTATATAAATATATGTATATATACACCTAGCACAGTGTGTATATTCTATTAGTTAGGGGAGGTGTGGCATGTAAACAGGGGTCAGTGTGACTGTAGCCCCTGGGGATGGTCCTGGATTAATTCTAGGCCTCCAGCGGTGCAGTGCCCCCCCTCCCCCTCTTGGGGCCCAGTCTTCAGCTCCGTACCATACTAGATACACTGGTTTTCTGCGATGAGGTGGGAAGGGTGGATGTGGGGACGACAGCGGTCTCAGGCAGGGAGGGCCAGGGATTCAGCACCAAGCTGCAGAGGCTGGGCTCTTGGGCCTAGTGGGGTTGGACGTCCGGGCAGCCACAATCCCAGGGCACTGGTGGCTATGTCTGCCGTGCTCTCCTCCATGGGAGTATCAGCACCTGTGAAATATGTGAGAGGGACAGTGACGCGGTGGCCTCAGGGGACCCTCCCTCGGAGGTGTGGCGCGGGCTGAGGCTCATCTGTCACGGCTCTCTCTTACCGAGTCTGTGGACTGACAGATCCAGCTGGGCCGCCCCATGTGCCTGCTCTGAGCCGGTCACTGAGGACAGGTCTCGGGAGCTGTACCATGGCCTTCACCACCCAAAGGGGTTCAGTTCTACACCTCTTGTCTCCAAGAGTTGGAGACGCTGATGGTCCCCAACCCCGCTTCTCCCCAGGTGTCACTTACTTCACTCAGGGTATAGGTCCAGTTCCCGGCTGTCCCTGGAGTCAGTGGCTGGGGGCTCCTTGGCTGGTGGTGATAGGGAGCTGAGTGTCCAGCGAGTGGCCATATGGAAGCTGCCCACGGGTGTCGTGCCGCCTGATGGCTCACCCCCGAGGGACTTGAGCAGCTCCCTGTGGTCCAGCTCCATGTCCTGCGAGGGTGCGTGTGGGGAGATGTCAGCTCTAGGTGCCCATCTGGGGACCCCTCAGCACTGGCTCTCGGGGAAGAAAAGACCCAAGACCCTGGGGAACCCCGCGTCTCTCACCTTGAGCCTGTGCAGTTTGAGCGTGAGCTGCTCTATGGTGCTGAAGATGAGGTCCACGACCCTGAGAGCCAGGTTGGGGGGGACAGTGGCTGGGGTGTCTCTGATCTTTGGGAGGGACCCTGCTGCGGTGGTGGGCACTGAGGCTGCCAGGCGGGAGGCTGCTGGGTTGGGGAGGGGCTCTCTGTGGGGTCGGTGCTTGATCCAGGGGTCCTGCTGGCATGCTGACATAGAAACGGTTTCCTGTCCCCGTGGGAAAGAAGGAGGTCAGCGGGAGCACAGAGGCGCCTGAGTGTTCCCCTCCACCCCGCGCTCCATGCTGGGCAACCAGAGGGTTGCAGCGGGGAAGACAAGCGGGCCCCAATCCTCGCGGGGAGGGGGCCGGCAGCTGTGGGCACTCCTGAGGATGCAGAGCAGCCTCTCACATGGCCCTCAGGCTCGGCCGACAACCTCCAGGCCGGCCCTGCCCACAGCCACCTGCCACTGTCCCAGAGCGATAACCCTCTCTGGGGAATCAGCTAGGGGCAGCATGCAGGGCAGGGTAGAGGACACACAGGGAACCCCGAGAGCCCTTAGTGGAGGAGCCAAATAAGCCTGCTGTCTGGTAGCGCTGGAGTGGTGGGTGGGGAGAAGCAGTGACATGGGGGTCACCAAGGACACTGGGCCTGTCCGTCACATGGGTCCCCCTTGGGCCCACATCCTGCCAGGCAGAGGCGTGCAGGCAGGGGTCCGGCCCAGGCCCAGCTGCAGCCCAGCCTGCTCTGGCTCCCAGGAGAAGTTCATTACCCGCAGCCTTTGCTCCGCCTTCTACTTGGGTGGCTCAGACCCTGGCAGGCCCCTCTCAGGTGGCACAGGGACAGTCTCACTGCCTGCCACCTCAGCTGCACCCGACCCCACCACCACAGGGACAGCAGAAACACAAAGGCAGAGAGGGAAGGCAGAGGGTGGAGTGGAGGCAGAGGAGGGAAGAGAGAGAGAGAAAAGGAAGAACCACGTGAGCACAGAGTGCAACGTGCCCGTCTGCAGCAGAGTCCTTCGCACTGCACCGTTCACCAAAGGAGAGAGAGAAGGAAGGCCAGGGCCCAGAAACCCCAGGCGCAGCCCCCCAGGGATCACAGCCCATAACCTCTGGCCTCGGAGTACCAGGCACCTGCCCACACGGACCAGACACACTGTCCTCGGTCCCTAGCTGACCCTATGGGCCTCACCTGCCTGAAAGCCAGACACGGTATTCCAGACGCCAGGTGCTGCCAGCACCCCTCACCTTCTCTTCCTTATCCCTCCACTCCCTCCTGGGTCAGCCTCTTGCCCTTCGTGATCCCCCTCCTCCCTCTGCCCTTCTCTTTCGGGGTGAAGCTGTTGGGAGGAGCCACGCCTGAGCCTGGTCATTGGTGGACCTGGCAGAAATTTGACTGTCACTGACTGGGCCAGGCAGTGGGCCGTGACCCCAGAGTGCAGAATGGAGCCAAGGCGATCCAGTTCTGGGCCGGCTCCCATACCAGTGCCAGTGCCCCTCGCTGTTTCCCCCCAGTGCCCTGGGCCACCTCTGCACATGCTGTGTGCAAGGCACTGTCTCCCCAGTGGACACGGCTGCAATTTACCTTTTCTCACAACTTTGTAGCTTCCTGTCGCCTCTTCCTCTGACTTCCTGTCCAGCTCGGGAGACTCCCAGATCCCTGAATGCTTGGTCCTTGGGGGCAGATGTGCCAGGGAGCAGCCAACCTGGGCTGCCTCCTGTTTCGGTCTGGGATCTGGGGGTGTCACCTTTGCCCCCAGAGCCAGGGTCCCAGGGGTGGGAGGTGACCAGAGGGTGTTGGTGTCAGGTCGTCCTCAGACTCCCTGGGAGCTTGTGATTCCAGGGGGGAACCTGGCAGCAGGCTCCAGAGGACGAGGTGCCGCAGGTTCTCCACTACAGGGGGAAAGGGCGATGAGGTCCCTGCAGGGCGCATCCACTGCCCTCCCCACCCGTGACTGCCTGGTCCACTGCCTGGTGGGGGTGCCCTTTCTGTTCCACCCTTGTGTTGAGCCTTGGAGGTGTCTGGGGGGGGCCCTGGGCACTCACCATCTTCCAGGGCCGCCTTGACAAGGCGAGTCCTGGAGGGGTAGCAGGAGGGCTCCCAGGTCCTGCCGCCTCTGCTCTCTCCAGAAATGGATGTTGGTAGCTGCGGCACCGCCAGCTCCTCCACCGGCACCAAGCCCTCCTGTTCAGTGTCCTCCCGTGGCGTCGGGTGTGTCCCTCTGATTCTCTGCTGGGGCCCAGTACCTGGCACGAAGCAGAACCAGCGCCATCAGGTGGGGAAGTGGAGACCACAGGGGGACATACGCATGCCCAGCTCTGGACTCAGATGGCTGGGACCACCCATCTGTCCCTCACATGTCTACTGAGCTCTGGCTCCTGGCCTGTCAGTAAGTGAACAAGGTCCCTGGAAGTGCAGGAACAGATGGTAAGAAGCAGATGAGAAGAGCCATGGGGGTGGCGCAGAGTGAAGTGGCCGCAGTGCTGGGACACTGAGAGGCTCGGCCTGCAGAGAGGATACACGCAGACTTGGGGCATGGGACCCCAGCCAAGGAGGTTCCCCTCCAAGCCCGAGCCCTGACATTGCCCTGCAGAGACATTGTCAGCCAAAGCCAGGGACAGGACTTGGGGCAGAGCACAGACGTTGCAGGCCTGAGGCTGGGTCTAGTCCCTGAATCCCCAGGACCCCTGAGACAATACAAATCACCAGAACCCTGAATCTTGTCAAATGCCTTCTCTGCATCTATTGATATGACCATATGGTTTTTATTTTTCTTTTTGTTGATATGATGTATTATGTTGATTGACTTGCGGATGTTGAACCATCCTTGCATTCCCGGGATGAATCTCACTTGGTCATGGTGCTGGCGTGGATGTGGGGAAAAAGGGACTCCTGATCCACTGTTGGTGGGAGTGCTGACTGGTCCAGCCCTTTTGGGAAAACAATATGGGCATTCCTCCGAAAACTAGATATTGAGCTCCCATTTGATCCAGCAATAGCACTCCTGGGTGTATACCCGAGATACCGAAAAACACACAGCAGAAACCCTATCTGTACTTCTTTATTCATCTCTGCGCTATTCACTATAGCTAGAATCTGGAAACAACCTAAATGCCCGAGAACAGAGGACTGGCTAAAGAAACTGTGGTTCATCTACACTATGGAATACTATGCAGCTGTCAGAAAAGATGAAATTATGAAATTTACCTGCAAATGGATGGACATGGAGACTATCGTGCTGAGTGAAATTAGTCAGAAGGAAAAGGACATAAAATAAAACCTAGTCTATACTCCACATATGGCCCTTTAATTAGCACAATTCCTTCTATTTAGTCATATTTGAATCAGTGTCCAAAGTTTAAATAAATTAGCTAAGATATAATCATATATGCATGCATTTGTGGGATATAAAAAATATACAAGTAATATACAAGACCAGTCAAAACAGGGATCAGGAAGGCTTGTAAATGGTTGAAATATACCACAAGTGTGTGGAGGACAGAGGGTAAGATAGAGAAGGGACCAGTTTGCCAACATTAGTTGGAAATGTTAACTCTAGGCAAGTACTGAGTAATAAAAATAAGCTAAGGTACATACATGATAACCCCTCAGTGTATGTTCTGCAAACCAGATGCACAAAAGAGGAAAGAGAGAGAGAGAGAGAAAAAAGAGAGAGCGTGAGAGAGATGAGAAGTATTTGTCATAGAGCAGGCGGAGGGCTGAAACTGGGGGCATCCATGTTGGGAGATTTGCACTGATGGGTGCTGGAACCTGATCATGAACAGCTTGGTAGTTGTTTGTCTCAAGGTGATTTAAGAAAATTTTTAAAAAAAGATCAAATTTCACAGAGTTCTACTGGGAAGATGGGGCAACAGTCTCTTGATCTCCAAAACGCAGTTAGTAAGATCAATACCTTTCATTAACAATAATTACACTTCTGAGTTTATTTTTAGATACAAGACTTTCCCTTTTCAAGTGATTTCCCTTTCATCTGCATCTTATTCACCTAAGAATAATCTAAGCATTATTCAAAGCGAGGTGTAATGAAGTGATTTTCCATGAAACGATGCTTTAGAAAAATGCAGACTAAAAAAAACATCTAAATATTACCTAGGAAATGTGAGCGACGTGTCAAGAAATTGAGTGTTCATGTATTTCACCAACAATTGATTTTCCTCATAATGTCTTTGAAACCATCAATGTTTTGCCCATGCCATTTCTACATGGTGCTAAAACACATAGCTGATGAACCATCATGACTGAATAAACATTTCTCTGCCCCATCATTTGCCATGATTAAAAACTGTTTGCACCTATAACAACTATAATAGAATCACTTCCCAAATACTATGGGCATATAATAAGATATGTGCTTTTAAAGAGCCTTAATATTTGCACCAAACTAAACTTCTTGCAACAAAGATGAAGAACTTGAGTTCTAAAGATTAAATATTACTCTGGTGATACAGTAAAATATTTCATTTTTTTGCAAATGAAATTATATGAAAAATGAACCTACTCTAATAAATATAAAGAGGGACACAGACAATGTCATAAAATGAATTACTCATTATAAGATACAAAATTCTTTATCTTATATGCATTAACTCTAAATTTCAAACTCAGACATGAACTTAATGTAAGACATTGCATTGGCCACTCATCACTCCCATCAACAAGGCTAGGTATGCTTTCTAATAAAAGTGCAATCATGTATTTAACCATGGAAACAGAAAGCCTTAATTCTGTTCTGGAGGAAAGGAGTGATTAAAAACTAAAAAGATTGTTTCATCTTTTCTGTATTGAGCTAAGCTGTTAGGCTGTAATTCATTGGAAGTTTATTGCTGAGAAGAAACATTCGAATGAACCAATGTTTGCTATATCAAAACTATGTCACTTGTCACTTGTCTTCCCTTTGTTCATTGATTTGCAAGAGCGGGAGCCAGTAACATCTCCATTCGTTACTCCAATAATGGAATGAGGTCCATTATTGTTACTGTTTTAGGCATATCGAATAAACCATGGGTAGCTTGTCAGGCTCTGTGGTGGCTCTGGGTACATCCCAGGGGACCCAGTCCTTTTCTATGTCAGACCATCAACCATTCAGGGCCCATGGGGCAGAGCACTGGGTATAGACAGGGCCTGTCTCCTGTCTGCCACCTTCCTACACAGCCAGGCACTGCAACACCTGAAGGGACAGGAATCAGAACTATATCATAACTAAATTAAAACACAAGCCAATCTACCTCAAGTTTTATAATCTTCTAATTTATCAGTTTTCCCATAAGGTATATAAAAGAACACTAGGTCTGTGCCTTAATTACTAGAATGGTGGATGGCACATAATTATTACATCTGTCTGACACATTGGGTCTAGGGGGCTGCTAGACAGCTACTATCTGGCACCTGGATGGGAAAAGGAAAAGCCTCTTGAAGGAGAGAGAGCAGAGAGCCTAAAGGAAAGACAAACATTCCAGAGCATCTGCAAAGAGATGACCGCTTTTTTCCCAGACAGGCTTAGGTTTATATATCTTTACAGAAGAAAGGGGACAAAGGAAAAACACATCCTGAGTGTGTGTGTGTGTGGGGGGGGTGGGGTTCCCACAAGCGCACAAACAGTTAAACAAGGTGTTTTGAGTTAGAATGGGAAACAGGGTGTTTTGGCTTTACATTCTCCCTAGCTGGCAACTAGGGCCCTCACATCTCCCTGAAGTGCTGGGCACAGTTCCTGTATGATGCAGTCTGCTGGCCTGTTGTTTGAGATGGAGGGAAGGGGCTTGGCTGTCTGGAAGTCAGAGGCCCTGCTGGAGGAGGGGCCGCCTGCCAATTGCTTATGGGGCACACCCTTGAACCCAGCAGTTTCCCCAATCAAACCCTGCAGAGCCCCACAAAATAGAAAATGTGTATTTGGCACTATTATTTTATCATCTCATTACGATTCTTAATGCTCATATCATGACTCATCTATAACCCATAAAACATAGAAACAAACCAAAAAATAAGCTACACAGAAACAATGATCTTCTTTTCTAATAAAAACCTTCAAATTAGACTTGGACACTCATTTGAATGGTGACACTGAAATATCCTCAAAATAAGTTATGCCATTGATAAAAGGGAGGATGGATTTTTATTTGCAAAAAGGAATATTATTTCAATATTCAGAAAACAAGTTTCTTTGTATGCAAACATAAACATTCATATTTTTAAAATTTCATCTTACATTACACAGTCTAGTGTTGAGTGGTTTGAGAGGATTTACCAACTTATCTTATTTTGGCTTTACTATGATTTCCAATGGATGTATCAAAATTTTAAATAATTTTACACATCAAGTCTAAAAAAATCAAATGATAAAGAATATCCAATCAATAGGATAAATCAAACTGGAAAAGGATTAGGTCTTAATTTTTCTTTCTGTGTTACACACAGTCAAAAAAAACTGGCACTAAGGAGTAACAAGAGCAATTGTTTCTCCTGTGTGAGTTAATCAAGTTATTTTGATGATCTGTACACAAGATGAATAAAATTGCTTGAACATGGAATTTTTAAAAAATCACACTGCAGAGCTGTTTTCAAGTTCAATTAAGACTGGAATTATGTGTTGCAAATTCCAACAAAGCTACAAATAAGCAAACAAAAAATAGAAAAATAACTGTATCTTTATAATGTCATAAACCATGTTATAATTTTATGAAAAGGAATATTACTCATCAGCTTTCAACCACTCACTAGCCTTTAGGCAAACATAACGTTTTCCCATCTATTTATTACTGAATGCAAAATATATTTTTTTGCTTTTTTTTGGGGTCACACCCAGTGATGCTCATGGGTTACTCCCTGGCTCTTCACTCAGCAATTACTCCTGGGAGTGTTCAGGGGACCATATGGCATGCTGGGGATGGAACCCAGGTTGGCCGAGTGCAAGGCAAGCGCCCTACCAGTTGTGCTATGGCTCCGGCCCTGAATGCAAGATACTTTCATAATTGTCAATATGCAACCAATAGAACACTACTTGAAAGTCATAATAGATATCTTTTTTTTCTCTTACACTAAGTGAGCCTTAGCATCTGAAATGTACCCTCTAAAAACAAGTGTTGGGATGGAGAGTGAGTACTGCCTTGTACACATCCCAAACAGTTTCCATCCTGGCACCCAGTAGAGTTCTTTGAGTCCAGTAGACGTGGTCTTGGAGTAAGCCTTTCCAGGTATGGCAAACCAGATATCCACTAGTAATGACATAAGCACTATGGTAGTCTTGAGCACTTAAGAGGTGGTGATGCTGAAATAGATAAACCAAAGTCAACAGTGGGGACACAGTATAGGGGTTAAGGCACTTGCCTTGCCCTCCACTGGTCACTGCTCCGTGGCTGGTACCACTTAGGTTTCCCAACATTATAATGGATCAAGAATCTGACTCCCCAACTGGTGCTTCCCTAGAAGAAAAAAAAAATACATTGAAAGTCAGTGACACCAAGCAGAAGGGAGTTCTTATCCTCAGTCTTCCTACACTTCATTTTCCTGGTGCCAAGGATTCAACCTCAGCCATTGTCCTTGCGAGGCAACACTGTGCCATGCTGCAGTCACTTTCTCCGCAGCCCTCGCACCTACATAGAGAAGGGCTGGGCAGCAGGCGGGTTTCTATTATACCCAAGACCCCGCTTTTAGTTCTAGATGACCCTTAGCATTGCGCACTTGTTTTTCGCTTGGAATCCCTGGAACCCATCCAGTCTAGGCTCCACAGACAGACGTTAACATCGCAATAACCCAGTTAAATATACCTTGGGCAGCTACAAAACCGAGACTTACACGGGAACCCGCTCTGCTACTCCACGCATGCGCTCCAGGTCGGATCCGCTGACTGCACATAATATATATTTCTGTAAAATTTTTTCCAGGTAACTTTTTCAGGTTACTTTAGTAATCTAAGAATTTGCTTTTGAAAACAAAGTTGTAAGGGAATAGATGGTGCAGGGATTAGGGCATTTGCCTTGCAGTGGATGACTCTGGCTCCATCCCTGGCATATCATGGACCTCGCAGAATGACTGTGTGTAGCCATGGAGGATCCCCATGCATTGCCCTGAGTGGTAAGGGAAGTCCTCATCACTACTAGTTAATCCCATAGCACTGCTGCACCCTTCACTGAGCTGTCTGACAGGCTAACCGAGAATCACTGGAAGTGACCCAATAAATCAATTAATGAAAAAGATGTCAGACCACAGCAATAGCTCACTAGATCACTAGATCACTAGACATCCCGTTGTTCATCAATTTCCTAGAGCGGGCGCCAGTAACATTTCCATTTGACCCTATCACGTGCCAGTGTAGCCCAATGGCATCTGGTTTTTTCAGGAATACGAAGAGCCTCAAACCGTTTGTTCATGGTCTTGACAAAGAAGTCTGACCATCTCGTAGGTGGGCGGCCACGTGATCTTTTGAAGTCCAGTGGGATCCAGTCCATAATGGCTCTAGTCCAGCGGTCGTATCCAAATCGCATTACATGTCCAGCCCATCTGATTTTCGATGCCTTGGCAAATGAGATAGCGTCCCTGCCTCTGGAACAGTGACGGAGGTCTGAACTCCAGATTCCTTATCTCACTTAAGTGAGGCGTGATATCCCAAGCATAGCTCTTTCAATTCCCCTTTGGGAGACCCGAATAGCATTCTCATCCTGCTTTCATAGGGCCCAGGTCTCTGAGGCGTATGTTAATGCAGGGAGAACAGTGGAGTCAAAGAGATGTGCCTGGAGCCGGAGGTTCTTTATCTTTGTTGCTATTTCTTTGATGCCTTTGAATCAATCCATGCTGCTCTCTTCCTCCTGTGCAGCTTAGGTTTTAGGTCATTCATCTTGTTGACTTCTCGACCTAGGTACACATAACTGCTGCATTCAGAGATGTTTATTCCATTGAGAGTGAATGGGGCCTCTGGAACTAGTTCATTTCTCATGAACATAGTTTTGTTGAGGTTCAACTGTAGACCTATCTTTCCACATTCTCGGTCAAAGTCAGCCAGCATTTGTGCCGCTTGGCTAATGTTTGGTGTTATTAGAACAATGTCATCAGCGAAGTGGAGGTGGTCTAGTTGCCGACCATCTATCTTCACTCTCATTCCTTCCCATTCTAATAACTCGCATAGAGTTCTCGAGGGTGGCACTGTTGAGTTTTGGTGAAATGGTATCACCCTGCCGAACCCCTCTTTTGACATCAATGGTCACTTCCTTGTAGAATGGTGAGATCCTGGTGGTGAATCCGTAATACAGCTCACGAAGGATCTTGATGTATTGGGTTTGAACACCCTGTTTGGCTAGGGCTTTGATAACCGCTTCAGTCTCCACAGAATCAAAGGCTTTCTTTAAATCAATGAATGTGAGACAGAGTGGCATCTTGAACTCCCTACAAACCTCAATGAGCTTGGTTATTGTGTGGATATGGTCGATTGTGCTGAATCCTTTCTGGAAGCCAGCTTGCTCGCATGGTTGTCCTTCATCTAATGTTCTGCCAATCCTGTTCAGGATGATTCAAGTGAACAGCTTGTGGATGACGGACAACAGGCAGATGGGGCGATAGTTGCCAATTTCGTGGATGTCTCCCTTCTTGAACAGTAGAACTGTCCTGCTGGTTTTCCATTGGGAGGGCACCTTGCATTCAGACAGGTAGCGTGTGAAGATCCGAGCCAGTGTATTGATGAGTACTGATGGCAGATTCTTCAGGTGTTCGGATCTGACTTTGTGTCTGGTGCTGTTCCTTTCTTTACCGACGAAATGGCATGTCTGATTTCAGAAGGGAGAACTTTGGAAACAACATATCCATCCTGCGGAATTTGGTATGTGAGCAGGTGGACGTGGTTATCAAAGAGATCTGAGTAGAAGTCATGGATAATCTTCTCCATTGCCTTTCTGGAAGATGTGATAGATCCATCAGGGCGTGGGAGGGCAGTCATCCTGGCCTTACAGTTGGCAAAAGGACAGGCGGGCGTTGCAAATGCTTTTCCTGGATTCTGCTGGATCTTCCAGTATTTCTGCTCTTCTCTCTTTGAGGTCTTCCTTTATTGCTTCTCTGAACTGCTTTTGCGAGCTTGAACATTAGCATTTGGTCACCTGAGGCTCGCGCCTTGCCATGTTGGCGAATGAGCTCGAGAGTTTTTGAAGACAGGTGTCCTTTTGTGTTTTTCTCTCTCGGCATTCTTTGCACAATCATGGAGGTGCTGAACCAGTCGGTTTTATTCTTCATCGATGTTATCAATGATGGTATCTTCCCATGTTGCCGCAATGGTGCCAAAGAGTTCCCAGTTGGTGGTTATTCTGGGAGTTTTCTTCTTAAACTTTGCAGCCTTTTCTCCCCGTTGCGTGAAGAAGAATTTTGCACGAAGGAGACAGTGGTCCGATCCTGTTTGGAATTTTGGGACGACAGCGACATCGGTGAGGCAAAACCGTCGATTGAAGATGATGTGGCCAATTTCATAGTGGAACTGTCCACCAGGAGATTCCCATTTCCAACGTTTCGCTTCAGCCTTCTGGAACTGTGAGTTCCCATGAATGGTCTTGGTGGACATGATGAACTCAGATAGTCTCTCATCTTGTTCATTCCATTCTAGGTCATGGGAGCCAATGTGGAGTTCTTCAGCCGATCTTCTCGGTCCTATCTTGGCTTTAAAATCACCTACTATGATCTTGTAGAAGGTGTGATCTTTTTTTATAGAACTCCTCCAGTTCCATGTAGAATTTCTCAATTTCATCTTCCTTGTAGGTGGATATTGGTGCGTAGACAACGAAGATAGAAATTGCCGGCAGTGGGCCACATCTCTTCAAGTGTAATCATCTGATATGGTTTGTTTGGCATTCAAATGAATCAATGTTCATGGCCACGTTTGTGTTGACAAGGACACTGACGCCACCAACGCCTCTTTTGTCGCAAGTTCCTAAGGAAGAGTTCTTCTCCGGTGTCAAAAACGGCAAGATGCAATTGGCGCCTCCTCATCTCAGTGAGACCAATGATGTCATACTTGAGCTTTTGTGCTTGCACCATCAGGTCCTCGATATATGCTTCTGCAGCCACCATACGTGCATTGAAAGTACAGACAATCATTTTAGTCCTTCTTCGTTTTGGCAGCCTAATTCAGCCCTGAAATTTTATCAGGTACTCCTTGTTTGTCCTTCTTAGTGCTGCTGTATTAAGAGCTCTTTCAGAGTCGGGAAGATACACATTTTTATTACTGGTTTTGGCATATTGAATACGCATCGGACAGCTTGCCAGGTTCTGCCGTGCAGATGGTATATTCTTAGTAGCTTGCAGGGTTCTCTGAGAGGGGTGTGGAAGTAAATTGTGCAGCCGCATAGTGACCACGCACAACAGGGAGAGATGGTATCTGCTCTGCCTGGGGTATCTGTGTCTCAGCAATAGCTACAATAGTCTATTGTAACCCAAAATACCAAAACTAATAACAAATTGTTTACATTTAGATCAGTCCTGTAATTGTATCTTGAATCATTATTTTAGGAATATAAAAAGTAATATAGCAAAGAAAAAATGCAAGTCAGGTAACAGTATCTTTTGTGATAGCAGGGAACTATGCTATATAATTTAAATGTCAAGGAATACCTATAATACACAGTGTACAAAACTTATTTGCAATGAAAACACTTAAATCTTGCCAATTGTAGAGCTTTAAATAATTATGTACTTTAGTATTTCTTAGGACCAACCCATTCATCGTTAATAAATGATCTTAGATACTTCTATGAAGGTTTTGATTAAAGAATACTGATTAAAGAATTCTTTGCATTTATTCTGATTAATGACTAGGGCCCCAAACAAAAGTTCAAAGCTTGGGTAGCTTAGATCTTTTTTAAATTTTTAAATTTTAAATTTAAATTTTTAAATTTATCAAAGGGAATTTTAAAAAATGGTCATATAAAAAAACCACATCTCTATCACATAAACTATATCAACAGGATAATTTCCTCCAGAGACAGCAGAGATTGAATGCGTTAAGGGTGTCCTTTTCTATACTCTACTTAATATCCTTACATTATAGACAGGGGTGAGCTATTAAATAACTATACCGAAGGCAGAAATTTAATTCTAAAACATATGGTAAAGCCAAGAAACTGTGCTCAGCTGATCATGAGGCATCTGGGATGGAAGGCGGGTTCTAGCCCTGGCCTGCCATCCCAATAGATCGTCATAAGAAGCCAGAGGAAACCCCACATCACAGCCATTTTCAACATCTGGAGTCCACAGCTTGTTGGAGCTCCACCCAAGAGGAAAGCCGATCTCTCCCCATTGTGGTTCATCAGTAATTGCACGAACTGAGAGCCTATACCTGAGAGTATCCCACCTGTAGGCAGAGCTTGGAAAGCTATTCATGTGGTATTTGATAGTCAAAAACCAGTAACAATGATTATAGACCTCATTCCCATGTCCTGAATGAATGAGTTGAGGCTCTTTGTGTTCCTGGAGCGAGCAGATGCCCTTGGGCTACACTAGCACACGATAAGACTTATGGAGATGTTACTGGTACCCATTCAAGCAAATTGATGAACAATGGGAAGACAAGTGATACAAGTGAATTGATAAAATATAATGCTTTTCCCCATGTATTAAATCCTGAGCTGCCTATGTATGTTGTCACCTCCCCAAGGTACGTTGTAAGGGAATTTTGAGAAGTAGGAACTCTGCTCTGGTAAATTAGCATTTGTAAGGCCTGGCCTAGGGCAGTGCAGCATGATATTTGCATTTGAGTGCTGGGTTTTTGGTCCTTACTGAGACCCATCCTTTTGCCCTGGACAGAGGCTTTTTGATGCCCTTGGAAGAAGAAAAACTTGCCTTTAAACTAAACCGCCATCTTGGCTTGGGATCCTGACCTGAGCACATGGTCTGGTTCCAGCTAGCAATTGGAAGTTTGGGATTCTCCTGATCTTGGATTGTATTAGCAGTATTTGTTCAGTTATTGGTGCTAAGTAAAAGCCTCTGGAACTTTGCTGAACTCGTAAATTCTGTTCATTCTCTGCCAGTTTTGGAGGTAAAGGGAACCTGCTCACCTCCTTTTTATCAGGGAACACAAACACCCCCTGACAACACCACAGCTCAAAGGGCAGAAATGTCTCTGAAGAGAATCTGCATAGGATTCCACCCTCAGGCTTCCCCTAAAATTCCCCACAGGTTCACACTCAATACTTCTTAAGATCATTCCCCCACAAATTCAGTTTTCTCAAAGCAAGCACTCCCATGTTCCACTTCATATTACTTGCTTTGTAACAGATTAACACTATATAAATCTGGAAGGTATATCTCATGGATTTCAGTTCTAATCTGTTGATCTAACATCCTATTTTTTTTTTATCAGAACCACAAAGATTGGATAACTATAGTTTTATTGCATAAAGTCTGGAAATGCAGTATATCTCAGAATTTACTTGGCTATTTGGGCAGTATTATTATATCAAATAGATTTTATAACCTAAATTGTTCATCAGTCTAGAATAATTTTGGTATGGTTTTGAGAATATTAGTTCTTCTAATTCACACACATGGAATTTTCCATTTCCCACTATTAACTTCTATTTCTTTCAACAGTAACTATAGTTTTCCATTTTTAAGTCTTCTACAACTTTAACTAAACTGACTCCCTCACATTTTATTTTATTACTTTTCTAGCTCAAGCTTGGCTCTTCACATGCTACCAGTCTGAAGGCAAGGTACCCTCCCAATGGAAAACCAGAAGGACAGTTCTACTGTTCAAGGGAGACATCCACGACAGTGGCAACTATCGCCCCATCTGCCTGTTATCAATCATCTACAAGCTGTTCACTCGAGTCATCCTGAACAGGATTGGCAGAACATTAGATGAAGGACAACCATGCAAGTAAACTGGCTTCTGAAAAGGATTCAACACAATCGACCATATCCACACGGTAACCAACTCATCGAGGTTTGTAGGGAGTTCAAGATGCTGCTCTAACGTTCATTGATTTAAAAAAAAGCCTTTGATTCTGTTGAGACTAAAGCTGTCCTCGAAGCCCTAGACAAACAGGGCGTTCAAACCCAATACATCAAGATCCTCCATGAGGATCACCACCAGGATCTCACCATTCTACACGGAAGTGATCATTGATGTCAAAAGAGGGGTTCGACAGGGTAATACCATTTCACTGAAATTCACAAAAGCAAGATAAGAACGCTATTCCAGTCTCCCAAAGAGGAATCAAAAGAGCTATGCTTGGAATATTATGCCTCACTCAAGTGAGAGAAGGAATCCGGAGTTCCGACCACCATCTTCAATCCAGAGTCAGGGACACTGTCTTGTTTGCCAAGGTATCGAAAATCAGATGGGCTGGACATGTAATGTGATTTGGAGACGACTGCTGGACTAGAGCCATTACCAATTGGATCCCACTGGACGTCAAAAGATCATGTGGCCACCTACCTACAAGATGGTCAGACTTCTTCATCAAGACACTGAATGAGTGGTTTGAGGCTCTTAGTATTCCTGAAGCAAGCAAATGCCATTGGGCTACACTGGAACGTGATAGGGTCAAATGGAAATGTTACTGGCGCCTGCTTGAGCAAATCAATGAATAATGTTATGTCAAGTAATCAAGTGATCAAGACTTTTCTAGCTCATTATTTGATAATTTAATTATTCTAATTTGATGTTACAATCCAAGTTGTCTTCTATGTCTCCATATTGTTAATGTAAAATCAAAATGCAGTTACAAGCAAAGGTTAGCTGCCTAGGAAACAATAATTGAATATTCAGTTTAACAGAAATAAAAGATTATCTTTTTTAAATGCTAGATTATTGAATAGTCTTTCATCAAGCATTACACTATAAACATTTTTCTTTTGAAAGAAGAAATTGCTTGTTTTGTTGGAATGTTCAAATGAAACAGCAGCTCCTTAAAAGAATAAGCAAAGGGATTCATGAAGTGTCTTCCCCTACACTGAAAGAGGGAATTTAGATTTCCAAAACACATGAGAATCATGTCCAGATTTCTGCAGTTTTCAGCATACCTTTTAGACAAGGTCCTTAAAATACAACTTTGAAGAAACCTAGCTAAGTATTTCTCCTTGTCAGCTCCCCTTTCCACATAGAAATACAGGTACACATATCTGCATAACACGTTGATAGAAAGTAAGATACAGTAAATTCGATTTCTAAACCTCGGTTATAAAAACATGGTAACTTCTCAGATTCTGAATTGCAAATCATAATGCCCAACGGGAGAGGGGGGGGAGGAGAAAGAAGGAAAGTGCCTGTCATACAGACAGGCTGGTGGGGAGGCATGACAGTAGGGTGGAAGGTCACATTGGTGGTGGGGAACCTGCACTGGTGATGGGCGTTGGAACATTGTGTGACTGAAACCCAATCATGAACAGCCTTCCAACTCTATGGTACAGTGACTCAATAAAATAAATTAAAAAAACTCAGTTCTAAGCGTCCTTGTCCATGCCAGTAGATAAGTACGCAGGAGTAACACTGCTCCAAGAGATGCACACAGCAAAAACTACATTCAACGGCTTGGGAGTTGGCTGAGAGAAAATAAAGGCACTGATGTTGTTAGAAGACTGGATAAAGATGTTAAGCCGCAAAGAACAAACCGACGATTCCATCAGAGGCAGAATTCTGTCCAATGCAGGTCTGTCGTCCGGGCTGGAGCAAGGTACCGGGGAACCGCGCGCTCCATCGGGGTTTCTTCACCTCCGGGTCTCGCGCCGACGCTCCCACCAGCTGCTTCCGCACACACTCAGGGCCTGAGTCCAGGGGTCTCTCCGGGAACTCCGGCCACTAAGGGGCGCTGAGACCGGGGCCACGGGCCTCCCTCCCCGTGCCCCGCTCGCCTAGGTCGGCGGCTGCAGCCATTAGCGAGGACACGGGCCGCGTGGCCGCCACCCGAGCAGCCCGGCCTGCGGGCGCCCACTCCTGGCCCGGGAGCTCGTTCCCCTTCCTGGCGCCGCCGCCGCAGCTCCCGAGGCAGACCGGCTCCCGCCAGGCGTCCAGGCTGGCTGGATTCCCGCCCGCAGGCGCCCCAAACGTCCCGCACGTCCACACTCGAATCTCCTCACGGTCTGTTCTGACAACTCAAGTTTCCACAGCGGGCACTCAGGGGAGAGTTTCATTACAGCCCCACAAGCGCTTTCGTTCCTCCCTGCCTGCACCCCGCTGTACCCCCTAATTCCGACAGCGGTACAAGAAAAATTGAGGAGCGCAGCGCGCCCCTACGCCTCAGTTTCCCTGCAGGGACCCGCACTCAGACTCCAGGAACGCTCCGTCTCAGCCACCGCAGCCAGCGAATCCGTAAACCGGGCACAGCGCGTGGGAGCCACGATCCCCTCCTCTGCGGGCCCGGATTGGCTGTGCTCCTCGGGAACCGCCCCGAGCCCGCCCTCTGCGTGCCCGGATTGGCTGTGCTCCTCGGGAACCGCCCCGAGCCCGCCCTCTGCGGGTCCGGATTGGCTGTGCTCCTCGGGAACCGCCCCGAGCCCGCCCTCTGCGGGTCCGGATTGGCTGTGCTCCTCGGGGAACCGCTCCGAGCCCGCCCCGCGACCGTCCCCCACCTCTAGCCAATCCTTAGAGTCAACCTGGCCAGGGACTGGCTGCCGCATTGCGTCTGGCTGCGTACCGGGATTCCGGGAACAAGCCCCTGCCAGGATGCAGCGCACTAATGGAAGCAGGAGCAATAGTACAGCGGGGGAGGCCATTTGCCTTGCAAGTGGCCTATCTGGGTTCTATCCCCAGCATCCCAAAGGTCTCCTGGGCACCGCCAGGAGTAATTCCTCAGCATCGCTGGTTGTAATACCCCTCCAACCCCCCGAATATTTTAGCCGCTACTCCCATTCGACGAAGCTGTATTGGCTGTGGAGCTTATTTCCAGACAAGCTGGTTTATTTTATTCCCTCTATAGAGATAGGCTGTGTGCTTCCCATCCACTTCGTGATTAGCATGATCCACGTGGGCAAAGGACCTACGTGGGACAACTCCTGGATTATAGAACCTAGAGAACTGGCGACGGTGGTTCTCCTGGCATTGCATGGGGTGTTCCTCTGTTTTACAAACCAATGCAACAAAGCTGGGTTCCCTGAACATTATTGCACTACAGGTAGTGTAGGGAGTGCTTGAAGAATCCCCAACGATGACTCCAGATGGTCCCACAAGAGTTTGGGGTAAGGGGTTGGGAGAAGGGCAGACTGAGAGCTAAATGGTTGAACATTTGGAATTTGCAACCCTGAGTAGACTCAGGCATGATGCTGATATACTGGCCTACCAGTTACGTCTTTGACAGAAAATTTTTCAACGCTTTCTTCCCCTCCCTTTTGAAGGAGGAGGGTCCGCAGCAGGTGATACTCATATTTCACTCCTGGGGAGTTTAGGGGGGCATATAGGGCACAGGAGTCGTGAATAATTACACTTTACCTTCTTGTACTGTCACTTGAGCCCAGCACTCAGCTCTTTTTGTTATGACTGGACTGCTCCACAATCCTGCACCCAGTTCTATTTGAAGGCTCATGGAATACGCTAATTAAGTCATTCACATTCAATCACATTCCTTCAATGAATACTTTTGAGAACTGACTCTGTGAAAGGCAGAGCTACAAGATCAAGAGTCAGGCCAGAGTCGCAATGAGTAGGAAACAAAGACAGAACCATGTTCACCTTTCAGAGAAAAGGAGCTGGTGCTGTAGCTCACAGCAGTGGTTTGAAGTTCATCCTACCTGGCTCTCCAGCTCTACTGCCACTGGCCACAGATTTTGTATTCTAGGGCAAGCTCTATAATTTTTAAAGCTCTCTTATTTAAAAAAATGATCTAAATGTCCCCCACCTAATAATGGAACGGTTATTTAAAATGCAACCACTTGAAAAATTTTAGAAACTCTATGAAACACCTGTCAAGTATGTAAATGTTATCATTATTGGTGACAAGTACTGTGACCTGGGTGATTGATGGGGAGCTGTTGGTGTCCCAACAATATCAGGAAACAAGTTCCCTTCTACTCCAAGGTTGGTAGGGAATGGATGAAATCGCATGAATTCATCTCAGTTCCAAAAAGGCTTTTACTAATTACCAATAGTAAAACAAGCTCTGGTACTAAATTCAAGATAATGGTATTCCCCAGATCTTTAGCACTTGGTCAGAAACCCAACCTTGCTCTTGGCCCCAGGTTTCCAAACAAAGTGGATGGCCCTACCCCAATTCAGTTCCCTTATATACCCCTTGTACACCCCAATGCCATAAACCTTTCTCAGGGAGGGTAGCACCAACAAAAATCAACTAATCAGCTGTTAGGTGTAGATGTAGGGTAGTGGCACATCTGTTTCAGGCCTAAACAAATGAATATGTCAGCAGCTAGTCTCTTCCTCTGAGATTATCTCTTATGTCAAAACACTGGAGTTGGGGCTGGTATAAAGTAATACATCTTAAAGGATATTTATACAAGTGGAAAACACATCATGATTTCAGGTCATGGACTTCATGCAATCTAGATGGTACCCACAAGATCCTTCTTACCCATTCTGTGGTCAGTGTGTGTTAAGAGGAATTGTGTTCAATTTAGATACATTGAAATCATAATAAATTTATAATAATATTTCAGAAGTTATTAATTCAGAGTCAAATAACTCCTGTAACTCTCACACCCTCCATCAGTGTTTACACAGAAGAGAGATCTCATTAGCATGAATCAGAAGTAGATTTTTTTGTATTATGAATGAGACTTTTATTTGAGTTCCACGTATTCATTTTAATAATATTTTAAAAATATTTTCATTATACCACCATTGTCAGTTTACAGCTGGGTGGCTGACTATAACTGACAGAGGCTCTGAACGCCCTTTAATACTTTCTTCAGATTATTTCCTTGCTCTGCCCTTAGGCAGGCTAAGCCAACCCTTCTCTCTGCTCCTCTAACTCTCTATCCTTCAGACTCTCTCCTCCTCCTACTCCTGTCAGCCAGGCTGAGAAGTCAGTCTCAATGACTCCTCAACTGCTATTCCAACTCTTTTATGTCCCCATAATTTGGATATCGGTCATCCCTTTAAGAAGTACAAGCCATCCCTTTAAGGGATCTCTTAAATCTCTTAAAAAGAGGCCCAACACAGTGCAATTACAAATATGCAATTACAAAGATGCTCATGATTAGATTTCAGTCATACAATGTTCTAGCACCCACCCTTCTACCAGTGCCCTATTCCCACTACGATGTCCCCAAATTCCCTCCCAACTCCCTCCCTGCCTCTATAGAAGGCACTTTTACTTTTCTTCTCTCTAATTATTGGCAATTACTAATTAAGAATAATTATTGGTAATTACTAATTACCAATAATGAAACAAGCTCTGCTACTAATGTTAGGGTCCGGAGTCACAAGTTCTTAGGAATCACAAAGAAACCAGCCAGTAATGCAAAAGGCAAGTGGAGTTTATTAAGCCAGCTAGCTGGGGTCAAGCTCTTAGGCATGCAGGCCAAGGCAAGACCCTGAGTAAGGGGAAGCTTTAGAGTATATAGGCATTACTTGCATTATAATACCCATGTACTTAAGTTCAAAAAATCAAAGAAAAACATAACTCAAGGAGAAACACAACTTAAGTTGCACAGACAAGTTATTTGATATGTCTCTGGGATGTTCTAAATGTTAGTACTCCCTGCCCACACCCGAGCAGTTCCCATAGATGCCGCTGATAGGCTGCTGTTTTTCTTTTGCCCAGATGTCCTTCCCAAGGCCAAAAAGGGGGTGACGTCTAGCCCTTGGTAACTCTCCATAGCAATATGGAAGCCCTGTGGCTTATTGAGCCTGCCATTATTTTTCTTCCCTAACACTAAATGCAAGATAATGAGTTTCACCAGACCTGGTGGAAAGGTCTAAGTTCATTTTTTAAATGTTGTCAGGGATGCCGCTGGGGTCCCCAACAGTGTCAGGACAGAAGTTCTCTTCTACCTCCGAGGACGCCAGGGGAACAGATGAAAACTCACGAGTCCGGTGCAGTCCCAAAAAGGCTTTTAATAGTACAAAAGCTCTTCCATCGCACTCCAATATAATGAACAAACTCTAGCTCTGGTCCGAACTTAGACCATACAAAAGAGCCTAAGTCTCCCACCAAAGAGAGAGGATCTCACCCAAGATGAGTCCTACCCAGAAGAAGGAGCAAAAGGCCAAAGAGCAAAAAGCCGTAGGAGCCAAAGCCAAGGAGCAAAAAGCCGAGGGGCCTCAAGTCAGTCCCCTTGTATACACCAAAGTAATCCAGGGAGGGTCATGTCAACAAAGAACTCTAAACAGAGTGTAGAAGGGTGGTGCCATACCCTATTACAGGTATAAACAAAGGTTATACCAAGGACTAATCCCAAGATTATCTCTTATGTAAAACACTGGAGAGAGGGGGTCTGATATAAAGTAATACATCTTAATTTCATGAGCTTCTTGTAATCTAGATGGTACCCACAAGGTCCTTCTTATTATTATCTGCCCCAGGGTGATTATGAGTATCTTGTTCTCCATATACTGAAAGGGTCACACTCGCCTGCTTGAGAGCAAACTAGTGTGATCCTTCCTATAGTCTTCCTATAGTCTCAACATAGCCAGGGTGGTAGTCTCCTGGTAAATTCTAACTGTCCCACGTTGGGTGCAGTGGGTATAAAGAGGAGCTGTGCCCAATCTAGAAAACATAGAAGTCTTAGTAGATGTGTAAGTCAGAAGTTATTCAGTCAAGGTGACTTCTGTAACTACCACACCCTGTAGCAGTGTTTACATAGAAGAGAGGTCTCATTAGAATGAACCTTGACTTAAATAGATTAAGCTGGGAGTGGGCAAAACAACAAAGCTCCCAGGTTAGCTAGATCTGTCATCCAACAACATGTAACTGCCCAGTTTTCCCAGAACCACTTGTTGAAGAGGCTTTGTTTGCTCCATTAAATATTTTTTGCTCCTTTATCGAAGATTAAGTGATCATATACTTTGTCAGGATATTCAATTCTATTTGATATGTCAGGATATTCAGTTATATTCCATAAGTCTACAGGTCTCTCTCCATACCAATACCATGCCGTTTTCATTATTATTCTTTTGTAGTAGAGTTTGAAGTTGGGTAAAGGTATGCTGTTGCGTGACACACCCTACTGAGCCTCAGACTCTGACTACACTTAGCTCGCACGCCCCTCCACACTCTGCTAGGAAGATTTTTACCTCAGGGAATCAGCTCTGGCATTCCTGAAGCTTGAGACATAGGGCACACCTGAAGATTTGCATTTCTTTTTTTTTAATTATTTTTAATTTTTTATTATACCACCGTGAAACATACAATTACAAAGGTGTTCATAATTGGTTCTTGGTAATACAGTATTCCAGCACCCATCCCTCCACCAGTGCCCCATTTCCACCACCAATGTACCCCCCCCCCCCCTCCCCCCCCAGGCCGCCTTAATAGCAGGTACCCCAGTTTCCTCTCTTTCTCTCTCTATCTCTCTCTCTGTCTCTGCATCTCTCTCCCTCTTATTTTACACATTGTGGCTAGCCCTGCAGATATTTAGAGTTTATCACTTAAGTCTCTTTGTGTATATTCAGTGGTGAGATTTAATCTGCCATTACCATTTCCCATATTTATTAAAACACTGGTATCTATTTATATCCTATTAATGAATGCAGTCATTCTATATCTGAAGATTTGCATTTCAATCGGGTCATTTACCTGGCTTCATCTCTAGATAGCCCAGCCCATCATGGCCATGCTGGAAGGTTTTGGTGGGCTTCTATCTATAAAATAAGCTAAGAGAAAGGAGAAAGGGCCTTTTTGCCATTTTGACTTCTCTTTGGTTTCTGCCTCTCTTCTCCACCTCTTCCCTGTTAGGCTACATGTGCTACATGTGGTAGCAGCCATCTAGGCCTAGGATTCTAAATCTACACGTGGCCAGGACCCATCTAGGAGCCTGAGTCTGGGTTTTTCCTATTGTTGGATTGTATACCAGAACCTGTGAGATTAAAGCCTTTTAAAACTGCACTGAACTCCTAAGTTTTCATCCATTCCCTGCTGGCATCAGAGGTAGATAAGAACTCATTCCCTGATATTGTTGGGGACTCCAGTGGCTCCCCAACAGGATACCATCCATCTTTTTTCCCCCCAAGGATTGCTTTAGCTATTTGTGGAAATTTATTAGTCCATACAAATTTCAGGAGTGTTTGGTCAATTTCCAAGAAGAGTGTCATGGGTATTCTTATAGGGAGCTCATTGAATCTGTATAAAGCTCTAGTGAGTATTACCATTTTGATAATGTTAATTCCCCCAATCCATGAGCAGGGAATGTGTCTCCATTTCCTCAGGCCCTCTTTTATTTATTGAAGCAACATTTTGTGTTTTCTTTGTATATGTCCTTTATATTTTTAGTCAAACTGATTCCTAGATATTTGATTTACTGTTGTGCAGTTGTGACTGTGATTGATTCTTTAGTATCACTTTCTTCTCTTTTGTCCTTTACATATAGGAAAGCCATTGAATTTTGGGTGTTGATTTTGTACCCTGAACTCTACTATAGGAATCTACTATTTCGAGGATCTTTTGGCAGAGAGTTTAGGGTTTTCTAGGTATAATATGTCATCTGCAAATAGTGATAGCTTCATTTCTTCCTTTCCCATGTGGATGCCCTTAATGTCCTTTTGTTCCCTGATTGCTATGGCAAGTACTTTCAGTACTATATGGAACAGAAGTGGTGAGAGTGGGCATCCTTGTCTTGTCCCTGATCTTAGGTGAAAGACTTTCATTTTTTCCCAATTGAAAATGATGCTTGCTGTCGGCTTGTAGTAAATGGCTTTGATTATATTGAGGCAGGTTCATTCAATTCCCATTTATAGAGAGTTTTTTCATGAATAGATGTTGGTTCTTGTCAAATGCTTTCTCTGCATTTATTGATATGATATGGTTTTTTATTTTTTCTCTTATTTATATGATGCATTACGTTGATAAACTTGAGGATGTTGAACCAATCTTGCATTCCCGAATGAATCCTACTTGGTCATGGTGTATATAATCTTTTTGATGACTCTTTGGATTCTATTTGCTTGTATTTTATTGGATGTCTTAGCATCTGTGTTCATCAGGGAGATTTGTCTGTAGTTTTCCTTTTTTTGATGTATCTGATTTGAGTACCAGGGAGATATGTGCCTTGTAGAAGCTATTTGTTTTTTGTTTTTTTTTTTTTTTTTTTTTGGGTCACACCCGGCGATGCTCAGGGGTTACTCCTGGCTCTGCACTCAGGAATCACTCTTAGCAGTGCTCGGGGGACCATATGGGATGCCGGGGATCGAACCCAGGCTGGCATAGGCCGGCCGCGTGCAAGGCAAACACCCTACCCTCTGGGCTATTGCTCTGGCCCCTGTAGAAGTTATTTGGGAGTATTTGTGTTTCTTCAGTTTCCTTGAAGAGTTTGGAAAGGACTGGCAGTAGATCCTCTTTAAAGGCTTTGAATAATTTGCTGCTGAATCCATCAGGAACTGGGTTTTTGTGTTTGGGTAGACTTTTGATTACTGATTCCATCTCCTCGATGGTGATAGGTTTGTTCGGGTACTCTTAATCTTTCTTTTCTGATGAATGCTTGAGCTATGAACTTTTCCCTAACACTGCTTGCTCTGGCCCTCCCACAAGTTCTTATAGTTTGCATTCATTCTCATTTGTTTCCAGGAATTTTTAGATTTCCTTTTTGATTTATTTTATGACACACTGGTTGTTCAGCAGTTTAGTTTCCATGTGTTTGGTCTGACTCTCCTTTTCTCTGTACAACTAACTTCTATTTTCAGTGAGTCATAGTCTGAAAAATAGTTGACCCAATTTCTATCTTTTTTACATTATTGAGGTATGTTTTATGGCTCAGCATGTGATCTATCTTGGAGAATGTTCTATATGCACTGGAGAAAAAAGTGTATTTGGATTTTTTGATATGAAAACCCTGTATATATTTACCAGCCCTCTTTCTTCCATTATTCCTTCAGGACCAGTGTTTCCTTGATTTCAGTTTGTCGATCTATCAAGAGTTGATAGAGCAGTGTTGATCTCCAACTATAAATGTGTTACTGTCAATGTTTTCTTTGAAGTGTATTAACAGCTTGTTTAAGTATTTTTCTGGCCCCTTATTAGGTGTGCATATGTTTAGGAGTGTAATTTCTTCCTGATATACATATCCCTTAAATATTAAGGAATAGCCTTCACTGTCTCTTCTAACCTTTTTCAGCCTGAAGCCTATGTTGTCAGATACTAGTATGATCACACCGGCCTTATTGGAAATATTGTTTGCATGGAGAACAACTTTGACTTTGCTCTGATATTCAGATGTGTTTATTGAAGGCAGCAGAATGTTGGTTTGATATTTTTATCCATTTTGCAACTCTGTGTCTCTTAATTGGTGGATTTAGATGTTGATATTGAGAGAGATCAATGTCATGGGATTTTGTGCCATCTTTCTGTATAATCTTGTGCTTTTTGGATTTGTCTTATCTCGTTGCAGATCTTTCAGTCCTTTTGAAGTTGAATAAGAGTCTATGAGGGGCCGGAGCGATAGCCCAGCGGGTAGGGCATTTGCCTTGCACGCGGCTGGCCTGTGCCGGCCTGGGTTCGATCCCCGCGTCCCATATGGTCCCCTGAGCACCGCCAGGAGTAATTCCTGAGTGCATAGCCAGGAGTAGCCCCTGAGCATTGCCGGGTGTGACCCAAAAAGCAAAAAAAAAAAAAAAGAGTCTATGAAATTCTTAAGTTGTTGCTTATCCATGAAGTGGAGTATCTTTCCTTCAAATCTGAATGTGAGTCTAGCAGCTAGGTAAAGCATTCTTGGTGATGCCTTGATTTCATTGAGTTTTTTTCACGATATCCCATCATTGTCTTCAGAGTGTTTTATCTGAAAAGTCTGCTGTAAGTCTTAGGGATGCTCCTTTGTATGTGATTTCTTTCTTTGATCTTTTCCCTTTCTGAATTCTCTCTTTCTATGGTTTTTGTTATTCTAATAATATTCTCTCACTCATGGTCTATATACCATTTCTTTGATCACTTGCATGTCTCTGGTCCTTCGGTCACTTAACTTATTGCTGGATCTGTCCCTCCATGTTCTCCTTTAAGAATATCTACTGTTAGAGGGACTTGTTTGGGTCTACTTGGGTCTGTTTATCCAAACAAACAGAGCCCCAGGAGCTGAAAACTTCCACACTCCACAATTGCTGTCATGTTTAAGGCCAGACTGCACTGCTTGAATAAGCCCCAAACATGAATTAATTAGTTGAAAAACTCAGGAATGTGGATTTTTGTCACTTAAATCTGCAGGCTTTCATGGAGTTGAGGATTGGCTCCCTCCATCTCCCAATTCTTCTGGAAGGCCAGGTGGTTGCGCCCATGCCCAAAGGCACTACCCAGTTATAAATTTAACTCTATCACTCAGTTAAAGTCTTTGGACTTCCTGGAGCAAAAGTGGCCAAGTGACATCTCAAATTCTAATATACTGATATACCAAGTAGCACATTACATTTAATAGATGTAAGTATAATAACAAAATATGTATGTGGTCAGAAGACTAATCCTAAAACAAAGAATCAGTAATTTCTTTTACAAAGGGCTTAATGGCTCAATGGCTCCATGGTGAGACTGAACAATCCTCACTATCTTTTTAAGAAAACATTTCTCTACCAATTTTGAAAAAAATTAGCTATAACAAGCAATATGAAATAAATTCTTGTGGGTCATCTTAAGGGCAAGCTTATGTACTGCTGGGGAAATTTGGAAATAATTGTGGTTAGAAGTAGCAATAGTGGTGGTTTTAGGGTTGAATATTGAATATAAGTAAGAAATTAACATGAACAACTTTATTAAAAATTGAGTAGAAGCAAACTACTTTTAATTAGTTCAATAAGTGAGAGCAATAACACAAATGGTACATTATGCATATTAGAGCTCAGTTAAAAGTTCATGAAGTGAGTAATTCCATTCTGAGATTGATGATATAATAAGTATCAAAATTAGTGCATGCTAAAGGAGCTGGCATAGGGGTGGGAAATGGGGATTTCTTTAGAGGCAGTAAGGGCACATTGGTGGTGGGACTGGTGTTGGAATATTGAATACTTGAAACAACTGTATGTGAACCACTTTGTAAATAACAGTGTTTAGATAAAGAAGAGTATGTTTCATTATTTATGATTATTTTGGTAGCACCTATAAAGTCCCCAGAAATGGTATGTCTTCTAGTTTTACAACAATTGTGGGCAAGTATCTATTTTTCAATACGTCTGGTGTGTGTGCTTTAAACTAAGAAGACCCAGCTCCAATACAACCTTTAAAACCACCTGGAAACCACTGTTGCTCTGACAACACACTCTTGCATTATCTGATATCACAATCTCTGCAGATGATTTTATTTGTAGTTTTGGCTATTTGGGTCACACCTGCCCGATGGTCGAAGTTATTCCTGGCTCTTCACTTAGGAATTACTCCTGAAGGTCCTCAGGATTCCAAATGGTATGCCAGCAATCAAACCTGGGTCTGCTGGCTGTACTGTACTATTGCTCTGTTTCTGCAACTAACATTCTTATTCACTCATTTACCCACATAAATCCTCTTAAATTTCTCCTTGTCTCCGATTAGAATGGAGAATTACCTAACAATCTATATGCTGCCTCCTGTTGCATTCCACAATCATGAGGTCTCACTGTTATGATAATGTTTCTTTTCTTTTCCTTTTTTTGTTTTTGCTATTTGGGTCAGACCCAGCACTGTAGGGGTTATTTCTGGCTCTGCACTCAGGAATTACTCCTGGCGGTACTCAGGGGACCGTATGGGATGCCGGAGATCGAACCTAGGTCAGCCATGTGCAAGGCAAATGCCCTACTGTCTGTACTATCCTTCAGGCCCATTATTATGTTCTATTAAATAAGACCTTAGAAATATATTGTTGGGGCCGGAGCGATAGCCCAGCGGGTAGGGCGTTTGCCTTGCTTGAGGTGGCTCGTCGGCTCGTGGGGGTTGGTTCGCCGGCATCCAAAATATTGGCCCGAGCACCACCAGGAATAATTCCTGAGTGCAGAGCCAGGAGAAAACCCTGAGCATTGCTGGGTGTGGCCCAAAAAAAAAAAAAAAAATATGTATGTATATATATATATATATATATATATATATATATATATATTGTTGCATCCTTGATATAAAAGAAGCAGAAAGTTTTCCTAAAACTCATATTCCTCATATTATTACACGCTTTATCTTCTTAAAAATTTAAATCGTTTATTAACTTTATTTAAACACTGTAGTTTTCAAAGTTATTTACAGTTGTATGCAATATTCCAATGCTAGTCCCACCACCAGTGTGCCCTTACCTCCACCAAAGACCCTCGTTTCCCCCCTCCCCCCATGCCTGTTCCCTTAGTAGGCACTAGTTATATTGCTTATTACAACATAGATCTTGGAATGGGATTAAATAATGGCCTTTTTCTTGGGTTATTGCCTGTGAATTGGACCATCTGTGTTATTGCTGTCACTTGTTGAACCTATTAAATGTTGAGGGTTTCTACATAATTTTTTTAAAAAAAGATGTTCATGTTAATTTCTTACAAATATTCAATATTCAACCCCAAACTCACCAAATTTGCAACTTCAGACCACAATGATTTCAAATTATCTCAACCACTGCCTGAGCCTGTCCTAAGCAAACACTCAATAAATTGTTTTATACTGCTTGATTGAGCTAATTTTCTAACAATGTCAAGAAATGTTTTCTTAGAAGAAAGTTAATGAGAATTGTTCAATCTCATGATGGAACCACTGGGCCATTAAGCCTTTGTATAAGAAATTATTGTCATGTTAGAGAATAGGCATTGTGACTACATATTTTGTTATTGAGTGCTTTATACTTATATCTAGTAAATGTGATGTGATGCTTAATAGAGTCTGTGATGTAACGCAGCCACGAATGCAACCACATGTCACAGGAATTTCATAGACTGTAACTGAGTTTTTCAATAGATTCACACATGGATGGGGTATCTGGAAGCTTCTGGTGTCCCAAAAAAGTATCAGGACAGAGGTTCTCTACTACATCTGAGGCCCCCAGGAACAGATGAAAACTCTTGAGTCTGGCACAGCTCCATAAGGTTTTTAATAGTACAACCAGTTCTACCACTGCAATCCAATATAAAGAAAGAACTCTAGCTCTGGTCAGAACTTAGGCCATACACGAGGGCCTAAGTCTCCTACCAAAGAGGATCCCACCAGAGAGTCCCACCAAAGTGAATCCCACTGAGAAGGAACATTCCTTCTTCACAAATTATCTCTTATGTGAAACACTGGAGAGAGGGTGCTGGTATGAAATAATACATCTAAATTTCATGGGCTTCATGTAATCTAGATAGTGCCCACAAGTTCGTTATTATTTATTACCTGCAACAGGGTGATTCTGAGTATCTTGTTCTCTGTATGTTGAAAAGGACACACTTGCCTGCTTGAGGAACAGCGACATTTGTGAGAACGGAAATGAGTCTCAGAAGAGTAATCATCAGGAGTTTGATGAATTATCAGGAATATTGGAACAGGAATCCGGAATACTGGAATAGGCATCTGAAGCACAGGACAGGTATCTGGAATGCTGGAACAGATGACTGGAGCACTGGAACTTGTGTCTGGAACATTGGAGCATGCACCTGGAACACGGGAACAGGTTTCTGGAATGCTGAAACAAATGTCTTTAGTAAGGGAACATTGGCACTGGAAATCATACCGCTATCACTGTCTGTATCACTGTCTTCCCACTGTTCATCGGAATTGCTCAAGTGGGCACTAGTAACATCTCCATTAGTCCTGTCACAAGAAAGTGTAACCCTAGGGCATCTGCTAGTGACAGGGACAGGAAGAGCCTGAAACCATTCTTCAGGTCATGGAACTGAGGTCCATAATTGTTACTAGTTTTTGGCATAGCAAGTAAATAAAACACGAGTAGCTTGCCAGGCTCTGCCGTGTAGGTGGTACAGTCTCAATAGAAGGCTCTCATCTCAAGCATTTACTGATGAAACTTAAAGGGGAAAGATCAGGATTTCTCTTGGATGGAGCTCTGAGGAACTATGGAGCCTGGATGTTGAGAATGACTGACTGCATGATATGTGGTTTGCTCTGGCTTCTTCCTAGGCTTACTGGTATCAGTCAAAACATGTCTAGAATTGTTTACTATGTATAAATGTGAAAAGAACTTGGGAAGGGCCTTATCCTAAAATAAGCATTCTTTAAGAATTTTGTTGCGGCTGCTTTGTGGCCGCATGCCAAGGGTGCTCTGCAAACTAATATGATCCTTCACACTCTGGGTAGTTCTGAATATCTTGATCTCCATATACTAAAAGGGTCACACTCGCCTGCTTGAGAGCAAACTAATATGATCCTTCACACTCTGGTCCAGGGGGACCTTCCTATAATCTTAAACGATAGCCTCAACATAGTCAGGGTGGCAGTCTCCTGGTAAATTGCTGGATCCAGTGGGTATAAAGAGGAGCTATGCCTAATCTAGAGAACATTGAAGCCTTAGTAGGTGTATAATAATAAGTCAGAAATTACTCATTCAAAGTCAAGGTGACCTCTGTAACTGCCACACCCTCCATCAGTGTTTACATAGAAGAGATCTCATTAGTATGAACCCTGGCTTAGAACATGAAAATAGATTAAGCTGTGAGTGGATAAAACAGCAAAGCTCCCTAGCTAGCTAAGCCTGTCACCCAACACACCTTAAGTTATTTTACAGATTTAATGAGGTCCCTATAAGTTTACTCATGATATTTTCCAAAGAAATTGAATAAACCCTACTGAAATTCATAGGAACAATAAACTCACATGAATAACTAAAGCTACCCTTTGGAAAAGGGCATCACTTCTCCAAATACAAGCTGTACTACAATGCTGTTGTAGTTAAAACAGTGTAGCATTGAAATAAAGACACACCTGTAGACCTAGGAAATAGAGGCTGGATATGCTGACACACACCCACCAAACTATGATTCTTAATTTTTTATAAAGGAGCAAAAAATATTAAGGGACCAAGGAAAGCCTCTTTAGCGAATGGTGCTGGGAAAACAGGACAGCTAGATGTAAAAAGGGAACTCAGAACTTTTCCCTAACGCCATGCACAAAAGTCAGATCAAAATGCATTACAGAGGTCTAGTTTTTGGAGGAATGTACAATGTTTTCCAAAAAGCTGTACCAGTCAACATTCACACCAATAATGGATGAGAGTCCCTTTCTCCCCACATCCACACCATTACTGTTGTTTTTGCTCTTTTGGATATGGCCAGTCTCTGTGGTGTGAGATGCTACTAAATGAATGGATATGGAGAACATCATACTGAGTAAAATTAGCCAGAGGGAAAATGACAGATATAGAATGCATGTATTTGCATGGTATAAAAATAGTATGATTCCAATATCCAAGGCAATGCAAAACATGGATCAGGAGGTCTTGTCAGTGGGTGGAATCTACCATTAGTGTGTGGAAGTCAGAAGTTAGGTAAGACAGAGTAAGGAACAGTGTACTAATAATTGTTTGAAATGATAATACCAGCCTAGAACTGAGCATTGAATTTAGGCAAAGGGATACACACTATGAGCTCTAAATGTATGTATTGCAAACCACAATGTGTATGTGAAGGAAGAGTGAGGGAGAGAGAGGGAGAAAGGCAGAGAGAAAGACAGAAAGAGAGACACAAAGAGAGAAGAGGCAAAGTACCTGCCATAGATGCGGACTGGGGGAGTGGGGAGGGAACCAGGGGACATTCATTGTGGGAAATGTGCACTGATGGAGGGATCAGTGCTGGAACACTATGACTGAAACGCAACATGAACACCTTTTAATTGTTTATTTTACAGTGCTAAAATAAAAACTTGTTTTAAATGCTTTAAAGATCTCAATATTAGACTTGAATCCATAGGGCACTTCCAAGAAAACATAGTCAAAAGTCTTCATGACATTGAAGCTAAAGGTATCTACTTGATGAAACACCACTGACCAAGCAAGTGGAAGCAGCGAATCACAAATGGGACTACATGAAAATAATAAGTTTCTGCATCTCAAAAAATCAGTGACCAAGATATGAATAGCACACGGATTGGGAAAAATATTTACCCAATAACCATCTGATAAGAGGTTGATCTCCAAGATGTATAAGGCACTGGTAGAACTTTACATGAAAAACATATTAATCCCTATCAAAACATCAGGAGAAGAAATAAACTGAAACATCCTCAAAGAAGAAATTCAAATGGCAACAAGTTATACAAAAAAAATCATTTTATCACTAATCAGGGAGATGCAAATCAAAACAGCCATGAGATATCATCTCACGTCAGAGAGACTGGCACATATCCAAAAGAGCACAGGCAACCAGTGCTGATGTGGATGCTTGCAGAAATGGACTCTCTTTCATTGTTGGTGGGAATGCCGACTGGCCCAGACTTTTAGGAAAACAAATCAGACATTCTTCCAAAAGAGCTCCCACTTAATGCAATAATGCTGCTCCCTGGGAATATACCTGGGGTCCAAAAACACACAGCAGAAACACCCCTGCATTTTTATGTTCATTGCAGCACTATTCACAATTACCAGAATCTGGAAATACTCTGAGTGCCTGAGAACAGACGACTGGATAAAAAACTATGGTACATCTACACAATGGAATAATATGTACTGTTAGGAAAAATGAAGTCATGAAATTTGCCTATAAATGGATGGACATAAAGAGTGTCATTCTAAGTGAAATGAGTCAGAATGAAAAGAACAGATATATAATGACTGCATTCACTGATGGTTTTAAAGGAAAATAGTATGAGACTAATATGCAGGCCTGGGAAAACAAGGGCCATGAGGACTTGTAATCTCAACTTGCAATCTACCACAAGTACTTAGGGGGACAGAGGTTAGACAACACAGAGATGTGTCCAGTTTGCCAATAATAGTTGGAATATTAATACTAGACTAAAACTGAATATTTCAGTTTTGCAAACCACAATGCACAAAAGAAGAGATAAATAGAGAATAAGGAGATAAGTAAAAAAAGTGCCTGCAAACCACAATGCACAAAAGAAGAGATAAATAATATCAATAGAGAATAAGGAGATAGAAAGGTGCCTCTCTAGGGGTACGTCTAGGGGGAGGGCTGGAAAATTGGGGATATTAATGTTAGGAAACACAGTGCAAGAATGGGTGCTGGAACATTATAGACTGAAATCCAATCATGAACCAATTAATAATTGTCTATCTCAGGGTGACATAACACTGTCAGGGTATCACTGTCTTCCCGTTCATTATCGATTTGCTCGAGGGGGCACCAGTAACATCTCCATATGACCTGTCTCATGCAAGTAGAGCCCAAGGGCACCTGCTTGCTCCAGGAACATAAAGAGCCTCAAACCATTCAATCAGGTCATGGGAATGAGGTCTATAATTGTTACTGGTATCTGGCATATCAAATACGACACGGGTAGCTTGCCAGGCTCTGTCGTGCGGGTAGCATACTCTTGTAGTCACCTCTAAATCCAGCATTTATTGATGAACCGCGTGGCCCCTTATGGGCGCATGAGCCGGGCTGTGATAGGCTGGTCTGCTGGGTGGAGTTCTGACGAGGGGGAAGTCCGGATGTGGGAAGTGGAGGTCCTCATGGAGTGGGGGGGTCGTCTGGCTTGTTGTGAAGCTCTGCTGGGGTGGTGGGCCAGGGCTAGAACCTGCCATCCTTCCCGGGCACCTCATGAGTGGCTGGGCATAGTGAGAGCCAGTAGCAGCTCTGCCCCCCATGTCTTGGGTGACTTAACAAATTTTAAAAAAAAGAGCGATAGTTTTGACAAGTTATAACAAAATATCTATGGTTTTAATTTAAAGAAACTTCACAAATTGCTTTGTTTGCATGTGTATGTGTGTGTATATATATATATATATATATATATATCTGAATATATGCCATATTGCTATTTGATACCAATTCCTCAACTGCAACAAAAATCAGTGTGGTGTAGAAACAAACAGAAAATTTATTATTGGCTACAGGCTTTATTTTATATAAGTCTCAAATAGTGGATACTCTCGGTTGTAGGCTCTCAGTTTGTTCATTTTTACTGATGATTCACAACGGGGAGAGATTGGCTTTTGTCCAGGTGGAGCTCTGTCGAGCTGTGGAGTCTGGATGTTGAAAATGGCTGCCCCTCATAGTGTGGGGTTTCCTCTGGCTTCTTTTGGGGCTCTATAGGGATGGCGGGTCAGGGCTAGACCCCGCCTTCCATCCCAGATGCCTCCTGATCAGCTGAGCAGTTTCTTGGCTTTACCATACATTTTAGAACTAAATTTCTGTCTTCGTATAGTTATTTAATAGCTCACCCCAGTTTATAATGTAAGGGTGTTAAGTCGAGCATACAAAAGGACACCCTTAGCACATTCAATCACTGCTGTGTCGGGAGGAAATTAAGCTGTTGATATAGTTTAAGTGATAGGACTGTGGTATGTTTATATGACCATTTTAAAAAATTTCCTTTAAGAAATGCTACACAGGCTTTGATCTTTTGTTTGGGATCCTAGTCATTAATCAATCAGAATAAATGCAAGGAAGATTCTTGAATCAGTAAAGTACCTTCATAGAAATATCTAAGATTATTATTTTGGTTGATGAGTGGGTTGGTCCTAAAAAATACTAAAGTACATACATATTTAAAGAACTACAATTGACAATATTTAAGTGTTTTCATCGCAAATAAGCTTTTTGTACACTGTGCATTATATGTATTCCTTGCCATTTAAATTACATAGCATTGTTCCCTGCTATCACAAAAAGATCCTGTTTCCTTGACTTGCATTTTTCTTTACTATATTACTTTTATATTTCAAAAATGATGATTCAATATGTAATTTTGGGACTGACCTAAATGTTTACAATTTGATATTGGTTTTGGTGTTTGGGGTTAAAATACACTCCTGTAGCTATTGCTATAGTCTGACAACATCTTTTTCATTAATTGGGTCCCTGTTTGGGATGTGTGCAAAGGCAGTACTCACTCTCCATCCCAAACACTTGTTTTTAGAGGGTACATTTCAGATATAAGGCTCACTTAGGGTAAGAGAAACAAAAGAAGAGATATCTATTATGACTTTCAGGTAGTGTTCTATTGGTTGCATATTGACAATTATGAAAATATCTTGCATTCAGTAATAAGTAGATGTTAAAACGTCATGTTTTGCCTAAAGGCTAGAGAGTGGTTGAAAGCTGATGAGTAATATTCCTTTTTATAAAAAATATAACATGGTTTTTATGACACTATAAAGGTAGTTATTTTCCCTATTTTTTGTTTGCTTATTTGTTACTTTGTTGGAATTTGCAACAACTTAATTGAACTTGAAAACAGCTCAGCAGTGTGATTTTTTAATTCCATGTTCAAGCAATGTCATTCATCTGATTGTGTACAGATCATCAAAATAACTTGATTAACTCTTACTGGAGAACCAATTGCTCTTGTTATTCCTTAGTGTCAGTTATCTTTGACTGTGTGTAACATAGAAAATATAGTTGAATCCTAATCCTTTTTCACTTTGATTTATCCTACTGATTTGTATATTCTTTATCACTTGATTTTTTTTCAGACTTGATATGTAAAAATAATTTAAAATTTGCATAAATCAACTGGAGAATCATAGTGAAAGCTAAAATAAGGTAAGTTGGTAAAACCTGTCAAACCACTCAACACCAGACTGTGTAATGTAAGATGAAATTTTAAAAATATGAATGTTTTTGTTTGCATACAAAGAAACTTGTTTCCTGAATATTGAAATTTTCCTGAATATTGAAATTATATTCCTTTTGCAAATAAAAGCCCATCTTCCCTTTTATCAAGGGCATAACTGATTTTGAGGATATTCCAGTATCATCATTCAAATGAGTGTCCAATTCTAATTTATTGAAGGTTTTAATTAAAAGAAGTTCATTGTTTCTGTGTAGTTTTTTTGTTTGAGTGCTTCTATGTTTTATGGGTTATAGATGAGTCATGACATAAGCATTGAGAATCATAACGAGATGATAAAAATAATAGTACCAAATACACATTTTCTATTTTGTGGGGCTCTGCAGGGTTTGATTTGGGAAACTGCTGGGTTAAAGTTGTGCCCCATAAGCAATGGCAGGCGCCTCTGACTTCCAGACAGCCAAACCCCTTCTCTCCTTCTCAGACAGCAGGTCTGCAGACTGCATCGTAGAGGAACTGTGCCCAGCATGTCAGGGAGATGTGAGGGAGCTAATTTCCAGCCAGAGAGAATGTAAAGCCAAAACACCTTATTTCCCATTCTAACTCAAAACACCTTGTTTAACTGTTTGTGCGCTTGTGGGAAAATCACACACACACACACACACACACACACATTCGGGATGTGTTTTTCTTTTGTCCCCATCCTTCTGTAAAGGTATATAAACCTAAGCCTGTCTGGGAAAAAAAGGGGACATCTCTTTGCAGATGCTCTGGAGTGCTTGTCTTTCCTTTAGGCTCTCTGCTCTCTCTCCTTCAAGGGGCTTTTCCCTTTCCCATTAAGGTGCCAGATAGTCACATGGGCCCTGAATGGTTGATGGTCTGACATAGAAAAAGACTGGATCCCCTGGGATGAACCCAGAGCCACCACAGAGCTACCCATGCTGTATTCGATATGCCAAAAACTAACAATATGGGCCTTATTCCAATATTAGAGTAACGAATGGAGACATTACTTGTTCCTGCTAGAGCAAATCAATGAACAATTGGAAGACAAGTGACATAGTTCTGATATAGCAAACATTGGTTCTTTTGAACGTTTCTTCTAGCAATAAACTTCCAATGAATTACAGCGTAACAGCTTAGCTCAATACACAAAAGATGAAGCACCCTTTTTAGTTTTAATCATTCCTTTCCCCCAGAACAGAATTAAGGCTTTCTGTTTCCATGATTAAATACATGATTGCACTTTTATTAGAAAACACTCCTATCCTTGTTAATGGGAGTGATGAGTGGCCAATGCAATGTTTTACTCACATTAAGTACACATCTGAGTTTGAAATTTAGAGTTATTATATATGAAATAAAGTATTTTATAATAAATAATTCATTTTATGACATTGTCTGTGTCCCTCTTTATATGTATTATAGTAGGTTTCATTTTTATATAATTTCATTTGCATAGAAAAAATGAAACATTTTACTGTATCACCAGAGTAATAATTAATCTCTAGAACACAAGTTCTTCATCTTTGTTGCAAGTAGTTTTGTTTGGTGCAAATATTAAGGATCTTTAAAAGCACATATTTTATTATATAGCCATGGTATTTGGGAAGTGATTCATTATAGTTGTTATAGGTACAAACAGTTTTTAATCATGGCAAATGAAGGGGCAAAGAAATGTTTATTCAGTCATGATGGCATATCAGCTATGTGCTTTAGCATTATTTAGAAATGGCATGGGCAAAACTTTGATGGTTTCAAACACATTATGAGGAAAATAAATTGTTGATGAAATACACAAACACTCAATTTCATAATGTGTCTGTCACATTTCCTAGGTAATATTTAGGTGGTTTTCAGTCTGCATTTTCCTAAAGCATCATTTAATGAAAAATCACTTCATTACACCTTGCTTTGAATAATGCTTAGATTATTCTTAGGTGAATTTGATAGTTGGAAGGGAAATCACTTGAAAGTGAAAAGTCTTGTATCTAAAAAATTAACTCAGAAGTGTAATTTTTGTTAATTAAAGGTATTGACTTTTACTAAGTGCATTTTGAAGATCAAGAGACTGTTGCCCCATCTTCCCAGTGGAACTCTGTGAAGTTTGACCTTATTTTTTAATTTAATCTTTTATATCACATTGTGATAGACAACTACAAAGCTGTTCATGATCAGGTTCCAGCTACATCCCTCCACCAGTGCAAATCTCCCAACACAGATGGCCCCATTTCAGTCCTCCACCTGCTCTGTGATAAACCTATCTCTCTCTGTCTCTCTATCTCTCTGTTTCTTTCTCTCTCTATCTCTCTCTCTCTCTTTCTCTTTCCACTTTTGTGCATTGTTATTTGCAAAACATACACTGAGTGGTTATCATGTATGTATCTTAGCCTATTTTTACTACTCAGTACTTGCCTAGAGTTAACATTTCCAATTAATGTTGGCAAACCGGTCCCTTCTCTATCTTAACCTCTGTCCCCACATACTTGTGGTATATTTCAACTATTTACAAGTCTTCCTGATCCCTGTTTTGTCTGGTCTTGAATATTACTCTCATACTTTTATATCCCACAAATGCATGCAGTCATTCTATACCTGTCCTTTTCCTTCTCACTAATGTGGCTCAGAATATTCTCCGTGTCCATCCATTTCTAGGCAAATTTCATGATTTAATTTTCATAACAGTTGTATTATATTTCACTGTGCAGATCTATCATAGTGCCTGCATCCAGTCTTCTGTTCTAGGGTAGCCAGGATGGGTCCAGATTCTGTCTACTGTGAATAGTGCTGCAGTGGACATAGAGCTGCCAATGTCATTTCATCTGTCAGGTACTCCTTAATTCCCAGACCACGGAATTAGATTCATCAGGGCTTGCTTTGATCTGATCTTGTTTATAAAAATTAGTCCTAGCTCTTGAAACTCAGAGAGCATATTTTGATATGTTTCAAGAAAAAAGAAGTGTCTGTGTGTGATTCATTTGGCAGGTGGTTGTGGATGAGGTGTGAAAACAAGGTAGGATTCTTTCCTATGTCCTCAAATACTTTCTTCCTCTGGAATAATTGTCTGAAATTTCACTGACAGCAGCCTGTGGTGCTCCATAAAGTAGGTTTGCAGTGTGTCAGCCCCACCTCGAGTGGGTTGAGTGGCTAGAGCAATAGCACAGCGGGTAGGGCATTTGCCTTGCACTCAGCCGACCCCGATTTGATCCTTGGCATCCCACTTGGCCCCATGAGCACCACCAGGAGTAATTCCTGATTGAAGAGCCAGGAGTGTGACCCAAAAAGAAAAGAAAAAAAGTGCATTGAAGCAGAGTTTTTTTCTATACACAGTCAGCTCCTAGACCTAAAGCTGCTTTAGCAGTTTTGCAAAGGATTAAATAGGCAAATTGGCAAAGTCCCTGTTGCAAATGAAACCATCTGTCCCCACAGAATGGGAAAAAATATTCACCCAATACTCACCTGATAAAGGGTGAATATCCAGGATATATCAGGCACTTCACAAGAAAAATGGCCAACCCCATCAAAAACAGGGAGAAAAGATGAACAGAAATTTTGACAAGGAAGAAATTCGAAGGTCAAAAAGGCATATGAAAAAAACACTCATCATTACTAACCATCAGAGAGATGCAAATCAAAACAAAAATGACATAGCATCTCACACCACAGAGATGGGCCCATATTCAAAAGGGCAAAGACAACAAATGCTGGCGTGAATGTGGGGAGAAAGGGACTCTCATCTATTTTTGGTGATAATGTCGACTGGTACAGCCTTTCTTGGAAAATAATATGGACATTCCTCCAAAGACTAGAAATTGAGTGCCCGTTCGGCCCAGCCATACCATTCCTGGGAATATATCCTGGGAAAAAATGTACACAACAAAAACACCATCTTCACTTTTGTTTTCATAGCAGCACTATTCAGAATAGCCAGAATCTGGAAACAACCAGAGTGCCCAAGAATAGATGACTGGATAAGGAAACTTTGGTACATCTACACAATGGAATATATGCAGCTGTTAGGAAAACATGAAGTTATGAAATTTCCCTATAAATGGATGGACATGGAGAGAGTCATGTTGAGTGAAATTAGCTAGAAGTTAAAAGAGATATAGAAGGACTGCATTTATTTGCATGATATATATATATATATATATATATATATATATATATATATATATATATATATATATATATATAATGAAACCAATATCCAAGATACGCCAAAACATAGATCAGAAGTCTTGTCAAAGGTAGAATCTACCAAAAACATGTGGGAGTCAGAATTTAGGGTGTAGCAGTAAGTAGGTCTAAGGATATGCAAAGGAAGGTCTGATGTATACTGCCTGTTAACAGATACATGGGGGTATTCTGGAAGACTGTCTCCCAATAGAGTATGTAGAATTCCCTAGTGAGACTGTTAATCAAGTTGCAGTTACATAGACAAGGCTATCCTAGGTCATTTCTCTGCACATTCCCTTTTTGGCTCTAATTAGCCCTAAATGGAGTCTTATGAACAAGACCTCCTCTTCTGGGGCAATTTAGGAAGGCTAAGTTAACAAACTGTTGCATTCTTTGCTTATATCACCTCACTGAGATAGCACTTCCTGCAGGTTTCTGGCTCCTGAGTGTCTCCTCCCTATCACCGTAAATCCTATGATAAAAATGTAAGATGTCCTTGCATTGTCAATTATGTAAACTTAACTCTAAGTTTTACTGCCCTTTGTTGTGTTGGCATATATGAAAGTTGGGGTCTTTGTTTGAGGGTCAGTCAGCTCAAGTCAGTCAGCTCAAGTCAGTCAGCTCTGGTCAGTTAGCTGCAGTCAGTCAGCTGCGGCCAGATAGCCACCAAGATGAGAGCTGCTGCCCTCCGGCTGGTGATTATTAAAAATATTAATGGAAATAAGTCTTGTGCCTGGAGTCTCATCTCTGCACCTCCAAACTGACAGGACATTCCTGCTTCATTAGGTAAGACAGAGAAGGGAACAATGTGCTAATAATTGTCAAAAGTGATAATACCAGCCTAGAACTGAGCATTGAACACAGGCAAAAAGATACACATGATACCCTCTAAATGTCTGTATTGTAATTCACAGTGTGTAACAGAAGGAAGAGAGAAAGAGAGAGAGAAAAGATAAAGAGCTTGCCATAGAGACAGGCTAGGGGAGGTGGGAGGGAATTGGGGACATTGTGGTGGGAAATGGGCACTGGTGGAGGGATGGGTGCTGTAACACTGTAAGGCTAAAACCCAAACATGAACTTCTTCGTAATTGTATATCTCACGGTGGTATAATGATGATGATGATGATAATAATAATAGTAAAAATATATAAAGAGGACAAATACCATAAAAAAGAAATCATCTATCCATCTCAAGATGAAGGTAAACTGAACGCAAGTAACGAAAACCAGAGCTAAGGGAAGTGTTTAGAGTGATGGAGTTATTTGGGCCACTGTGGATACCATACATAATAGTATTCTATGCTCTTTTCCCCCACGAGTGGTTTTAAAAATATGTTCAAATTCATTACATTTAAAAATTGAATCACAGAGAGATACACAGTTACACAGTAGTTCCTGATTGGATTCCATTACCTGTCCCTTCGCCAGTGTACAATTCCCACAACAAGTTCCGCAGTTTCCCTCCCCCACCCAGCCTGCTTCTATGGCGGGAACTCTGTTTCTCTCTCTTTTTCTCTCTCTGTCTCTCTCTTTCTTTTACACTATTTTTGTTCCTTATATTTTGCATTACAGATACTGAAAGGTTATCAGTTATATCCCTTTACCTACTTTCAACACTCAGTTCCTGCCAAATGACTATTCCCAATTATTATTCTTTCTCTTACTGACCCCTTCTCTATCCAATCTGCATTTGCCTCAAGAAACTCTTTTCAAGAAACACTTTTTGTTTTTGGGTCACACCTGGCAATGCTCAGGGGCTCTGCACTCAGGAATTAGTCCTGGCTGTTCTTGGGGGACCATACGGAATTCTGGGGATCAAACCCTAGTCAAGTGGATGCAAGACAAATGCCCTACCCACTCTGCTATCGCTCCGGCCCTCCACCAGACACTCTTGTGGCAATCTGCAAACCATTGACTTGCCCCTGTTTTCCTGGCCTTAGATATTAATCTCATTCTCTCTCAATACATATATATTTATATTTATATCCCACAAATGAATGCAATCATTCTATATGTCCCTCTCTTTCTGACTCATTTCACTCAGCATAAGACTCCATGTCCATCCATGTTTAAGCAAATTTAATGACTTCATTTTCCTCTTGGCTGCATAGTTTTTCTTTGTATAGATATAGCATAATTTCTTTATCCAGTAGACTGTTCTGAGCCACCTAGTTGTTCTCATATTCTGGCTACTGTGAATAGTGCAGCAATGAATATAGAAATGCAGGTGATGTTTCTGCTCGCGTGTTTTTTGGACCCCCAAGTCACAAGTGATTTTTCAGTGTGCAAGGATATCAAATACTTTTTCCTCACTGCATGTCAAAATTCAGGTTTAAATACAGAAATGATAATATATCTAATCATTTAATAAATTCATATTTCAGAATTACTGATTTTATTAATATCCAGATAACGGTATTAGGGGTGTGATTTTAGTAAGTCACATCTATCTGTAAAATGTTACTTGGCAAATTTCTTGAAGGAAGAAAAAAGAATCATTAGTTTTCATTTCACCAACAGATCTTCAATTCCCATTTTGTGAAATCAGGTATTGGAACATTGTGACCCTCCCTTTCACAAATAATGTTATAACCACATAGGAAGCATCATATTGTTAGACTACTTGCTGTTTTATTTGGATTTCTGATTCTCAGATTTCATGATTCTGGTTGATGGAAATGGATTTTCCTTTCATCATTTCTTTCATGTTGGTTGTATGTGTGAGTAGTGTACATCACTTTTATGATAATCTGAAAAATTAGTTATTTCTGTACTCTTGCAGGCAATAGAGATGTGGTATTTGTGTTTCACTTGATCACTTGAATCCCGTTATTCATCGATTTGCTCAAGCAGGCGCCAGTAACATTTCCATTGGACCCTATCACGTGCCAATGTAGCCCAATGGCATCTGGTTGATTCAGGAATATGAAGAAACTCAAACCGTTCCTTCAGGGTCTTTACAAGGAAGTCTGACCATCTTGTAGGTGGGCGACCACGTGATCTTTTGACATCCCGTGGGATCCAGTCGGTAACGGCTCTAGTCCAGCGGTTGTCTCCAAATTGCATTACATGTTTAGCCCATCTGATTTTCGATGCCTTGGCAAACGAGACAGCGTCCCTGATTCTGGAATAGTGATGGAGGTTAGAACTCCGATTCCTTCTCTCACTTGAGTGAGGCGTGATATTCCAAGCATAGCTCTTTCGATTCCTCTCTGGGATACCCGAATAGCATTCTCATCCTGCTTTCGTAGAGCCCTGGTCTCTGAGGCATATGTTAATGCAGGGAGAACGGTGGAGTCAAAGATATGTGCCCGGAGCAGGAGGTTCTTTGTCCTTTTAGCTATTTCTTCGATGCCTTTGAAGGCATTCCATGCCGCTCTCTTCCTCCTGCGCAGCTCAGGTTTTAGGTCGTTCATCATGTTGACTTCTCGACCTAGGTACACATTGTGTTTATGAAAGTCTTTTCTATAATGGTTTGTGGTAGCTTAAGGAAGATACAATTTTGGTAAGGCGTTGAAAGTACAGGATAGAAAATAGTACATTTCTGGTGTCGGGGTGATAGCACAGTGGGTAGGGTGTTTGTGTTGCATGTAGCGGACCTGGATTCAAATCCCAGGAATCCCGTAAGTTCCCCATTTGCCAGAAGGGAGAGAACAGAGCCCATTGAAAACTTGAAGCATTACTGGTGTGTCCCTCATCAAGGGAAATCGTTAATTTCCTTTTCTATTTTGGAAGAGGTAATAGAAGTTGTGATTTTCTCTGAAAATATGGCTAGCATCATTATTGTCTTAAATCATTTAGTTCACATATATGTGCTATGAGATGATAGGGGCATTCATAAAATGTTATTTAGGTACCTTTATTATAGAATTCAAAATAGGTATGAGTTGATATGAATGGTTATTATAAAATGAAACCATAATGATAGTATCAGAATGCAAAATAAGTCAACTCTCAGCCTATACCTAACATGAAATATTAAAGTTCATCCATAAATTAATTAGGAAGATAGTAACCCATTTGTATGTTTTTAAATGTTTCTTTTTGCAACTTGAACAGTTGTTTTGTTTGCTGATATGTAGAGTATATTATTGATAAAAGAGAGAAAATATAAACATTTCCAAGATGGGATACTATCTTTTTTTTCTCAGTGACACCAGTTTTAATTTTTTTTTTTTTAAAAAATTTTTTTATTTTTACAATTACAAAGATATACAATTAAAAAGTTCACATTTGGGTTTTGGGTCATACAGTGTTCCAGCACCCATCCCTCCATCAGTGCCCATCTCCCACCACCAACGTCCCCAATTCCCTCCCCTCCCCAGCCCTCCTCCATGGCAGGTTCTTTATTTCTTTCCCTTTCTCTCTCTTTCTCTTTTCCTTCCCTTCTAGACTATGGCTTATAGAACATACATTAAAGGGTTGTCATGTGAGATGGGATACTATCTTTGGTAGAGTTTTTTTAAATACCTAATGTGTATCATTATGATTTTTCTCCACAATATATCTCACATATGGGTTACTAATATTTTGAAGGTGGAGGAGTTGGTTCTCCAACTGCTGTGCTGATATTTGACAAGGCAGTGCCAGGAATATCTAGAGTACTTCCTTAGCATTCTGGGATCTCTAAAACTGCACCTAGCCTGTGGGATCCTGTGGTGTGGGGAATCAAACCTAGATAAGACATTTCCAAATCTTAATGTTGTCTCCCAGCCCTCAAGGACATTCATCCCGAGAAGGCCCTCCTGAAGTTTGACTCTTGTCTTTATGAATTCTTATCTCACTGGGCCAGTAATACCAAAGTCAATTTAAAACAGATGAGATTCTTAAACTCTTGTTTGCTCTTACATGTAAAAACTGTATTTTCACCTTGGGTCTTCAAAATCACATAGCAAACATACCATCTGCACTTCTGTGTTTTTTGCAGTGCTATTACAATAGCCAAATTCTAGAAACAATCCAAGTTCCAGTGAAGAGACGAGTGGTTAAAGAAACTATGGTATATCTACACAGAGGTATACTATGTAAAGGTTAGGAAAAATGAAGTCATGAAAGTGGCTAGTAATTGGATGGCCTTATCATGCTGAGTGAAATGAATCAGAAAGAGAGGAACACATGTAAAATGACTGCACTCATGTATGGGATGTAACACAACAATATATGAAACCAATATTCATGGACAGTAGAAACAAGAACCAGGAGGATCAGTCCACATTTGGAAGCCTCCTTCAAGTGGTTGCGGAAAAGACAGTTGGGATAGGGAAGGGACCTCTATGACAAAGATAGCTGTGATTTAATGATCACTCTAGATAAGAATTGCCTGCTTAAAATACATAAATTTTGGATAACCTCTCAGTATCTGTATTGAAAACAGTAATGCCCAGAAAGAGAGAGAGAGAGAGAGAATGGCTATAGAGACGAGCTTTGTGGGGAGCACCAGGAGGGAAAAGGGGGACATTGGTGGTGGGATGTACACTGATGGAGAGATAGGTGTTGGAACATTGTATGACTGAAACCTGATCCTGAGATCTTCCATCATGAGATACAGTCTTATAACTATATCTCATGATGGAACCAAAAAAATCCATGTTTTTTTCTTCACTGATTTATCATTGATTTACATTATTAGGGAATTTCAGGGGACCAGCATCACACCTCTCTCTTTGTGCTACTGTTTCCACTTCTACTACTAAATTGCCATTTCTCTGCAAAAATACCCAGTTACTATGCCAAGCTTCCCCTTTCCTTCAGGTATCTTCAGTTTTCATGCAGTCTGAGGAGTTATTTCTTATTAGTTCATTTGTTTTAGTAACTGATATGTATGAGTGAAAACATCTGATAATTCCTCACTCATCTCACTTTGCAGTATCTCTTCAAGTTCCATCTACATCTTGCATCAGATTTCTCTTTTTAACAGAGTAGTATTCTATTGAGCATTATCACCACTGCTTCTTCACACATTGACTGGTGGGCAAATAATTTGATTCTATGAAAGACTATTGTGAATAATTCTGCTATAAACAAAGGAGAATTGATATATTAAGAGAACTTAAATGAACTTTCCATTGTGATTGATTTTTTGTTCCACAGCTGTGCCACAGGAGTCCATAAATGGCACATTAGGAGTCCATAAATGGCACCCCTGATCTAATCACGTTCAGCCTTGGGCAGGAACAATTTGATCACTGTGTATCTCCTTGGCACATGGAGATGGAGCATAAAATTTGCATCTTCAGGTGTGTATATGTATGGATACATTATATTTAGTGAGTTAACGATGAGCTTTCAGTGTTTGCTACCATATACAGATCCTTGGGAACAGACAGTATCTAAAAAGAATTCACTATTTGTTCAGTACTTAAAGTACATAGCACCAATATCAATTCATTGCACAGTTTTCTTAAGTTTTCTTATCCAAAATGAGATGGGCTGGAGAGATAGCACTGTGCAATTGATTACCCTGCCCTGGTCAGATCTTGGAACCACACATGATTGCACAAGACCATCCCCAACTGAGCACAGAGCTAGAAGGAAACCGTGAGCATAGTTTAGTATGGTCCCATATATAAACAAAAATAAAAGGACAGAGAAATAATGCACTGCAAAACTCTTCTCTTACACACAGCATATTTGGGTTTGATCCCAGGAACTACATATGGTCCTTTGACAATCTCTGAGTGTAGAACCAGGAGGAATCCCTAGCACAGACACTTGTGGCCTAAAAAAACTCCAAGATAACAAAGTAAATAAATAGAAAGAAAGAAAGAAGGAAGGAAGGAAGGAAGAAAGGAAGGAAGGAAGGAAGAAGGAAGGAAGGAGAAGGAAGGAGGGAAGGAAGGGAAGAAAGAAGGGAGGGAGGGAAGGAGGGAGGGGAGGAAGGGGAAGGAAGGAAAGGAAGGAGGAAGGGAGGGAGGGAAGGAAGGAAAAAAAGAAGGAAGGAGGGTAGGAGGGAGGGAGGGAGGAAGGAAGGAAGGAAGTAGGAAGAAAGATAAAGAAATGCAGAGTGCAAGAATCTACTTTTTGTGGCTCTTGCTGTTTAATATCTACAGACACATTGACACTGCTTAAGGTTATTCCTGACTCTGTGCCTAGGCACTGCTCAGAATATGAGGTGATGGTGCTGGAACCCTTCATTAAAACTATGTACCTTTTGAATTACATTGGAGCAACGTCCACAGTCCCACAAAACTTCCATATCTCAAAAGGAAAGGAAAGATAAGATTGTATGAGAGGAAAATGGAAGAGGAAATGAGTAACTAAATAAACACTCTCAAGCTTTAAACTGAAACGGGCTTTAATAGAATATGATTAAAATAGAACTATCTAAATCTTTATATCTACGTACAGCGACATACAGAGACTCACAGACATGGGACAGAGCTGCTACTAGCTCTCCCTGTGCCCAGCCGCTCACGAGGCACCCAGGGAGATATGTCAGGTTCTAGCCCTGGCCTGCCACCTCAGTAGAGCCTCGCAACAAGCCAGACGAACCCCCACTCCATGACGGCCACCATTTTTCCATATCTGGACTTACCCCTCTTCAGAACTCCACCCAGCAGACCAGCCTATCACAGCCTGGCTAATCAAGATCCACCCTGCAGCAGTCTTTTTTTAAATCCGGCCCAGGTATGCTGATCCAGAGATTCACAGACATGGGGCAGAGTTGCTACTAGCTCTCCCTGTGCCCAGCCGTAAACGAGGTGCCCGGGAAGGATGGTGGGTTCTAGCCCTGGCCCACCACCCCAGCAGAGCCTCACAACAAGCCAGATGACCCCCCACTCCATGAGGGCCTCCATTTTCCACATCCGGACTTCCCCTTCATCAGAACTCCATCCAGCAGACCAGCCTATCACAGCCTGGGTTTGCCGCGGCTGCAAGCGGCCACTGTCTTCACTGTATCACTGTCTTCCCGTTCATCATCTATTTGCTGGAGGCGGGCCCCAGTAACATCTCCATATGTCCTGTCTCATGCTAGTAGAGCCCAAGGGCATCTGCTTGCTCCAGGAACATAAAGAGCCTCAATCCATTCCAGAATGAGGTCTATAATTGTTACTGGTATTTGGCATATCATATACAACACGGGTAGCTTGCCAGGCTCTGCCGTGCAGGTAGCATACTCATGTAGACATCTCTAAATCCAGCATCTATTGATGAACCGGGCACCTCGTTCAGGGCTTACGGCGGCGCGAGCCGGGCTGTGATAAGCTGGTCTACTGGGTGGAGTTCTGACGAGAGAGAAGTCTAGATGTGGAAAATGGAGGCCCTCATGGAGTGGGGGTCGTCTGGCTTGTTGCGAGGCTCTGCTGGGGTGGTGGGCCAGAGCTAGAACCCACCATCCCTCCCGGGCACCTCGTGGCGGCTGGTCACAGGGAGAGCCAGTAGCAGCTCTGCCCCCATGTCTGCGAGTCTCTGGACCGGCATACCTGAGCCGGATTAAAAAGACTGATGCAGGGTGGAACTCGATGGAGCCCGGCTGTGATAGGCTGGTCTGCTGGGTGGAATACTGACGAGAGAGAAGTCCGGATGTGGAAAATGGAGGCCCTCATGGAGTGGGGGTCGTCTGGCTTGTTGCGAGGCTCTGCTGGGGTGGTGGGCCAGGGCTAGAACCCACCATACCCCGGGCACCTTGTGAGCGGCTGGTCGCAGGGAGAACCACTAGCAGCTCTGCCCCCATGTCTGCAAGCGGCCACATAGTTCATCAATAAATGCTGGATTTAGAGATGACTACAAGAGTATGCTACCCTCACGGCAGAGCCTGGCAGAAGCTACCCGTGTCGTATTTGATATGCCAAATACCAGTAACAATTATAAACCTCATTCCCATGACCTGGTGGAATGGTTTGAGGCTCTATATGTTCCTGGAGCAAGCAGGTGCCCTTGGGCTCTATTTGCATGAGACAGGTCATATGGAGATGTTACTGGTGCCCCCTCGAGCAAATCGATGATAAACGGGAAGACAGTGATACAGAGTGATAACTTTTGCCATGCTGAAAGGTGAAGGTGAATGGCAAAAGAAAGAAAAACAAGAGATATTACCTGAACCTGTTTTAAGATTTGTTCGGGAGACAGCATTAAAAGCATGGGAAAAAGTAGGTTCCGACCCAGAATATCTAGGTAGCTGTACAAAAAATTTACCAGGGTCCTAATGAACCATACTTTGATTTTGTTGGGAGATTAAGTGAGACAATCCGAAGACAGGTTCAAGACCCATCCACTCAACAAATCTTAAAACGAACCTTAGCATATGAGAATGCTAATCAAAATTGTCGAGCAATACTATATAGTATTAAGGAAAAGGAAGACCTCATGGGATATCTAAAGGCCTGTAGAAATGTTGGTTTGGCCTCCCATGGGACACAGAATGCTATAGAGACTTATCCCATACAGCAGGAGGATCGGGAGAAGGGTGAAATGTCAAACAGCTTCAGGGGAGAAGCAATAATCCTCAAAGGATAAAACAGTTACCAGGAAAACCATGCTAATAATCACAACCCCACCCCTCGGAGGGCCCCACCTGGACCATGCCCAAGGTGCAGGAAGGGAAAACATTGGGCCAGAGACTGTTGGTCTCGGAGACGAAGTCAGCCTCAGGCTTCATCTGGACAGATAACCTGCTTTAACTGTGGAGGGAAGGGGCACAACCGTAGAGATTGCCCATCTCCTAAAACTATCAATACAGGGCAACATCCTAATAATCCCTTTATGGGAAATATTACATGGACTCCCTCCCAGGTTCCACAAGCTCCGCAGGCTCAAATGACACCTATGCCTCCCTCGAATGCGGGAAACTGGGTGGGGGCCAGCCCCAGGCCCAGCTGAATCCAGGGCACCCTCATTCATCCCACCTGCCCAGTATCCTCCAAATCAGAACCCAAAGAATTGCAATCAATAAATACTCTCCAGCCTACCACATCAGACAATGGCAGTCTTGATATTCTCTGCCCTAAGACTGTCACAATATACCCAAGTCAAGATCCTTACATGCTAAATACAGGGATAAAAGGACCTGCTCTCTCTCAGGTAGTATGGGTTTAATTCAGGGGGCGATTGGCTTAAATTTAAGGGAATTAAGGTGCATTTCGGACTTCTAGATCCTGAATCTCATGGAGAGATAGTACTGTCAATCTCTGTACCAACTAAATGGACTTTTGAAAAAGGGGGAACCACTTGCTAGACTATTATTAATTTTTGAGGATCCGTCTAGTCAGTCCGAACACCCTAGAGCTGGTGGCTTAAACAGTACCAACCCTTCTGCCAACTTCATTGTTGGTTATACAGCCGCACAGAACCAAGCCCACCAGCCACCTGCTAACTATCTAGTTGGGTACATTACCAGGATTTCGCAGGCCAAGCGGCCAATTATACCCATTGAGATTTATAAAAGGAAATTCAAAGGCATGTTGGATACAGGGGCAGACATGACCATAATCTCCACCAAGTATTGGCCGTCTAACTGGGCCCTAAAGAGAGTGTCCCATAGCCTGAGCAGGGTAGGCAATATCTCCTCCTCTCTTCTCCGACAGAGTGCGAGATGGCTGCCGTGTATTGGCCCTGAAGGGAATGTAGCCATGGTCCAGCCTCATATAGCCCCTATGCCTTTAAACTTATGGGGTCGGACATGCTGAAGCAGTGGGGAGCAGTGATTCACATACCTCGTCCAATCCCCCATTGGGCACCTGTTCCAGCTCTCCATAATAAGCATAACTCAGGGAGTAACCCTTTTTAATTGGGGCCGCTGTGGTTAAGCGCCCACCACCTATCCGTATTCAGTGGAAATCTGACAACCCTATATGGACACCACAGTGGCCCTCAATATCAAAAAGTTAGAGGCGCTGACAAATCTAGTGGAAGAACAGTTGAATTTAGGACATATAGAGCCATCGTTTTCAGAATGGAATTCCCCAGTTTTTGTGATACAGAAAAAATCAGGCAAATGGCAGTTGCTGATTGACCTAAGGAATGTCAATTCCACAATGATCCCCATGGCAGCCCTACAACCTGGGCTCCCCTCCCCAGCAGCTATTCCTAAAGATTGGCCACTAATTATCATAGACATAAAAGATTGTTTCTACAACATACCTATCCACCCAGATGATCGTAAAAGGTTTGCATTTTCAGTTCCATCCATCAATCATAAAAGTCCTTTACGTAGGTTTCAATGGACAGTATTACCACAAGGAATGACTAACTCACCAACAATGTGTCAACACTTTGTTGATAAAGTTTTGAGACCTACTCGTGTTAAATTTCCCAATGCATACATCATCCACTACATGGATGATATCTTGCTAGCCTGTGATAATTCCAAAGATCTCCAAAATTTGTATAATGAAGTAATGACAGTTTTACCCGAGGCTGGTTTACAAGTAGCTCGGAAAAAATCCAGATGCAGCCTCCATATGAATATTTGGGCTATGCTCTTGACCGCACTACAGTGCGTCCTCAAAAAATTTCCATTAGTCAAAAAAGGCTCAAAACCTTGAATGATTTTCAAAAACTGCTGGGAGATATCAACTGGGTGCACCCCTCCCTTGGGATTCCTAACTGTGAGCTCAGTAACCTGTTCCACACCCTTGAAGGTGATCCTGCTTTGAATAGCCCAAGGCAACTAACTCCTAAAGCTCAAAAGGAATTAGACTTTTCATGGATCGGCTTCAAAAAATCTTACCTCTCAGATTTAATCCCGGAGAAAAGGTATGGTTATTGGTCTTCAACACTCCCGAGTCTCCAACTGCTGCTATAGCCCAATTATCTGGACCCTTAGAATGGGTTTATTTACATAACAAGCGGAATCGTACTGCTACACCTTACCTTGAGATGATAGCCAACCTTATAATTAAGGGAAGATCAAGAACCCAAGTATTACTTGGATATGATCCTCATGTAATTGTGCTACCTGACCCTAAAAAGAAATTGAAGCTGTTTTACCACTCAGTGAAATCCTTCAAAGAGCTTTAGCAGATTTTTCAGGAGAAATATCTTATCATTACCCAGCTGGAAAAACCTGGGAATTTCTGAAAAGGACACCTTTTGTAATTCCCACCATTGTCCATTCCACACCTATTCCTGATGCTCCAGTATACTATATTGATGGCTCCTCATCAGGAAAGGGCGGAATTACTGGTCCTTCATTGACCACAACAGTGCACACAAATTATAAATCCGCTCAACAAGTGGAACTTGCAACCCTGATACATTTACTATCCCATATATCTGGCCCATGTAATGTGGTGAGTGATTCAGCATATGTAGTTGGTTTATTTCCTGGAATCGTCACTGCTTCATTAAATGCCCATAATCCCATAATTCAGGAGCTACTCCAGAAACTGCAAGAAATCCTCCAAAAAAGAACATTCCCTATATATATTTCACATATCCGGTCACACTCTGGCCTCCCCGGGCTGATGGTTCGAGGAAATGCAACAGCAGATCTCTTGGCAGCACCTGTATTCAAATCAGGTGAGGAAGAGCACCAAACTCTGCATACAAATGCTCGCCGCCTTCATGTACATCATGGTATACCTTGGAGACAAGCTAAACAAATTGTCCGTAATTGTCCTGTCTGTGCTCCCTTACATTGTACATCTCATGTAGCTGGAGCTAATCCTCGAGCTAAACCAAACAATTGTGGCAGATGGACGTAACGCATACTAACTTATTCCCAAACAAACCTTTCCTTCATGTGGTCATTGATACGTATTCTCGGTTCATATGGGCTAGTCCAATGACTTCTGAAAGAGCCAAATCTGTGTGCTCCTTTTTACTTCAGTGCTTTTCTGTCATGGGTATTCCCCATACCATAAAAACAGATAATGGTCCTGCTTACACCAGCAAAACCTTCAAATCATTTTGCGAAGAGTGGCAGATCAAACATATTACAGGAATTCCATATAATCCACAAGGACAAGGAATTGTTGAACGTGCTCACTGAACGCTTAAAACTCAGTTATTGAAGCAACGAAAAACAAGTATGCCTCCAATGGATTCTTTATCTTTAACATTATTCACCTTAAATTTCTTAAATTTACCTCAGGGCGAAATGTACACAGCTGCTGAAAGACATTTTCAAGAAGATATACAGGCTCAGAAACCAATCAATTCACCTATCTGGGTGAAAATTGATGATAAATGGGTAACAGGTAACCTCCTCATTCGAGGAAAAGGATATGCCTATGTTTCAACGGATGGCAACCCTGCCAAGAAGCTTTGGGTCCCACTATGTCTTGTTAAAACTCGAGTTCTCCAAGATTCAGGAAATGCCTAAATTCTTCCGAAATAAGCTGCAGAAAGATGTCGCAAACTACTGTTAAAACTATTTACACTAAGTTCACTTATAATAATAATCTTGCCTTGCAGCCTATTGATGTGATGACTGGAGATAAACTATTACTTAAAAAAAAAAGAAAGGGTGGAAAAAAGCTGAACTCTGGAAATAGCGTTTTATGTCAAAACGGTTTAACAATTAATGAGTTTTCTAATATTTATTGTTTATAGATAAAAAACAAATTTTACAGGAAGAGAACTTGACTACTACAGATTCCCTCTACAGGAACGGACACTCTCTCACCATCATATTTGCCGGCTTTATATTCATGAAGCGCTTGATTAATTAGCATTTATCACCCTAGATGGGTCATATATACAGCTGTAATATACTGATCGATCCAATTTGTGTGTGTGCATGTGTGTGGTGGCCACCATTATGTTTGTGAATAATGTTGTGTCTATGTTATGTCTAAACTACTGCCTTCTCAATTGGTTTCATCAGCTCCTTCGCTGACCTATTAGACTCCTCAATTTTGTGTTTTTTCTCACCTAAAATTAAGTTATAGGTATGGTTACCGGTGCCAGTGTTCCCTTGCTGAAGATGCCTTGCAAAATGCCTGTACCGCTGTTCCAGAGACCTATTCCAGTGTTTGAGAAGTTTGTTCCAGTGCTCCTGAAACCTGATCCAGTGTTCCTGATAATACATCCAGTCCCTGATGATTGCTCTCCCGAGACTCATTCCTGTCTTCACCGATGCTGCTGTTCCAGAATCAGTTCTTCAGTTCTTCGGACCTTGTTCCAGAGATGTGACTTCATGGGAAATTGACTCTCACTAATTTAGGAACAATACAGGCTGTAGTCTGTTATGACCAAACAGCCAGAGACATTTTACTATGAACTTTGCTCGGTTCAAAATGAATTCGAACATTGGGACAACATATGATATTACCTTGTAATTGGAATTGTTCCTTTTCTGTATCACTCCTCTGTATGTATTATTTAGAATACTTGTATTTTTATATTTTTGTAAACAAAAAGGGAGAGTTGTTGGAGGACATGTTTAGCTAATCTGGGAGTTTTGTTGTTTTGCTCACTTAATCTTATTTAAGCCAAGGTTCATTCTAATGAGATCTCTCTTCTATGTAAACACTGCTAGAGGGTGTGGCAGTTACAGAAGTCACCTTGATTGAATAACTTCTGACTTATACATCTACTAAGACTTCTATGTTTTCTAGATTGGGCACAATTCCTCTTTATACCCACTGCACCCAACGTGGGACAGTTAGAACTTACCAGGAGACTACCACCCTGGCTACGCTGAGACCATAGGAAGACTATAGGAAGGATCATACTAGTTTGCTCTAAGCAGGCGAGAGTGAACCTTTCAGTACACGAGAACAAGATACTCAGAATCACCCTGGTGCAGATAATAATAAGAAGGACCTTGTGGGTACCATCTAGATTACATGAAGTTCATGAAGTTAAGATGTATTACTTTATATCAGCCCTCTCTCTCTCCAGTGTTTTACATAAGAGATAATCTCCTTAGTCCTTGGCATAACCTTTGTTTATACCTGCAATAAGGTGTGGCACTACACTCTGTTTAGGGTTCTTTGTTGACATGACAACCTCCCTATCGGATTACTTTGGTGTATATAAGGGGCTGACTTGAGGCTCCTTGACCTTTTGCCTTTTGGTTCCTCAGCCTTCAGCTTTTGGCTCCTGCGTTTTGGCTTTTGGCTTTTGGCCTTTTGCTCTTTGGCCTTTAGCTCCTTCTGGGTAGTACTCAGCTTGGGTACTCTCTCTCTTTGGTGGGAGACTTAGGCTCTTTTGTATGGTCTAAGTTCGGACCAGACCTAAAGTTTGTTCATTATATTGGATTGCTGTGGAAGAGCTTTTGTACTATTAAAAGCCTTTTTTGGAACTGCACGGGACTTGTGAGTTTTCATCTGTTCTTCCGGCGTCCTGGAGGTAGAAGAGAACTTCTGTCCTGACACTATTGGGGACCCGGCGGCGTTCCCCGACACTTCTCTGCTTCCCATAATAGTGGGAGGTCTGAGTTGCAGGGTATAAAACCAGCCTGCTTCCTCTCTCTCTCTCTCTCTTTTTTGGGCTCTCTCTTTGTGAGCTCCACACCCTTCTTGAGAGTCTTGTCTTTGTCTCCTCTCTACAGGGCCTTAACACGTGGTATCCGCCATCTTGGCCTACACGTGGCTGGGGTTCTAGCCTGGAATCCTAAGCACCGGGTTTTCCTATTG
>JAJIBD010022622.1:0-64380 GCA_021461705.1 Cryptotis parvus | reverse complement strand
TTGAACAGCACTGCTACAGAACATAAAATATCACCAAACATTTGAGGCTTAATTCTTTTAAAGTTAAAAAAGATTGAGGCTTTAAAAATATATGTTTTTATTTCTAGTAAGATACTGATTTAGCTTTTTTATTAAAAAAAAAAAAGATAATAAACTTACACTTTCTTCTCTTTTCCAGGTTCATGTTGTTTATTTGTATATAAAAATATTTTTCAGGACAAATTATTTATATACATTCTCAGGTTGATTTTGATACTGGTTTATCAGCAATATTTTCTTGATTCAATATTAGGTGCTCTTGAAAAAACTTTTAAATTATCAGTGAAATTTTCTAAGATTTTTTTTCTGGAAGCCATAATTTACTTGATGAGTTAATATGATTGCAGAGACTAGAAACTATGGCAAACAGAAAATCAATTTTGCATGATATAAGAGAATGAGAATGTGTTTCCATAAATCAACCTTTTTTGCTGACTTTCTATATCTTCTATTTTTTTGGATATAAACATACATTGTGGGTTCACAATGACTAAGCTAAATAAACCACAATTTTTTTTAAAAGGAGATATTCCGGTCTTCTAGGTTATGGAGAGGTACTTGTCTTCTCTGAATTATTCACTTGATAACTTGGTCACTTGACATCCCGTTATTCACTGACTTCCTTGAGCGGGCGCCAGTAACATTTCCATATGACCCTATATTGTGCCAGTGTAGCCCAATGGCATCTGGTTGCTTCAGGAATACGAAGAGCCTCAAACCGTTCAGGGTCTTGACAAAGAAGTCTGACCATCATGTAGGTGGGCAGCCACATGATCTTTTGACATCCTGTGGGATCTGAGTCGGTAACAGCTCTAGTCCAGCAGTCATCTCAAATCTCATTACATGTCCAGCCCATCTGATTTTCGTGCCTTGGCAAATGAGACAGCGTCTCCGACTCTGGAACAGTGATGGAGGTCGGAAATCCAATTCTTACTCTCACTTGATTGAGGCGTGATATTCCTAGCATAGCTCTTTTGATTTCTCTTTGGGAGACCCGAATAGTGTTCTCATCCTGCTTTTCGTAGGGCCCAGGTCTCTGAGGCATATGTTAATGCAGGGAGAATGGTGGAGTCAAAGAGATGTGCCCCAGAGTTGGAGGTTCTTTGTTCTTTTGGCTATTTCTTTGATGCCTTTGAAGGCATTCCATGCTGCTCTCTTTCCTCCTGTGCAGCTCAGGTTTTAGGTTGTTCATATGTTGACTTCTTGACCTAGGTACACATAGCTGCTGCATTCAGAGATGTCTGTTCCATTGAGAGTGAATGGGGCCTCTGGAACTAGTTCATTTTTCATGAACATAGTTTTGTTCAGATTCAGCTGTAGACCTATCTTTCCACATTCTCGGTCGAAGTCAGCCAGCATTTGTGCCACTTGGCTAATGTTTGGTGTTATTAGAATGATGTCATCAGTGAAGTTGAGGTGGTGTAGTTGCCGACCATCTATCTTCACTCCCATTCCTTCCCATTCTAATTGCCGCATGACATTCTCAAGGGTGCTACTGAAGAGTTTTGGTGAAATGGTATCACCCCTGCAGAACCCCTCTTTTGACATCAATGATCACTTCTTTGTAGAATGGTGAGTTCCTGGTGGTGAATCCGTAATAGAGCTCACGAAGGATCTTGTTGTATGGGTTTGAATGCTCTGTTTGGCTAGGGCTTCGATGTTGAGACTTTGGTCTCCAATAGAATCAAATGCTTTCTTTAAATCAACAAATGTGAGACAGAGTGGCATCTTGAACTCCCTACAGACTTCAATGAGCTTGGTTACCGTGTGGATATGGTCGATTGTGCTGAATCCTTTTCCAGAAGCCAGCCTGCTCTCATGTTATCCTTCATCTAATGTTCTGCAAATCCTGTTCAGGATGACTCAAGTGAACAGATTGTAAATGACGGACAACAGGCAGATGGGGTGATAGTTGCCGATGTCAGTGAATGTCTCCCTTCTTAACAGTAGAACTCTCCTGCTGGTTTTCTATTGGGAGGGCACCTTGCATTCAGACAGGTAGCGTGTGAAGAGCCTAGCCAGTGTATTGATGAGAACTGATGGCAGATTCTTCAGGTATTCGGGTCTCACTTTGTCTGGGCCTGGTGCTGTTCCCTTCTTTACCAATTAAATGGCATGTCGGATTTCAGAAGGGAGAACATTGGGAATGACATATCCATCCTGCGGACTTTGGTATGTGGGCAGGTGGATTTGGCTATCAAAGAGATCTGAGCAGAAGTCATGGATAATCCTCTCCATTGCCTTTTGGAAGATGTGATAGATCCATCCAGGACATCGGAGGGCAGTCATCTTTGGTCTTATAGTTGGCGAAGGCAGGCGGGCAGTGCGAATGCTTTTCCGGTTTCTGCTGCATCTTCCAGTATTTTTGCTCTTCTCTCTTTGAGGTCTTCCTTTATTGCTTCTCAGCACTGCTTTGCAAGCTTGGATGTTAGCATTTGGTTGCCTGAGGCTCGCGCCTTGCTATGTTGGTGAATGAGCTTGAGAGTTTTTTGAAGACCTGCGTCCTTTTGTGTCTTTCTCTCTCTCAGCATTTTTTGCACAATCATGGAGGTGCTGAACCAGTCGGTTGTATTCTTCATTGATGTCATCAATGATGATATCCTCCCATATTGCTACAATGGTGCCAAAGAGTTCCCAGTTGGTGGTCGTTCTGGGAGTTCTCTTCTTAAACTTTGCAGCCTTTTCTCCCCATTGCATGAAGTAGGATTTTGCACAAAGGAGACGGTGGTCTGATCCTTTTTGGAATTTTCGGACTACAGCGACATCAGTCAGGCAAAATCTTGAAGATGATGTGGTCAATTTCATTGTGGAACTCTTCACTAGGGAGATTCCCATGTCCAACGTTTCGATTCAGTCTTCTGGAACTGTGAGTTCCAATGAATGGTCTTGGTGGATATGATGAACTCAGTCTCTCACCCTCTTCGTTCCATTCCAGGCTATGGGTCCCGATATGGAGATCTTTGACCAATCTTCTAGGTCCTATCTTGGAATTAAAATCACCAACTATGATTTTGTAGAAGGTATGATTTTTTTTATAGAACTCCTCCAGTTCCATGTAGAATTTCTCAATTTCTTCTTCCATGTATGTGGATGTTGGTGCTTAGACAATGAAGATAGAAATTGCTGGTACTGGGCCACATCTCTTCAAAATGTAATTAGCAAGTGTATGTCTGAATTATTACACAGAAGAAACAGAGAAAGGAAGGCCATGAGTAGCTAATCTCTCTGTCAACTGAGTCACAAATTTACTTTTGTCGCATCTTCCCGTCGCATTTAGAAATCAAGTTTTGAAGAACCAAGTAGCAGGAATGAAGTTTTTTAGTACTGTAAATGGAGGATGGTATAATTACAAAATATCTAGAATAAATGAAGGTATTAAGTGAGATCACGAAGTCATGGACAAGCTTTCTATTAAACAATTTTCATAAAGTATTTCATTTGGTAATGAAATCCATAAAGTATTTCATTCGACACCCACCCCGCAGCAGCTTTTCCTCAATCCGGCCCAGGTATGCTGGTCCAGAGTCTCTCAGACATGGGGCAGAGCTGTTCCTTGCTCTCCCTGTGCCCAGCCATTCATGAGGCAGTTCGGGAGGCATGGCGGGTTCTAGCCCTGGCCCACCACCTTGGCAGAGCCTCACAACAAGCCAGACCACCACCCCTCACTCCACGGCGCCGCCATTTTCCCACATTTGGACTTCCCTCTCCTCAGAACTCCACCCAGCAGACCAGCCCATCACAGCCCGGATCATCGACACCCACCCCGCAGCAGCTTTTTCCTCAATCAGGCCCAGGTATGCTGGTCCAGAGTCTCTCAGACATGGGGCAGAGCTGTTCCTTGCTCTCCCTGTGCCCAGCCGTCATGAGGCAGTCGGGAGGCATGGCGGGTTCTAGCCTGGCCCACCACCTCGGCAGAGCCTCACAACAAGCCAGGCACCACCCCACTCCACGGGTGCCGCCATTTTCCACATTTGGACTTCCCTCTTGTCAGAACTCCACCCAGCAGACCAGCCCATCACAGCCCGGATCATCGACACCCACCCCGCAGCAGCTTTTTCTCAATCCGGCCCAGGTATGCTGGTCCAGAGTCTCTCAGACATGGGGCAGAGCTGTTCCTTGCTCTCCCTGTGCCCAGCCGTTCATGAGGCAGTCGGGAGGCATGGCGGGTTCTAGCCCTGGCCCACCACCTCAGCAGAGCCTCACAACAAGCCAGACCACCACCCTCTCACTCCACGGGCGCCGCCATTTTCCACATTTGGACTTCCCTCTCGTCAGAACTCCACCCAGCAGACCAGCCCATCACAGCCCGGATCATCGACACCCACCCTCGCAGCAGCTTTTTTCCTCAATCCGGCCCAGGTATGCTGGTCCAGAGTCTCTCAGACATGGGGCAGAGCTGTTCCTTGCTCTCCCTGTGCCCAGCCGTTCATGAGGCAGTCGGGAGGCATGGCGGGTTCTAGCCCTGGCCCACCACCTCAGCAGAGCCTCACAACAAGCCAGACCACCACCTTCACTCCACGGGCGCCGCCATTTTCCACATTTGGACTTCCTCTCTCCTCAGAACTCCACCCAGCAGACCAGCCCATCACAGCTCGGCTCGCGCGGCCGCTTGCGGCCGTGTGGTTCATCAATAAATGCTTTATTTGGAGGTGTTTAAAAGAGTTTGCCTCCCGCTTCGGCAAGCCTGGCAAGCTTCTCGTGTTGTATTTGATATGCCAAATTCCAGTAACAATTACATTAGGTCATTCCCATGACCTAATATAATTGCTTGAGGCTCTTTATGTTGCTGTAGCAAGCCGCCCTGGCTCTACTGGCATGAAACAGCACATATGGAGATATTACTGGTGCCCGCTCTAGCAAATAGATGATCAACGGGAAGATCGTGATCGTGATTTCATTTGGATGTTTTTTCTTTTTTGGATTAATTAATTCCGTCAATGACCGATTAATTTCTATCTCTTCTCATTACACAATTTGAACTTGTTCAAATTATCAAAATTGGCAATAGTTTATTTGTGAATTAAAGTGAATAATTATTATAAAATTTATTGGAACAGGTTAATGGAAGGACTAGATTTTGACACCAATAGAATGAAAGTGACTTATGAGATACCAGAAGAAACAGCAACAAATAATTTATATCCTATTATCAGTAAAAAATCACTTATTTAATTATTAAGTATTTTTAGAGTTCTTACAACAAGCAAACCACTTGACCAGGAGGCTCTAGGAACTCAGATATGATCAAATGTGAATTCCACACTACAGGAAGAATAAATTAGTGAGTGGGAGAAAGATCATAAATAGTCATTATGGAGACACAAGTATTTTGAGAAATTTAATGACAAGAATTGACTTTAAGAGTAGAAAAACTGACATTGACAGAAAAGGAAATAACTTCTCAGAGGAAGTAGATTTGAGTTAGTTCTTAATAAATGAAAGGATTTAGTCCCACAGAGAGAACGTTTAGGAAAATGGGTAGAGAAAATACTAACAAAGGAAAGGCTGCTGATGGAACCCAAGAACATGCTGACCTGAAAGTATGATATATGTTCATAAATTTCTCAAAGAAATGTGTTCTGCATGGGAAGAAGTTTTGCCACGTTAGTCATGGTGATTTAATATTGTTTTCAGCATCAATTCAGACTCTGCTCTCAAACTAGGAGTCTCTTTTGATCATGCCTTCCATAAAAATCAATTCCATTTACAAATCAGAAGCATGGCTTGTTTCTAAAGTTATGTGCTATTTCAAGCCAACAAATTCATTAATTCATTCATTATTTTTGTCAGTGTTGATATCAGTAGCATTAAGATTTAATCCATCAAATAATTTATATTGAGTTGGAAATAGTTACTATATTAGTTATAATCATATTACTTTAAACATATAGCAATGTATAGCTAAAATTGACTATATTTTGAATCTGATATTTTATTTTTATCTATATCAGATTTACAGATACTTAGTGATTTTACCTATTACTTATAAGTTAAACTTCAAATCCCTCTTTCTCAAGGCTTTGATTATATTTAAATCTTCACATACAATCTGGTTCACTTTAATTCACCAAGATAAGACAGTTGGCAGATAAGTATTGATTTCTTTTTAATCTATATCATGTTCCTAATATTTGGGATTTTTTCCCCCTAATAATGTCATTTTCCCTGAAACAGGTGTTTCTTGTTGCTGTGTTCAGCTCAGACATTGGTAATAGATTATTAAGATGTGTAGCAGATGTCTTCAGAGCCTCTTGTCGTCTTTTAGTCTGCCTCTGAGCTGAGTTGCTCTGTCACTGGTACAAAGTCAGGTGAATATTCTTTATGTACAGGGCTAGTGCTCCTTTCTCAAGGGTCTACCAGTTCTCTATTCTTAAAGGTGAGGACTTTTGAAAGTCTATGATTTTTCAGCTAAGAGCAGGGCAGTATGAACCTCAGGGTAGTTAAGACCTCCAGGAACAACCTACAGTTAAAGATAAATAGGAGTTGATACCTATGCCCCAGACTCCTATCTGTTAAAACAGTTCTAAGGTCACTGTTACTCAGAGGTCCCTGTTGGAGGGAACCCCAGTGATCTACAGCATCAGTCAGCTCCTTAATGCAAGCATCCTTGACTGGTTTTCTTCTTTCTATTTCACTTTCCACTCTCTCTTTCTGCTTCTAGATATCACCTCCACCTTCTAGATATCACTACACTCAACACCTCGTCTTGACCTTTGTTTTGAGAAAGAACCCAATATCACCATTCCTTAAAATGGAGATAAGAGTGAAATTAGCCAGAGGGAAAAGGACAAATAGAGAATGACTGCATTTATTTGCAGGATATAAAAATAAAATAGTATGAAACAAATATTCAAGGTCAGGCAAAACATGGATCAGGTCTTGTCAGTGGGTGGAATCTACCGCAAGTGTGTGGGGCTCAGAGGTAAAATAAGACAGAGAAGGGAACAATGTGGTAATAATTGTTGGAAATGATAATACCAGCCTAGAACTGAGCATTGACTGTATGCAAAGGGATATACATGATACCCTTTAAATGTATGTATTTGAAGCTACAATGTGTAAGAGAAGGGGAGAGAGAGAGAGAGAAGAGAAGCAAAGTGCTTGCTATAGAGGCAGGCTGGAGAGGATGGGGGAGGGAATCAGGGGACATTGGTGGTGGGAAATGGGCATTGGTGGAGGGATCAGTGCTGGAACATTGTATTACTGAAACCCAAACATGAACATCTTTGTAATTGTATATCACACAGTGATATAATAAAAAAGGATAAAACATACATGCATATACAAAGCTGAGTGATAGAGTTACTAAAGAACTGATTTATACTAGGACCTCTCCATAGAAAGCTGGGGGCAAAAATATCTATACCTTTCTCCCATTTGACCCAGCCATACCATTCCTGGGAATCTACTCTGGGAGGCCAAAAATATGCAGCGGAAACACCATCCCTACTTTTATGTTCATAGCAGCATTATTCACAATAGCCAGAATCTGGAAACAACCAGAGTGCCCGAGAATCGATGACTGGATAAAGAAGCTTTGGTACATCTACACAATGGAATACTATGCCCGCTGTTAGGAAAAAATGAAGTTATAAAATTTGCCTAAAAGTGGATGGACATGGAGAAGATCATGTTGAGTGAAATTAGTCAGAAGGAGAGAGACAGATATAGAATGACTACATACATTTGCATGACATAAATATATATGTACAGATTATGATACCAATATCCAAGGTCAAGTGAAACATGTATCAGGAGGTCTTGTCAAAGGTGGAACTTATCACAAACGTGGGGGAGTCAGAGGCTAGGTAAGACAGAAAATGGAACAGTGTGCTAACAATCGTCAAGGGTACTAATGCCAACCTAGAACTGAGCATTAAATGCAGGCAAAAAGATACACATGATAACCCTTTAATGTGTGTTCTGTAATCCGCAATCTGGAAGGGAAGGAAAAGAGAAAGAGATAGAGAGAAAGGGAAAGAAATAAAGAACCTGCCATGGAGGCGGGCTGGGGGGGGGGAGGGAACCGGGGACATTGGTGGTGGGAGATGGGCACTGGTGGAGGGATGGGTGCTAGAACACTGTATGACCAAAACCCAAATATGAACATCTTTGTAATTGTATATCTCACGGTGGTATAATGTAACAGTAAGTAGATCTAAGGGTATGCAAAGGAAGGTCTAATGTATACTGCCTGTTAACAGATACATGGGGTCTTCTGGCAGACTGTCTCCCAATAGTATGTAGAATTCCCTAGTGAGACTGTTAATCAAGCTGCAGTTACACAGACAAGGCTATCCTAGGTCATTTCTCTGCACATTCCCTTGTTGGCTCTAATTAGCCCTAGATGGAGTCTTATGAACAAGACCTTGTCTTCTGGGGCAATTTAAGTAGGCTAAGTTAACAAACTGTTGCATTCTTTGCTTATCTCACCTTACTGAGATAGCACCTCCTGCAGGCTTCTGGCTCCTGAGTGTTTCCTCCCTACCACCATAAATCCTATGGAAAAAATGTAAAATGTCCTTGCAGTGTCAATTATGTAAGCTTAACTCTAAGTTTTACTGCCCTTTGTTGTGTTGGCATATAAGGAAGTTGGGGTCTTTGTTTAAGGGTCAGTCAGCTCTCGTCAGTCAGCTCTCCTCAGTTAGCTGCGGTCAGTCAGCTCTGGTCAGTTAGCTGCAGTCAGTCAGCTGCGGCCAGTTAGCTACCAAGATGAGAGCTGCTGCCCCTCCAGCGGGTGATTATTAAAAATATTAATGGAAATACGTCTTGTGCCTGGAGTCTCATCTCTGCACCTCTGACCCGACAGGACATTCCTGCTTCAGTATAATAAAATACTTATAAAAATAAAAGAAAAAAAAAGACATCAAAATAAAGGAACAAACCTAAAAAAAATCTATACCTTGGATTGTAATTAATTCTAATGATCAAATACTAATTTATGCATTTGCTTTTACTGAATCACCTGAGATACACAATTACAAAGTTGTTCATGATTGGATTTCAGCTCCTTCACCAGTGGATATTTCCCATCACAATGTCCTAAGTTTCCCTCTCACCAAGTACTTCCCCAACCTGCCTCTCTCTCTCTTTTCTCTCTCCTTCTCTTTCTCTGTTACTCTCTTACTCTCTCTTCCCCACTTAGGCACTTAGGCATCATGGTTTGCAGTACAGGTATATCATGTTATACCCTTACCTATTTCTAACACACACTTGTCAAGAGTGACCATATCCAACTATAGTGAATCAGTTGTTTTAAACTAGAATGACTTTTCTAAAGGAAATACATCATAATTTTAGGTTCCCATTTTACAGAAGTGAAACAAACTAATCAATAATTAAAATAAATAAATTCATCCTGTTTAATGTAATCACATTATATTGGTTTGGTCTGCCATACTGAAATATTCATGGACTAAATGGCTTAAATAGCAGAAGTATATTTTCTTACAGTTTGGGGATCAAAAGTCTGAGATCAAGATATCAATATACCTGGGGCCAGAGCGATAGCCCAATGGGTAGGGCGTTTGCCTTGCACGCGCTGGCCTGTGCCGGCCTGGGTTCGATCCCCGGCATCCCATATGGTCCCCAGAGCACGGCCAGGAGTAATTCCTGAGTGCAGAACCAGGAGTAACCCCAGGAGCATCGCCGGGTGTGACCCAAAAAGCAAAAAAAAATCAATATACCTGTTTCCCTACTTGGTTTTTGTTTGTTTGTTTATTTTGGGATTAATCCTGGAAGAGATCTGGGGACCATTTGTCATGCCAGGAATCAAGTCTGGGTTGATGTGTGCAAATTGAACCACTGTACTATCTCTATGTTTTGCTCATTGTGTCTTAGCATGTGATTTTTCTTCCCCTCAGTGTCTGAGTCTGTTTCCAAATCTCATATAAGAGCACCAGATTAGACCTCATTTCAAGTATATTCCCTCTTTAAAGATATACTTCCAATTATATTCACACTCTGATTTAGTTAGAGTTAGAACTTCAGGACTTGATGGAGAAGGACCAAATTCAGCCCATGACACACATTTGCTTCCAAAAAATCAGTGACATAGTATTTGATAACATGCAAATAATAAAATAAGCACCGATTAACCCAATTCACCTTAACAATTAGAAGGGTTAGAGAGATAGTACATGGTGTAAAGCAATTGTCTTACGCAAAGTTGATCCTGGCTTTATCCCTGAGCAACACCATTGGTTATCCACATTTCCCCAATCCCCAAAAACAGAATTAGGAATTTATAATTATGTTTGCAAATATTTGTAATATTTACTAGTCTATTTTATCTTTCAAAAGTAAGCACAATCTGGGGCCAGAGCAATAGCACAGTGGGTAGGGCATTTGTCTTGCATGCGGCTGACCCTGGTTCGATTCCTGGCATCCCATATGGTCCCTGAGCACTGCCAGGAGTAATTCCTGAGCCAAGAGCCAGGAGTAACCCCTGAGCATTGACATGTGTGACCCAAAAGCACAATGCTGAACTTTATTTGTCAGTTATTTGCTTTATCAACAGAGTTTAAAATATGATGATATTTGCATCAATGCATGACTGCTTGAGCTTTATAAAAATATTTATGTGTATAGTCTCATGCAACTTATTTTGCCTCTTGTTATGTGTCCAAGATTTGTCTGTAATGAAAAAGTAAGGTATTTATTTAACTATTACATAACAATCCATTAAATGATTATGCATACACATACTTATTTTGTTGATAGAACTGAGCTTGTCTCCAGGATTTTACCATCCTTACCTCTGCTGTTCACAATTGTCAAAGATGCTCTAGACCAAGGAATGGAATCTATGGGATATCAGAATGTGTTTATTTACCTTTACCAAGTTATCTTTTGTATAGTACCAGTATACTATAATATCTTTTGTATAGTATCAATATCTTTGTATAGTACCAAATTTGAATAGTAGCAAGTTATCTTTTAAAGTCGTAGTGCCAAATTATGTTCCTACTGGCCTAAGATTACTGAATTATTTGTATTGTAACCAACAAATGAAATCATCAGATTTGTAAATTTATGTCAAATGTAATAAATGCATAATAATAATAAATTATGCTCTAATTTCCATTTTCCCAACAACTAGCAATTGTTCTGAGACCTTCATGTTTGCTCTTTTGTGAAATTCTTGCCTTCCTCCTACTTTTGAGTCCATTTTTTTTGTTCTGTCTACTTTTATCTGTGAATCTTGTCTGTGCCTAGATATTAGTTATTTCCTGCCCATATTTTTCTGCAAATATCTTCTTTCAGTTTATAGTTTCTTTTAATTTTATGTTTGTTTAATTTGTGCCGTAGATTGAGCACAGGGCCTTATGCATGTGAAGTAAACTGTCTACCACTGAGCTATGTCCTTGCTCTTTCTCTCTATTTGTATTTTGTGAATAGATGTTATTCATTTTAAGGTAGTTGAAAAAGGCATCTATTCTTTTTATACTAATTGCTATATTTTTGCAAATTGTTGGAAACACCCTCACAAGAAGCCAGAAGACACCCTCCCCCATACCATGAGGGCCGCCGTTTTCCACATCCGGACTCCCTCTCGTCAGAACTCCACCCAGCAGAAGAGGTGATCACAGCCTAGCTCACGTGCCACTTGCAGCTGCACAGTTCACCAATAAGTGCTGGAGATCAGAGGTGACTACTAGAGTATCCCACCCACACGGCAGAGCCTGGTAAGCTACCTGTGTCGTGTTTGATATGCCAAATACCAGTAACAATTATAGACCTCATTACCATGACCTGATGGAATGGTTTGAGGCTCTTTATGTTCCTGGAGCAAGCAGTTGCCCTTGAACTCTACTAGCATGTGACAGGACATATGGATATGTTACTTGTGCCTGCTCGAGCAAATCGATGATGAACGGGAAGACAAGTGATACAAGTGAAACAAATTGAAAACACCCTCCTTCTTTTGAGGTTATATAGTTCTCATATTTTTTGTCTTAATGGTATTACTTTTACTTTTTTAAGAGACTGGTTCCTATCTTAGTGTTGAATATATATTTTCCTCTTAAATATTTATGTTTTTAATTATTTATATTTTTATTCATTTGGCAATGGGCTTTTGACTATGATATGGTTACATTATAAGGTCAGGAAACTATTTCATTTTACTTCTTCATGGGTAGTCAATAATTCTATCATAATTAAGATAAACATCACTATGCTTTTGCACACAATGCTAAGGATTGCAAATAGAACTGCAGTTTTAGAAAGGAGGCTTTAATTAGGTATAAGAATATAAGTTGGGGTAGGAAAACATAAAATAAGTATAAACTAAATAGTCTTTCAAGCATTTTGCAAGTTGAACAGAGAGTGAAGACTATGTCAGAGATGGAAGAGTGATTTCTATCACAGTGACAAGCAGTTTTCAATCAAGAGGAAGACCCTGGGAGAAAGAAGGGGGATAAAAGCAAAGACACATTAGGGTAAGGGCAGTGAGGAGTAGGCTAAATTGGAATCATAAATAATGTACAGGACGTACACCAGTGTGAATGTGGAATTAGAAACCATCTGACCTTAGCTTTACAACTGTACGTTTCATTTTTTAAAAAATTTTTTAAACAAAATTCACATTTCATTTAGATTGAAATAAATATACAAAATTGATCTTATTCATCAAAAAAATGACAGCAATATTTTAATATTACTCCTGGGAACCTTACAAAACAATAATTCTTGTAGGTTTTCCAAGTTTTGCTTATAAATCAAGATGAGGCAGTAGATACAGTCATGGAGAAAAGACAAGAAAGCAAAACAAACCAGTTGTCAGTATCCATGGCCTCTGATCCTGTCTTGACCATGAAACAAAAGTGTTCAATATATACCCGCTAAAAGCTCATGTAGGCTCAACAAAGGAATGTAAACAGCAACAATCAGATATGGAACAACAATGGCAGACTCATCCATTCAAACTGCAATTTGTTCCTTTACCTTCATTTGCTAAAGACAAAATCTACACTTCAAATCTACACTTTGGCAAGCTCACATTTCTCTGGTAATTCTCTTAACTGTCCATTACAGAGTTTTAACAATAATACTTAGAACTCCTACCTGTCAAAGGTCAGCTGTGAGCATCATCGTAACATTTTATAAAACGGACTTCTTCCTTCCACACATCCTCAAAATTTCTTTCTTCAAGGATCTATAACTCAATACCTGAAAATTGCATCCACAGTGATAATGTTATATCTAAATGACTTAACTACAAACAATTCCAGAGTGCCACTAGCAGATTTCACACAGAAGTGTGATGGGACACTTTCAATGCTATATTTTGGAAGAACAACAACTGTACATTTTAAAGGGGACCTTTTGCTGTTATAAACTTTAATTCCTTACTTTTTGTCAAGACACAGAAAAATGAAGTGACTTCTCAAGAGACACCACTAGGTCAATCCAGGTTCTATTTCCAGCATCCCATATGGTCCTCCGAGCAAACCAGGAGTACTTCCTGAGTGCAGAGCCAAGAGTAACCTCTGAGCATAGTCAGGTACGACGACCCCCAGTACCCCAATAACAACAATGAAAAGAAACCCAAAAGACACCACTGGAGAATTGGAGATGAAGTTGTGATCATGATTCAGGTTAAGACTTGTGAAGGTGGTAGAAATAGCACCAATTTAAAAGGTCAGAAGCATATTTTTTGTTTTTTATTCATTAGTAAAGAACACTTTTCCGTATCATTCTTTATTTACTAATGTAGAAAAATGTAAACAGCATGATATAAAAACAAATCTATTTTGAAAATTTAATCTTTATGCCTACCTAGATAGAAAGGTTAAGATTAAAGAATTTTCTTCCATCATGTTCCTAGCATGAGAGAATTTTTCTCTCCTAAAGCTTATCAGTTTGCTTTTGTGTAGGAAACATAAGCAATAAAAGATTTTTATTTTGATAAACAAGTTGAACTCTCACCTCCAGTTAGCATGTGTAGTTCTGTTTGTCTACGGACAGATAATAGTTTGAGGATAACATAAAGGAGTAACAAATATATGTACATATTTAGCTTCAGTATGTTTATGCTATAGTTGATAAAAATGTTGCAAAATTTACAATCTATGATCCTTATATTTATAAGGCTCTATACCTTTATTTTCCATGATGAAAGACAATAGCTATAATAAATTATCTTTTAGACAGAATTTTTATTCAATTTATGAAGATTTTCTGTCCAGTGTGTGGGATATAGCACTTGGCTTTCAGGAAATTATTTTTCAGACTATCTCCAAAATAACTTTTCCTTAATAGATATGTATCAGTACTTTAGAACTCTGGAGGAAGGTTCTTTCTCTTTATAGCAAATTATTCTGCAAATGGTTAGTGAATCATCAACTACTAAGGTTTACAAAATTGTGTTCAAAGTATTTTATAATTTTGGCACCCCTAATATATTGAATTTCTCTTAACATTTGCTTTTATACTAGAAGATGACCCATATCCTCAATTGAGAATACATAATTTCGTGGGAATGCCAAGAACTAGTTAGAGCAAAAGGTAGTCATAGGTAAAACTTGATCTGTACAGTTTCCTATTTTTAAAGTTATTTTATATTTATTTTAAAACAATATTAATAGTTTTGTCTTCTGTATTGAACGTCACATACATAAATCTTCCACCAAGGTGCCCCAAACCATCCTAAGTTCCTCGCGATCACTTTTAATTTGCACACTCCCTCCCCGCAGTCCCTCTGGTTCCTTCCTCTTCTCTTGGTAACCTTAGTTCTGTTGTCAGAGTGCAAGGGGTTGTTTTCATTTGCCATTGTTTGTTGCCTTTCTGTGTTTCTTTATATGCCACATGGAGTGAGATAATCTGGAGTGCAGTCATCTGACTTTGGACACGGGTTGTTTTCAGATCTTGGTTATCATAAATAGCACTGCAGTGAACATAGTTGTATATATAGATGTTATTATATATAATATATAGTATCTATAATATATAATTTGCAATATATAATATATATGTATATAATATATAATATATATTATAATATATAGATGTTATTTTAAACATTGTTTTGATGAAAATTACAAGAAATTTAAGCTAAAAATGTAAATAATCTTATATCCCCACTTCAATATTTTTCTCACCAATTAAAATTTGTCATCTTTATTAACTGTAGCTTACAAATAAAAAATACATTTTGTTTGTTTTGCTACACCCGAGGCATCTGGGAGGCCAGGTTCTGTTTCTGATAAGAGAGTAAACTAAGTGGTAGTTTCCTAGGTGGAACTTCACATGGCAGAAAGATAAGACTATGTATATGAGGGCACTAATCCTGTTCACGTGGCATTTCCCAATAATCACCTCAAAGTCATAGTTCTTAAAACAGTGTAATCTCAAGAGTTAGATTTCAGTGCACAAATTTTGGAGGGATCCCCAGCAGCATTCCAGTCTATCACAGCCTGGCTCATAAGGCCACTTGCAGCCGCACAGTTCATCAATAAATGCTGTATTTAGAGGTTACTACAAGAGTATGTCACCCACACGGCAAGCTTGGCAAGCTGCCCGTGTCGTATTTGATATGCCAAATACTAGTAGCAATTATATTAGGTCATTTCCATGACCTAATATAATTGTCTGAGGCTCTTTATGTTCTTGGAGCAAGCAGATGGGCTCTACTAGTATGAGACAGGACATATGGAGATATTACTGGTGCCCACTAGAGCAAATAGATGATGAACGGGAAGATAGTGATAGTGATAGATCCAAATAAATAATCCAACCCCAAATAATAAACATATATAACTTTTTTGTTTATAAAATTTTCTGGCAGCTACAGTTAAAGCAAAACATTGAAACCTATAAAATTAATGCCAATACATTTAACTCACTGTATGGAAATATTAGAAGGGAGTGACATTAAAGCAGGTAGTATGTTTGCCCTGCATGCAGCCAAATATAGCTTGATCCCCAGCATCCAGATGGGCCCCTCCGCCCACCTGTGTTTTCCTAGAATGAAAACACAGGAGTAAGCCCTGAGCACTGCTAAGTGTGGCCCCCAAACCAATACAAATATAGAAATATTAGATAATATGAAGTACTGATGTTATAGTTCCCACAATTTGGTACTAAGTCATAAAAATCTTGTATGGTTTTGCACTTAGAGCATGCTTTAATTAATTCTATCCATACAGCAAATGTTCATTTGCCTCATGTGGTTAAATGATCTATATGAATTTGAGAATTGACACAGTATATACAGAAGAACTCATAAATATTTGGAGATTTTCAGGTTATTTTCCTGGTGTTGAACTCCCTTTAGTCATAGCACAGTCTGTCATATTTTCATTCTTTTAAAATTGGTCCAATACATGTCTTAATTTATTGGAAGCTGTGTGCGCACGGACAAGAGTAAGTTCTACAGTTGTGTGTAGAGTTGTACTTATGGCAGTTAAGTAAGTCTTGTCAATGGTGCTATCTAGATCTTCTATATTCAATTAATATTTTAGTTTCTTTAGTTTTCTCCCTTGCAGGAAATCTCAAGACTGGTATGTCAGGATTGCCCTATTGCATGCTAGCAGCATCACAGCTTGAACTCTTGGTTAAAGTTTCTTGGGCCACTGAGAAATCTTTGGGGTCTCTACTTCCTTTGTTCATTTGTTCAATTTCTGACTCTGCCAGGACTTGCATCTACTTTCTTGTTTTATCAGTTACTAAGTCATAAAATCATCAAGTATAATTGTGGATTTTTCTGTTTTCTCTTCTTAGAGGTATTGTGTTTGCTTCCTGTGTCTTGAGGCTCTGATTTTAGACATAAAAATTTTGAATTTTCATGTCATATTGATCATTTAATTATTTTGACATTATAAAATTGTCTCCAGTTATTTTTTTAAATCAGCCATTCTTACCATGGTGATAGCTCATTGAAATTTTGAATTGCATTTCCCTAATAGTAAGAGATGTGAAACATGAAACTGGTTCTTGTAAACACTTGTATCTGGCTTTTTACAATTCATTTTATATATGCATGGTAATCTTATCGTTTTAGGGACAATCTGTTTTTTACTGTTTATTTATTTATTTTTAAAATTTTGATTATACCACCATAAGAAATAGAGTTACAAAAGTGTTCATATTTGGGTTTCAGTCATACAGTGTTCTAGCACCCATCCCTCCACCAGTGCCCATTTCCCTCCACCAATGTTTCATGACTTCCCCCTTCCCCAGCCTGCGTCTATGGCAGGCAATTTTCAGTTCCCTATCCCCTCTCTCTCTCTTCTCTTTCTCTTTTCTCTCTCTCTTCCTTTTTACACACTGTGTCTTTCAATGCATACAGTTAGAGGTTATCATGTATATCCTTTGGCCTACTTTCAAGGCTCAGTTCTATGCTGGTATTATCATTTTCAATAATTATTAGTATCGCTTTTCCTTTCTCTGTATTACCTAATGTCCGACTCCCACACATTTGTAGTAGGTTCTACCCACTGACAAGACCTCCTGATCCATGTTTTCTCTGGCCTTGGATATTGGTATCATAATATCTTTCTGTATCCCGCAAATAAATGCAGTCATTCTATATCTGTCCTTTTCCCTCCGGCTAATTTCACTCAGCATGATCCTCTCCATGTCCATTCATTTATAGGCAAATTTCATAACTTTGTTTTTCCTAAGAGCTGAATACTATTCCATTGTGTAGATACACCACAGTTTCTTTATTCAGTCATCAGTTCTCAGGCACTCTGGTTGTTTCCAGATTCTGGCTATTGTGAATAGTGCTGCTATGAACATAAAAGTGCAGATGGTGTTTCCGCTGTGTGATTTTGACCTCCCAGGGTATATTCCCAGGAGTGGTTTGGCTGGGTCAAATGTGAGCTCAATTTCTAGTCTTTGGAGGAATATCCTTATTGTTTTCCAAAAAAGGCTGTACCAGTCGACATTCCCACAAACAGTGGATGAGGGTCCTGTTTTCCCCACATCTATGCCAGCACTTGTTGTTCTTGCTCTTTTGGATATGTGCCAGTCTCTTTGGTGTGAGATGATATCTCATTGTTGTTTTGATTTGCATCTCTTTGATGATTAATGATGATGAGCATTTTTATATGTCTTTTGGCCATTCGAATTTCTTTCTTGATGAAGTTTCTGTTCATTTCTTCTCCCCATTTTTTGATGGGATTGGCTGTTTTCTTCTTGTAAAGTTCTACCAGTGCCTGATATATACTGGATATTAACCCCTTATCATATGGGTATTGGATGAATGTTCTTTCCCATTCTGTGGACTGTCTTTGTTGGTCGCTGTTTCTTTTGAGGTGCAAAAACTTCTTAGTTTCATGTATTCCCATATGTTTAACTTTGCTTCTAGGTGCTTTGTTAGTGCTGTTTCGTCTTTGAAGATGCCTTTAGCTTCAATGTTGTGGAGGGTTTTTCCTATATTTTCTTTGACATACTTTATGGATTCAAGTCTGATGTTGAGATCTTTAATCAATTTTGATATGATTTTGTGCATGGTGTTAGACAGAGGTCCAGATTCATTTTTTTACATGTAGCTGCCCAGTTTTGCCAGCACCTTTTTTTGAAGAGGCTTTCTTGCTCCATTTCATACTTTTTGCTCCTTTATCAAAGGTTAAATGATCATGTGTTTGAGGATGGGTGTCAGGATACTCTATTCCATAGGTCCACAGATCTGTTTTTATTGCAATACCATGCTGTTTTAATTACTACTGCTTTGTAGTACAGCTTGAAGTTGGGAAAGGTTATGCCTCCCATCTTCTTTTTTCTCAAGGATTGCTTTAGCTATCAGTGGGTAGTTATTGTTTCATACACATTTCAGGAGGGTTTGGTCAATATCTTAGAATAATGTCATGGGTATCCTTTTAGGGACCACATTGAATCTGTACAAAGCTCTAGGGAGTAACGATTTTGACAGTGTTGATTCTCCTAATACATGAGCAGGGAATGTGTACTCTTTAGTTGCACTTCTTGCTTATGTGCACTGGGGCTCACACTCACTCAGTTATGTTACAGGTGCACATTCTGGTGGTTGTGCTCCCTCAGGCCTGCTGTGGTGCTTACATGTGTCTTTGCCAAGTGTAGCACTCCTGACTCCTTCCACAGCATGCTCACATGTTTGGTTGTGGTATTCACTAGAGATTGTATACTTTTGATAATCTCTCTCTCTCTTTCTCTCTCTCTTTCACTGTCCCTCTTTTGCACACAATCAAAACACATACATACACACAGAGCAAGGCTCTCTGGACCATACTCTATGTAAGATGGCATCACTAGAGATCAAAATCATGGTGTCACACACTCCAGGAAGATACTTTTGCCACAAAGTCATCCTTTGAGCCCAAAAGACTGTATTTTAATCCAGTCCCAGAGAGACTTGTAAGCATATTTAGGTAAAGTAAGTTTTCAGATAAAATAATACTTTATTTGTTTTGTTTTGTTTCCCAGTACAGCAATATGGAATTCGCAAGATTGTGTGCATTTGAACACTCCTGTACAATTATAATTTCATGAGGTAAGTCTTCAAATATCTTTATTAAATCCCTAGTGGAGGTTTAAAATTTATATGCTGTTTTATATCATGCGTCATAGGATATTTGGTTAGGACTTTATAGGACTCTGCTATAATGCTTAAAATGATGTAATTGAGATATTTTTTCATTTATTTCATGGCATAATAGTAATAGTTATAATTTTTGAGTATTTTGTGTGTGTCATGCAGTGAAAAATATATTATTATCTCTGTCTTACATAGGAGGAAAAAGAGCCATATGCATCTATGTAAATTCACAATCGCATAGCCAAGCTATGACCTAGGACTAAGGTTATGTGAGCAAATTTCATGATCTTTACAAATATGATTTCTTTCTTGGAACAAGTCTTAAATAATAGTTATTATTTTATTGTCACACTGTGTACCAGCTACTATTTTCAGGTCTATATTTTCTTTAAACTCTTTTTTTTATATGGTGTTGTATGCTTCCTAAAATTCTTATTAATACATCCTGGTATTTCATGGTTCCTTATATTTGCATAGATAAAGCTCAACCATCTAAGCCAATGTAATTTACTATTGCATGTAACCATGAGAAGTAAGGATAAAGTTGAAACAGAGATGTCAGGATCCATGGACTTAACACAGATTTCTTTTATTCATTGACTTTTATCTCTGATTCTATGTATCAGAGGTTTTTAAAAAATTTCTTCTATTCCAGATGAATTTTCTTCACTACTGGAAATATGGTTCCTAATCACCCCAAATCAAAACCTCATCTGTTTAGTTCAAAGGCAGTAGGAAGACCTTGGCAACTTCCAATCAGACCTATTAATAATCTTCTCCTGAACTGAGTTGCTGTTTGGTGATAGAACAATCATTGTAACCTTAGGGAGGGAACCATAAATTGGGCTTAGTATGAGTCAGGAGCTCACATTTTATATCTAGGGCAACGGTATAATAATAGCAGTCACCACCAGAAAGACTGGAACAAGCTAGGATAACAAAATTTCAAGAAAAGACGGTATATAGCAATTAGGGTAATACCATATGGAATGGATTCTAGTTTAATAAAATAATTCCTGTACACTGTGGCTCATAAGCATTCCTATGTATTAGCATTTTATGAGTTTATCTTTTAAAAAAGAGTATTTAGGGTCATGAGAGGGGTGAAATAAATAATTTTCTACTTTCATATCATACTTAGAGATTTGGTTTCATTAGCTGTGGGAGACACAGAAGCTGAAGAACTTTCAAATACATAATCTCCGCTATTTCCATAGAGGTAGAAGATATGGTTCAGTTTGTCAACAAATAACTGAGATAAAGATCGGTTAGAAACCATGTTTCAAAAAAGGTACATGAATATACTCAAAATCCTCTCTCTTTAGAAGTAATTCTACATTTGATGTTAAGAATTTGCGAGTTTAAAGTGTCACAGACCTAATGTTACAGCAGGGTTTAGTTCACCGTAGCAATGCATATTACCCAAAGGGTGCCGAGCATCTATGACTTGGAAGACTGAACTCTCAACTTCACACTCCTCTTTAACTCATGCTGGCCCTTACACTAATAAAAGAGAAGCTGTGAGTTGTCAAATTTAATGGCAATGGTTGCCTAGACTGGCTAATTAAATAATAAGTGAATTCTGACTTCTTTTTGAGGCAAATGTCAGAATTCATCAGATTGAGTGTTTTTTTGACAGGGGTGATAAATCTTATTTTCTAGGGTTGGTATTTTCAGTACCCCTGGTGTATCTCAGGGCAATTCATATCCATAAGGGGAGCTGGATTAGTGGCGGCCTGAATTACTGATTGTGGTGGCCACTCTAAAGAGCCTCCTCTGGATTCATGCAGAGATAGAAGAGGAAGAGAATATTAGTATGTGATTACATACATAAAGGCACTTTATTGAGAAGGAGATTCCAATAGAGACTGGATTGATGTTAGAACAAAGCTATTTTATCGAGAGAATTTCCAGAAAATGGGAAGATGAAAGTCAGCCAATTTCATGGCGAATGATGTACTGTAAAAGCCTCAGTGAAGTAAAAGGCAACTACTCAGTGTAAACATTTAAAGTAAATCATTGATTTACTGTGAACTTCTTATCAAAATTTCCGCCCCCATGCATTTTTTTTTGTCATGACCCCACAGTTTAAATCTAAGAAGTCGAAGAGCACACATTAGCTTTCAAAAAACTCTGTAGGCCACTTATTTTTAATGTGAAAATTTAGAATGTAAGATGAGAAGAAGAAATGCCGTGTTTTTAAAATTGGTAACCCTGTACAGGTGTACCTTGGTCAGAACTTCTAATTTGCAAAGTGTATAAATGCTCTAATTTGCAAACTGTATAAATGCAAACGCTGTCTCGTTTGCCAAGGCATCAAAAATCAGATGGGCTGGACATTTAATGCGATTTGGAGACGACTGCTGGTTTAGAGCCATTATGGACTGGATCCCATGGGATCTCAAAAGATCACAGGGCCGCCCACCTACAAGATGGTCAGACTTCTTCATCAAGACCCTGAACGAACAGTTTAAGGCTCTTTGTATTCCTGAAGCAACCAGATGCCATTGGGCTACACTGGCACGTGATAGGGTTAAATGGAAATATTACTGGCGCCCACTCTAGCAAATCGACGAATAACAGGATGTCAAATGATCAAGTGATAAATGTTCAGCCATCCAAAGCTAAGATAGTGGTTAAGTTGCCCTCCTGATAGACCTTTCAGAAAATAGATCCAACCAGCCAGCCCTTAACACTCACTAGGAAATCACTTTAGTGAACCTCCACTTGTACATTTCAGTCATAAATTACTTTTGCCTAAAAAATTAATAAAATTAAATTTCACGATCACGATCACGATCTTCCCGTAATCATCTATTTGCTAGAGCGGGCACAGTAATATCTCAATAGTCCTGTCTATCTGTAGAGCCAAGGGCTCGGCTTGGTACGGAACATAAGAGCCTCAAACCATTATATTAGGTCATGAGAATGATCTAATATAATTGTTACTGGCATTTGCATATCAAATACAACAGAGCAGCTTGCTAGGCTTGCCGCAGGAGGCATACTCTATAAACACCTCCAAATAAAGCCTTAATTGATGAACCGCGCAGGCGCAAGATGATGGTGGCTGGGTGGGTCTGATGAGAGGAAGTCAGGTGGGCATGGTGGGTGGGGCGTTGGCTGTTGTGGGTTTGCGGGGTGGGCCAAGGCTGGAACCCACCTCCGACTCTATAACGGCAGGAGAGAGGAACCGCTTGCCCGTGTCTGGGCTCTGGACCAGCCTGGGCGGTTGGGAAAACGCCGGGGTGTCGATGATCCGGGTGGAGGGCTGGGTGGGTCGAGAGGAAGCAATGTGGAAGGGCACCCAGGGGTGGGGGGGGGGTCGTCTGGTGTTGTGATTTCTAAAATTAAATTTAGAAAAAGAAATTACTCTCTCTCTCTCTCATCCCCGGTCCTTTCAGCACAAGCTTGACATTTGTTAGTTCTATAACCATAGGCCAGGTATGCTGGTCCAGAGACTCTCAGACATGGGGCAGAGCGGTTCCTTGCCCTGTGCCCAGCCGTTCAGAGGCAGGGAGGCAGGTGGGTTCCAGCCTTGCCACCACCCGCAGAACCCACAACAAGAACCACTCCATGGCGCCGCCTTTCCACTTACTCCTTATCAGAACTCCACCACCGCATACCCCGGTCACACCCACCCTGGAGCAGTTTCTCCCAACGGCCAGGTTCTGTAGAGCTCAGAGGGAGGCGGTTTCCCGGGCGGGCCGGGCGATGAAAGCAGTTTTCCAACGCCAGTTGTGGTAGACTAGACATGGGCAGAGCGGTTCGCTCCGTGCCAGCTTATGGGCAGTGGGAGGCTGGTGGGCCAGCCGCCCACCACCCCGAGAACCTCACAACAAGCCAGACGACCCCCACCCAGGGCGCCGCCATTTTCCACTTGGACTCCCTCATCCGAACCCACCCACGACCACCATACACCCGTCATGACACCCACCCTGGGCAGTTTCTTCCAATCGATTCTGTCAGAGACTCAGACTGGGGCAGAGCGGTTCCTCCGCCCACGTTCGCAGTCGGGGGCTGGTGGGTTCCAGCCGCCACCCCCCGGCCTACAAAGCCCCACCCACTCCAGGGCGCGCATTTTCCACATTGGACTTCCTCCATCGGACTCCACCCAGCCGACCACCCACACAGCCCGGCTCATCAAAAGCTTTATTTGGAGGTGTTTATGAGTACCTCCCACGGCAGCCAGCAAGCTGCTCGTGTGGTATTTGATGCCAAATGCCAGTACAATATATAGATCATTCTCATGATAAATATGGTTTAGGCTTTGTTTGTCCAAGCGTGCCTTGGCCTACGCATGTGACAGGACATATTGAGATATTACTGGTGCCGCTCTAGAAATAGATGATTAACGGGAAGATCGTGATCGTGATCGTGATAACCATAGGGAGGTTCGAGCACCCTGAACCTATAAACCAAATTCTATGGCTTTCTTAAGGCTTTGGTGACTATTAAGTAATTAAAAAGACACACAGAGAAGAGAATTAAACATTTCCTCAACATTGCACAGGGGACGCTCTCAGATCTGGCTATTTCAGCTCACGTGGAAAAGCTTTTGGTTCTCTGGATCTGTATGACTCTGATCATGGTGACTAGCCTGAAGGTTTTTAGGGCCTTATCTGTAACCAAGCTGAATCAGCCACAGAAGTACTGTTTCCTGGTTGCATAAACACATCAGCTTGAGTCCATTCGCAAGCAGACCTTTGGCAGGAGAGGGGCAATACTCATCTTCATGCCCAGTCACACCTGTGCTTCATGGCAGATGCAAGGCAGTAGAGAAGGGCTAGATACTAATTAATAGATAGTATTTCCTTCCTCTGCCCCTCGAGGTGTTGCAGGTGTGGCTGCTGTGCAAGGCTGCATTGGTAGGTGGCAGACAGGAGACAGGCTTGTCTACACCCAGGGCTCAGCCCTATGGGCCCTGGATGGTTGATGGTCTGACACAGAAAAAGACTGGGTCCCCTCGGATGAACCCAGAGCCATGGTAGAGCCTGGCAAGCTACCCGTGGTGTATTTGATATGCCAAAAACAGTAACAATAATGGACCTCATTCCCAGGAATAGAGATGTTACTGGTGCCTGCTCGAGCAAATCCATATACAACAGGAAGACAAGTGATACAAGTGATTTCCTTCCTTGTTCTTGTTCCTTCCTTCCTTCCTTCCTTCCTTCCTTCCTTCCTTCCTTCCTTCCTTCCTTCCTTCCTTCCTTCCTTCCTTCCTTCCTTCCTTCCTTCCTTCCTTCCTTCCTTCCTTCCTTCCTTCCTTCCTTTCTTCCTTCTTTCCTTCCTTCCTTCCTTCCTTCCTCCTTCCTTCCTCCTTCCTTCCTCCTTCCTTCCTTCCTTCCTCTTTCTTTCTTCCTTCCTTCCTTCCTCCTTCCTTCCTTCCTCTTCCTTCCTTCCTTCCTTCCTTCCTTCCTTCCTTCCTTCCTTCCTTTCTCTTCCTTCCTTCCTTCCTTCCTTCCTTCCTTCCTTCCTTCCCTTCCTTCCTCCTTCCTTCCTCCTTCCTTCCTCCTTCCTTCCTCTTCCTTCCTTCCTTCCTTCCTTCCTTCCTTCCTTCCTTCCTTCCTTCCTTCCTTCCTTCCTTCCTTCCTCCTTCCTTCCTCCTTCCTTCCTTCCCTCTTTTTTCCTTCCTTCCTTCCTTCCTTCCTTCCTTCCTTCCTTCCTTCCTTCCTTCCTTCCTTCCTTCCTTCCTTCCTTCCTTCCTTCCTTCCTTCCTTCCTTCCTTCCTTCTTTCTTTCTTTCTTTCTTCTGTCTCCATCTTTCTCACTCTCTCTCTTTTTCTGTCACCCCATGCAGGGAGTCCCTCTGGGAGAAGCTGGAGGGTCATACTGCTAGAATCAAACCTGGGTTTTCCACATACAAAACATGTGCTTAGCTCCTGGAACTCTCTCCAGCCTGATAGCTAGCTTTTTTTTTTATTTGTTACTTAAAAGAGGAAACAGATCCTTAAAAATTCCTAAACAAAATTCAAGGAACAGCTGCTTATCTGTAAGAAACAGATTTATTATTCTGGGCATGGAGTGTTAATATTCTTACACTTTTATCGGTGTAGAGGAGTGATTTAAAATACACACAACATCAGTATGCTTAAAGGCTTTGTAAAATATGGCATGTGAGAAGCAACCTTCAAAAAATAATATGTAGAATTACTCTCAATTTTGGTAGGTTGTTTGTTTACTTTATAAAGATATATATATATTGAAATGTAAAATTAGAGGTAGGATTACAGATGAAAATAAATGTTTCCTTTATACTTTTCCCCTTTTTACCAACATTTTATAGTAAAAAATGTTATTTTTATGAAAACATTTTCAAAAATAAAATTTCTGATGTATTTTGAATATATGTGGGTTAACTAGCTGATATATGAGTTAGGGAAATAGAAGATGTCTGAACGCTGCAGCTTATCATGTGTTCATTGTGAAACATAGCCCTGTGGTACAATGGAATTTTCAGTCAGAGTTCCACTTCCCAGTAATATATATGACCTTGAATTGATATAAACAACAGCACAAGAATAGTTTTAATTAAATTGCATCAATATTCCAGGTACTGGTAAAGAATTCAATAGGAATTAAAGTCTACCCTTTTAAGAAAGCTAGATATGTCTAAAGGTGATGAAGGCAGTTTGTTAAATGTCTTTTATTTATTTATTTATTTATTTATTTATTTATTTATTTATTTATTTATTTATTTATTTTTTGCTCTTTGGGTCACACCCGGCGATGCTCAGGGGTTTCTTCTGGCTCTGCACTCAGGAATTACTCCTGGCGTTGCTCAGGGGGACCATATGGGATGCCGGAGATCAAACCCAGGCCAGCACAGGCCGGCTGCGTGCAAGGCAAACGCCCTACCCGCTGGGCTATCGCTCCGGCTCCCTTAAATGTCTTTTTACATTTTAAGACTTAGAATCAGATAATTTGAACAGTATGTAATCAAAATTTCAAAACATTAATTTCTTTTAATATAATTACAGAATAATTTCAGTTCCCTTTTTTGGTCAAAAGATAAATATACCAAGAAAATAGAAACAAGTATTTGAAAACTATGAGGTGTATCACCAAGTTAAAAAAAAATTTGTACCATATGAAGCATCCCCCTAACTTGTTACTGGCGCATTTAGCTTCGCTCCTGAAAATTTTTGCTTGATGAATGGGAAAAAAAATGTGTGGCTTCTGAAACTGTTGTTATGGGCTTAACACATATTCGTAGGTAAGTTTTAAATAATTCCAAGATTCTTACTCTTGTAAAGATGTTAGAAGGAACATTGTTCTATATTATGAAATACTAGGTGGGTCAGTAAAATGTAGTCTTGAGAGACAGTTGAACATTAACTCATCGTTCATGATTCTGAAAATTAGAGAACTATATTTTTAAAGAAAAATATCCTTTGCAACAGATTTTTTGGATATGTGTGTGGCATTTTCCCAACAGCTTTAAAAATAGCTGTGGGAGAATTACATAATCCCTTTACTGTTATTTGCTGGGAAATAAATACTACTCAAGAACATTTACTTTAGAGATTAATAAGAGTGCAGAGAGTACAGGATAGAAGTATATATTTCATCAACTGAGTAGTCTTCTATCCTGTAGGATGGAATATATACGGAGAGTATATATTTTAAATTATAAATAGTACTGATAACTTTATATAACTATATATAACTATATATAACTATAATAACTATATAAACTATATATATATACTATATATATATATATATATATATATATATATATATATATATATATATTTGCTTTTTGGGTCATAGCTGGCAATGCTCAGGGGTTACTCCTGGCTCTGCACTCAGGAATTACTCCTGGCAGTGCTCGGGGGACCATATAGGATGCCGGGGATCGAACCTGGGCCGGCATGAGCCGTGCGTGTGCAAGGCAAACGTTCTACCCGCTGGACTATCACTCCGGCCCCATTTTCAATATATATTTAACTGTTTATTCAAAAGTTTTACTTGAATATTTTCTAAGAATTTGATTTTTTTTTTGCTTTTTGGGTCACACCTGATGATGCTCATTGGTTACTCCTGGCTGTGTACTCAGGAATTACTCCTGGCAGTGCTTGGGGGATGCGGGGATTGAACCTGGGTCAGCCGGCCACATGCAAGCAAATGCCCTACCGTTTGTACTTTGGCTCTGTGCCCCTGAGATTTGAATTTAAAAAAACAAATGGAACTTTTTACATTTCGTATAGATAATCTATTTGAGAAAAAAACTATAGTTATATTAAAGCAAAATACTTTTCATTATTCACAAATGATACAATATCCATTTATGGAATGACATATAATATACCATGAGATTTTTTATTTTACATATTTTATATCAATGTAATTATGTGTTATTTATGTAAAGTAGAAGTGAATGCTTGAAATGTTATCTAAAATGAAATTTCCATATATTGATAATATTTGAACTTAAAACTCTAAAAAGCTTCCCTCAGTATGATTCCTTCTGGTTCTTTCTACATAGTGAGAAATTGCATGATTCACCGTCTTACCTTACAACTGGGTAGTAAAAACCTTGTAGATATCCCACAAATTTTTATCCAGCCATCTATTCTTGAAAACTTGGGTCTTTTCTAGATTTTGGCTGTTGTGAATAGTGCTGCAATGAACACAGGAGCACGAAGTCTTTTAAAAATAGTATCCTGGGGCCCTTTGGCAAATGCCAAGAAGTTTAATTGCTGGGTCATATGGAAGTGCAATTCTTAGTTGGTTTTTTTTTTTTTTTTGAGAAATGTCCATATTATTTTCAAAGTTTTAACCAGTCAGAAGGAGAAGGAAAGAGGTCACAAAATTATCTCTCTCAAATGTAGGATATAAAGAAATATCACAAGTAAATAACAAATGGCCTAAGGCTGGTATCCAGCATACTTAAAGAACATGAGGTGTTTCTGTTTCTTCTATTTCCTGGAAGAGCTTGAAAAGGACTGGCAGTAGGTCCTCCTTAAAGGTTTGGTAGAGTTCACTAGTGAATCCGTCTGGACCTGGGCTTTTGTGTTTGGGTAGACTTTTAATTACTGTTTCTATTTCCTCGATGGTGATAGGCTTATTCAGGTATTGGAGGTCTTCTTGTTTCAGCCGTGGGAGGTTATAGGACTTCAGGAATTGATCCATTTCTTCTAGATTCTCATGTTTCACGGCATACAGGCTCTCAAAGTAATATCTGATGATCTTTTGGATTTCTATGGTTTCTGTTGTGATGTCACCATTTTTATTTCTGATTCTGTTTATGTGGGTTCTCTCTTTCCCTGTCCTTACAAGTCTTGCCAATGGTTTATCAATCTTGTTTATTTTTCAAAAAAACCAGCTCTTGGTTTCATTAATCTTTTGGATTTTTTTTTTTTTGGTTTCCAACTCATTGATTTCTTCTCTAAGTTTTATTATTTTCTTTTTTTCTGCCTGGGTTGGGCTCGTTTTGTTGGTCTTTTCCCTAATATCTTCAGCTGTGTAGTCAGGTTATTTATGTGGGCCCTTTCTTGTTTCCTGATGAATGCTTGCAGAGCTATAACTTCCCTCTTAACACGGCTTTTGCCGTGTCCCACAAGTTCTTATAGTTGGTGTCTTCATTTTCATTTGTTTCCAGAAATCTTTGGATTTCCTGTTTGATTTCTTCTATGACCCATTTGTTGTTCAAGAGTGAGCTGTTCAGTTTCCAGGTGTTTGGTTTGACTCCCTGTTTCTGTGTACGGTTAACTTCCATTTTCAGTGCATCATGGTCTGAAAAGATAGCTGACACAATTTCTATCTTTTTAATTTTATTGAGGTATGCTTTGTGGATCAGCATGTGGTCTATCTTGGAGAATGTTCCATGTGCACTAGAGAAAAATGTATATTCAGCTGTTTTGGCTGAAAAGCCCTGTATATATTGACTAGCTCTCTTTCTTCCATTTCTTCATTCAGGTCCAATATTTCCTTGGTGAGTTTCAGTCTTGTTGATCTATCCATCGTTGATAGAGCAGTGTTGAAGTCTCCAACTATATTGTGCTACTGTTAATGTCTTCTTTGAAGTCTCTTAGCAGTTGTTTTATGTATTTTGCTGACCCCTCGTTGGGTGCATATATGTTTAGTAGTGTAGTTTCTTCCTGGTGTACATACCCCTTAATTAATAAGAAGTGGCCTTCGTTGTCCCTTCTAACCTTTTTCAGCCTGAAGTCTATATTATCTGATACTAATATGGCCACACCAGCCTTTTTGGAGGAGTTGTTTGCTTCCAACCTTTGACTTTGAGTCTGTGTTTGTTCTGATTATTCAGATGCATTTCTTGTAGACAGCAGAATGTTGGGTTCAAGTTTTTAATCCATTTTGTCACTCTGTCTCTTAATTGGTGCATTTAGACCATTGACATTAAGAGAGATTTTTGTCATTGGATTTTGTGTCATCTTTCTGTTTGTGCTTGTTGTGCTTATGGGTTTGGTCGTATTACTGTAGACCCTTCAGTCCTTCTTTTAAAGTTGGTTTTGAGTCCATGAAGTTCCTGAGTTGTTGCTTATCCATGAAGTTGTGTATCTTTCCTTCATATCTGAATGTGAGCCTGGCCAGATAAAGAATTCTTGGTGAAGCCTGCAGTTCATTGAGCCTTTTCACAATATCCCAGCATTGTTTTTGGGCTCTGAGTGTTTCATCAGAGAAGTCTGCTGTAAATCTTAGAGATATTCCTTTGTATGTGATTTCCTTCTTTGATCTTGCTGCTTTTAGTATTCTATCTCTATCTATAGTTTTTGTCATTTTTATTAAGATGTGTCTTGGAGTATTCTTGTTGGGGTTTCTTTTTAGCTGGTATCCTACGGGCCTCCTGGAACTTGAGGCAAGCGTTCTTTAGTTCCGGGAACTTCTCAGCAATTATGGCTTTGACAGTTTCTTCTTCATCAGGGTTTTCTTCTTGGCCTTCTGGGACACCAATGATCCATATGTTGTTTCTTCTGGCTTCATCCCGATTATCTCTTGTTGTCTGTTCGGTAATTGTCAGTCTTTTTTTCTATCTTCTGGTGTTGTGTAGAGAATCTTTGGAACTCGTCTTCGAGATCACTAATTCTTTCTTCAGTAGCTATTATTCTGCTATGATGGCGTTCCACTGTGTTTTTCATTTCATTTACCTCATTTTTAATGTCTATCATTTCCATTTGCATTTTCCTCACTTCTTCTCTCATGTCCCCTTGTATTTTATTGATTTTGCATTCCATTGCTTCTTTGAATTCCTTATGAATCCTTAACAATTCTTTCCAAAATTCCTTATCAGAGAGGTTATAAAACTCATTGGTATTGCTTGGCTCATCTGAACTAGTGACTTTATTCACAGAGCTTGATGGAATTTTGCGTTGCTTTACCATTATGACTATTGTAGGTTGCAAATGTGAGTTCTTGGGTGACTAGATAGTACAGTTAGTAGGTGTCTGGTCTGTTTGCAGAGTTTGGGTGGAAGAAAACAAACAACCCCATCAAAAAATGGGGAGAAGAAATGAACAGAAACTTCAGCAAGGAAGAAATTCGAATGGCCAAAAAAATATGAAAAAAATGCTCATCATCACTAATCATCAGAGAGATGCAAATCAAAACAACAATGAGATACCACTTTACACCACAGAGACTGGCACATATTCAAAAGAGCAAGAACAACAAGTGCTGGCATGGATGTGGGGGAATGGGGACACTCATCCATTGTTGGTGGGAATGCCGGCTGGTACAGCCTTTCTGGAAAACAATATGGACATTCCTCCAAAGACTAGAAATTGAACTCCCATTTGACCCAGCCATACCACTCCTGGGAATCTACTCTGGGAAACCAAAAATACGCTGCGGAAACACCATCCCTACTTTTATGTTCATAGCAGCATTATTCACAATAGCCAGAATCTGGAAGCAACCAGAGTGCCCGAAAATCGATGACTGGATACAAAAGCTTTGGTACATCTACACAATGGAATACTATGCAGCGGTTAGGAAAAATGAAGTTATAAAATTTGACTACAAATGGATGGACATGGAGAAGATTATGTTGAGCGAAATTAGCCAGAAGGAGAGAGACAGATACAGAATGACTGCATTTATCTGCATAACATAAATATATAGGTACATATTATGATACCAATATCCAAGGTCAAGTGAAACATATATCAGGAGGTCCTGTCAAAGGTGGAAATTATCACAAACGTGTGGGATTCAGAGGCTAGGTAAGACAGAAAATGGAACAGTGTGCTAACAATTGTTGAGGGTACTAATGCCAACCTAGAACTGAGCATTAAATAGAGGCAAAAAGATACACATGACAACCCTTTAATGTATGTTCTGTAATCCATAGTCTGGGGGGAAGGAACAGAGAAAGAGAGAGAAATGGAAAGAAATAAAGAACCTGCCATGGAGGCAGGCTGGGGGAGGGGGCAGGGAACCGGGGACATTGGTGGTGGGAGATGGGCACTGGTGGCGGGATGGGTGCTGCAACACTGTTTGACCAAAACCCAAATATGAACTTTTTAATTGTATATCTTTGTAATTGTAAAAATAAAAAAAATTTAAAAAAAGACAGAAAATGGAACAGTGTGCTAACAATTGTCGAGGGTTTTAATGCCAACCTAGAACTGAGCATTAAATAGAGGCAAAAGGATACACATGACAACCCTTTAATGTATGTTCTGTAATCCATAGTCTGGAGGGAAGGAAAATAGAAAGAGAGAGAAAGGGAAAGAAATAAAGAACCTGCCATGGAGGAGGGCTTGGGGGGGGGGGGAGGGAACCGGGGACGTTGGTGGTTGGAGATGGGCACTGGTGGCGCGTTGGGTGCTGGAACACTGTATGACCAAAACCCAAATATGAACTTTTTAATTGTATATCTTTGTAATTGTAAAAATAAAAAAATTTAAAAAAGAACATGCAATAGCTAAGAACAAGGGAAAGTTCATCAAAATTTAAGAAAAGATAAATTGGCAATTTACCACAGAAGACAATACAAATTGCCAAAAGACAGGAGGGAAAACTCTCATTATTATTCATTATCAGAGAAATGCAAATCAAATTGACAATGAAATATTACCTTAAAACTGAGAGAATGCCCTGTATTAAAAAAGACCAGAAATGATTAGTGCTAATAAATGTGTAGGAAAAGGAACCTCCATATACTGTTAGTAGGAATGAAAAGTGATCTACACACAATCTAAAATATTTTGGATTATTTATAAAATATGTTAAAATACTTCCCAAATGGTTCATCAGTTTCACAGCTAAGTATCTACAAAAGGAATAAAAACCACGAATTCAAAAAGATCTATCAAAAAGGTAAATTATCACCTGTGTTAATTGAAGGTATTTTCAATAGCCAAAATATAGAAATAACCCAAGTGCTTAATAACAGATGAGTAGGTAGATAAGATGTGGCTTAGATACACAATGAGCTACTACTCCCTATAAAAATATGAACTCTTTCCTTTTCATGCAAAGAAAAATCAGTCAGAAGGAGAAAGTCAAAAACTTCATTGTCGTTCTGATGATCATGTCTATTCGATGACCTCTCTCAGATTTTTTAAAATATTTTATTATATCACTGCTTCTTTCTGGAGTGAGCAGATGCCCTAGGGTTACAATAGCATGTGACCAACCAATCGTATGGAGATGTTACTGGTGTCCCCGCGAACAAATTGATGAACAACGGGAAGACTAGTGATACAAGACAAGTGAAGTGATCACCATGAGATATACAATTACAAAGATGTTCATGTTTGGGTTTTGACCATGTAGTGTTCCAACACCCATCCCTCCACCAGTGCTCACTTCCCACCACCAATATCCCTAATTCCTGCCCCCCCCCCCAGCCTGCTTCTATGACAGGTTCTTTACGTTTTCTCTCTCTATATCTCTTTCTCTCTCTCTTTCTCTCTCTCTTTCCCTTCTCTTACACATTGTGGATTGTAATATGTACATTTAGAGGTCATCATGTATATCCTTTTGCCTATATTCAATGCTCAGTTCTAGGCTGGTAATATCATCTTCAACAATTATTAGCTTACTGTTCCCTTCTCTGTCTTACCTAATATCTGACAAGTCTCTCAAATATTTTATAAAGAGAAGTAAAGCAAGAAACAGATAAAGTCAAAGGGAAACAGCTCTTGGACTTTGTCCACAGACTGAGGTTATTGGTAGGGAAATATGGAGGAAAATGTAAGTAAGGAGTGGAGTGCAATAGATGTGGACGAGAGAAACAGGTATTTTGGTGATGGTGTGGTGTGGTAACTAACATATAATTTGGTAGCAGTTGTGAAATTGTACCCTTAAAACATGTTGCGAGGGAGTAGACAGACTGGAGGTTATGTAGGGCATAAGTGGATTAGTGTGGGTATGTTGGTGGTGGTAACGTGAAGTGAGGTAACTGCACAAGACCATGAATGTCAATATTACTGTCAACACGAAATCTAAACTATTAAAAAATTTTAAGTCTATAAGGCAATTCATGCCCGCTCTAGCAAATAGATGATCAACGGGAAGATCGTGAGATCGTGATAAGGCAATTCAACCTCAATCAAAAGTATAGTGTGTTTAAATTAGGCCCGAAGCCTAGACATTTCTTCAAAGACATTTAGATGGCCAATTGATGTATGGAGAAAAAATGCTCAATACCACTGATCATTAGGGGAAATGCAAATCAAGATGTTATGTCATTCCATATTTGTCAAAATAGTTACTATCCAAAGCTTTCTTAAAAAATGCATTGGCAAGGATATTGAGAAAATGGAACTCTTGTGAATTATTGGTGGGAAAGTAAATTGGCACAACTACAGAAAACAGTTGGTTTAAAATTTTCTACCTAGGGACTATAAGTCTGTGAATTTTTTGAGGGTGGTAGCAAACCTGGCGCTTCTCAGGCTTTCCTTCTGTTCTTAAAGATCACTCCTGGTGGGATTTGTGGAATTACATGTAGTCAACTGGATGGAAGGCGCCCTACCTGCTGTGCTATTGCTCCAGGCTCCAAAACACTAGTAATTTAAAATCTTTAAGTAGGAAAGTAGGTGAATCATTTCTTTTTTTGAAATGTTTCATAGCTGTTAAAACTGTTAGGTTCATAGCAGTTGATTTGGAGGTACTTGTATCATGCACATAAAAGAATAAATACAGAGAAATACCACAGTCTTCGTCTTGTTTAATAAGTTTAAACATGAACATTTTATTTTTCGATTCTCTGTATCACTCTTCCGGAGTTCCCTGTGCATTTGTCTAGAGACTTTTCTAGACACATACTTGTACTTACACGTGCAGACACACTCTTGCTTTTCTTTAATTAATAATACAGTATATGCACACATAATTCTGCATAATTTGTTTAATTCTAGCTTTCAAAAAATATAAAATGGGAGCCAGAGCTCTCTCCAGCAGGGAGAGCATTTGCCTTGCATGCCGCCTACCTAAGTTTGATCCCCGCATACCATATGTTCCCCCAAGCACCACCAGGAGTATTTATTTCCTGAGTACAGTATATGCACACATAATTCTGCATAATTTGTTTAATTCTAGCTTTCAAAAATATAAAATGGGAGCCAGAGCTCTCTCCAGCAGGGAGAGCATTTGCCTTGCATGCCGCCTACCTAAGTTTAATCCCGGCATACCATATGTTCCCCAAGCACCACCAGGAGTATTTATTTCCTGAGTGCAGAGCCGGGAGTAACCCCTGAACATTGCTGGGTGTGACCCAAAATAGAATATATATATATATATATATATATATATATATATATATATACATATATATGTATATATATATAATGACAAAAAGTGAGTGAAAATCAAAGGCAATTTGAATGTTTAATAAGTTTAAATATGAACATTTTATTTTTCGATTATCTGTATCACTCTTCTGGAGTTCCCTGTGCATTTGTCTAGAGACTTTTCTAGACACATACTTGTACTTACACGTGCAGACACACTCTTGCTTTTCTTTAAATAGTATCCTATCTTTGAAACTGTTATTTAACTTGCCCTTGCTACCAGCATACCAGCACAGCTAGTCTTCCTGTCCTCATTCAGCCCTCATTCAATGTGTCTAACATTCTCCTGAAGGACTGTAGAATGAATGGCTGTATTATAACTGGTTTAGTCACTTCTCTATGAATAAATACTGCGAGTCGAGCAGAAGGCCCTCATTGAACTGTGGGTGTCTGGTAGGCAGCCACACATATGCCTTTCTGTAAATGTTACACCTGTTCTGGGATTATGTGGGCTTCTTCTCTATATCTCAAAGTAGTGCTACAAACATTTTCATACAAGTGTTGGAATCAAGCAGTACATATAGTTTACATTTTAAAGACGTCCCAAAACACTGTGCCAACATATATCTTATCTTACCTGCAAGGGGGAGTGATGAAAGGAGGGAAGAGAATTCCAGTGAAAAAATTTCTTCTAATGAATAACTTTGTTCAGAACTTCTCTTAGAGCCTAGTACTTTTATGTATGAGTTCTATGAGGAAAAGTAAGCAGAAGGGAAATGAGAGACAGTTTCTATTATCTAGAATGTATCCAAGTGTTTCAGTCCGTCTTTGGACACAGACTAATAAGTCACTAATATCTGCAAAACAAAGCCCAACTGTGAATTTGATTTTTTAAAGTATATTTTAAATATACTTCTCTTTTATTTTCTTCTCTTTAATTTTCTACAAAATGAGAAAGAAAATAAAGCAATATGGACATTCCTCCAAAGATTAGAAATTGAACTCCCATTTGACCCAGCCATACCACTCCTGGGAATATACTCTGGGAAGCCAAAAATACACAGCAGAAACACTATCTCTACTTTTATGTTCATAGCAACATTATTCACAATAGCCAGAATCTGGAAACAACCAGAGTGCCTGAGAATCGATGACTGGATAAAGAAGCTTTGGTACATCTACACAATGGAATACTGTGCAGCTGTTAGGAAAAATGAAGTTATAAAATTTGCCTATAAATGAATGGACATGGAGAAGATTATGTTGAGCGAAATTAGCCAGAAGGAGAGAGACAGATATAGAATGACCGCATTTATTTGCATGACATAAATATATATGTGCATATTACGATGCCAATATCCAACGTCAAGTGAAACATGTATCAGGAGGTCTTGTCAAAGGTGGAAATTATCACAAACGTGTGGGAGTCAGAGGCTAGGTAAGACAGAAAATGGAACAGTGTGCTAACAATTGTCGAGGGTACTAATGCCAACCTAGAACTGAGCATTAAATAGAGGCAAAAAGATACACATGACAGCCCTTTAATGTATGTTCTCTAATCCATAGTTTGGAAAAAGAGAAGGAAAAGAGAGAGAGAAAGGGAAAGAAATAAAGAACCTGCCATGGAGGCGGGCTGGGGGAGGGGGAGGGAACCGGGACATTGGTGGTGAAAGATGGGTACTGGTGGAGGGATGGGTGCTGGAACATTGTATGACCAAAACCCAAATATGAGCATCTTTGTAATTGTATATCTCACGGTGGTATAATAAAATACTTTAAAAAAAGACTCTATCATGACCCAAAGATAAGAAACTGATTAGGACCTTATTAGGGTTAGGAAAAACTAACCTGGCCTGAGGATTACAGTCCGGAATAAATAGCAAGATGTTCCCAGGAATAGCTGCCCTTTTCCTTGAGTCTCAGAGAGATGTTTATCTACACACAATTCAGTGTGTGGATAAACACCTATATTTCTTAATGTATTTTAGCAAAATGACTAGAAATATAATTCAGAAGTAAGTGTAATATGCTTGTTTACTAGCAAAGAAAAGGAGAAAACAACATGTCCTTGTCTAGAATTCTGCCTTTGCCCTGGGCAGGTCTATAACCAGAGGGCAAGATTCCATTCAGCCAGGAGGCCCCTAGTAGATTGTCCCCAGAAGGAAGAGGCATTCACACCTGCTCAATGTTTTAGGATCAAAGTCCTATCAGTACTTGTGATCCCCAGTCTCCAACCCTTTACATGCTGCCTGTAGCTAGAAGACTTGACTTGAATTAAACACACAGATGTCTTTGGATGCCTGTGGTCCCCATTCCTTTGTCCATCAGTTATTGACCCTGAACACACCAGAGAGCCCTCCCAAACCTCAATATTGTTGGGGGACTCCATGGAACTCCAATATTCTTCCACAGGAAGTGGAGCAGTTCATCATAGTCCTATTCATTTAGTTCAAAAGTAATTAACAGAGTTAGGAAAGAATGTAAAAAAATGTAATGTAGATAGTATGCAAATAAATGGAATCAACTTCATTATACCATATTTGAAACTTAATCACTTGATCACTTGACATCCCATTATTCATCAATTTGTTTGAATGGGTGCCAGTAACATTTCCATTTGACCCTATCACATGCCAGTGTAGCCCAATGGCATCTGGTTACTTCAGGAATACAAAGAGCCTCAAACCATTCCTTCAGGGTCTTGATGAAGAAGTCTGACCATCTTGTAGGTGGGCGGCCACATGATCTTTTGACATCCTGTGGGATCCAGTCGGTAACAGCTCTAGTCCAGAGGTCATCTCCAAATCGCATTACATGTCCAGCCCATCTGATTTTCTATGCCTTGGCAAACGAGAGAGTGTCCCGGACTCTGGAATAGCGACGGAGGTTGGAGCTCTGGATTCCTTCTTTCACTTGAGTGAGGCATGATATTCCAAGCACAACTCTTTCGATTCCTCTTTGGGAGACCCAAATAGCATTCTCATCCTGCTTCCATAGGGCACAGGCCTCTGAGGCTTATGTTAATGCAGGGAGAACGGTGGAGTTGAAGAGATGTGCCCGGAGCCGGAGGTTCTTTGTCCTTTTTTAGCTATTTCTTCGATGCCTTTGAAGGCATTCCATGCCGCTCTCTTCCTCCTGCACAGCTCAGGTTTTAGGTCATTCATCATGTTGACTTCTCGACCTAGGTACACATAACTGCTGCATTGAGAGATGTTTGTTCCATTGAGCGTGAATGGGGCCTCTGGAACTAGTTCATTTTTCATGAACATAGTTTTGAAACTTGCAGTAAAGGAAAATGAAATGAACCTCATAATAAAAACTAGCAATTTCCAATTCAGTAATGCTACAAAATGTAAGGCAACAAAAGTTAGTAGCCATAAAACAACAAAAAGAAGGTGCAGTGATGTTTATCCCATCCAGGACAGCACTCTTGTAAAGTGCTCTGTGGATTTAAGTTCTGTCTAAGTTGACTCATCTTTCAGGGGCTTCTTAGCTAAGAAGTAATGCAATTGACAGTTCGCTTGTCTGCATGGAGATGACGATGTGCTTGTCAGTATCTGTGCCACTCTCCAGAAGCTACACAAATATGTAACCAACAACATCACAGCACTGAGGAATATTTTTCTCATGAGCAGTGTGTCCTATGCAGACACCTGGTACTAGGAATGTAGGCACACAGTCAGGAGGGGCAGTGGCAGCAGGGGGTGGACCATGGAGGTCCTTACCGTAACTTTGCAGATGGCCTGGACGGTACCAGATTCTTCCATATAGGGAGAAGTTCCATGTAACCCAACCCTACCCTTATTTTAATCAGATGTAATTTTCAAAATTATAAAATGTCACATAAAATTTACCATTTTGATCATTATAAATGTGCAGTTTGGTGACATTAAGCATTAATTTGATTAGTGAATTTATATAATTATTAGTAGTTCATTTGTTGGGTCTTGGCTCTTTGATGTATTTGTGGTTGGCAGTTTGAAAATTCCAGTTAGTTAAAATTCATCATCAGTGTTGAAAGTCTACCAAAAAGATCTTTCTCTACAGTTGGGAGATACTGTTGGAAACATTCATTAATAATGAGGTGATTATATGCTCTTGTTATGAACATGCAGATGAAAATTATCCCTAAGTGGTATCCTCAGGTTTGTGTTAGTCCTTCATGAACCACATTGCAATGCTCTTATCATTAACTTAAGGACATCCAAAGAGAATTTTCACTTTATTTTGTGCGGGTAGTGGGTTGGGGAGGACACGAGTAGTGCTCAGGCCTTCCTTCTGGTTCTGTGTCCAGCGATCACCTAGTGGTGCTCTGGGGACCATATGTCATGCCTGGGGGGTTGAAGTGGGTCAGTCACATGCAAGACAAGCACCTTATCTGCTGTATTGTCTTTCAGCTAGAAAACTGATCCTTTTCTGAGGGAAGACAGTCAAGAGTACTCAATATTTTGCTGCTTCCTTAATGCCAGAAACAGTATGTTTCCTTCTCCAGGAACTACTTTAAACATTCTTTGTTTATGTATTACCTTGTACTGTTTTTACCATATGCTATTGTGATTTTAGCTTTTGTTTTTTATTTTGGGAATTGGGAATGCTCAGAAATTTAGCATATCGATAATTGCTTTTGTCTTAGTTATGGATTCACAGGAATATGCTATATTATAGGCAGAAATCTGTATGATGACTCTTATTTAGGGTTGTAATAGGTAATTTTTTAAAACTATCTAATAGATATATTACAAATTAGAAAAGAGACCCATTTCTCCCAAAGAGAAAATATGAATTTATTCTTTATTTATGAGAGGGTTGGACCACGCAAGAGGGTGATCAGGGTTTACTCATGACTGTGCTCAGGAGTCTCCTGGTGGTGCTAGGGGACCTAATGAAGTATAGGGGATTGATCTGGGGTCTGTCTTGTGCAAGGCAAGTGCCCTGCTGTTATATATCTTTCCAGCTCCAGAAAGCATGACTTTAGCATTTAAAGACCAGCCTTGTTGGCTGCAGATTGCTGAGATGGGCTCCGAGGTATGACCATCTTGTAGGTGGGCGGCCACATGATCTTTTGACATCCTGTGGGTCCAGCTCTAGTCCAGCGGTCATCTCTAAATCGTATTACATGTCCAGCCCATCTGATTTTCTATGCCTTGGCAAACGAGAGAGTGTCACTGCTTGGCAAGAAGCCCCACTTCCATAATGCAAGGGGATGTCTTGCAAATATTACACGTTTTATTTTTTGTCCCAGTGTTATGTCCTATGCAAAGTATTTTATTAGGGAAGAGCTCAGATATTATGGTTCCTTATTCTAAACATTTTTGTTTATTTGGGGGGCCATACCTGGGGTGCTCAGGTACTACACCTGGCTCAGTGCTCAGAAATTCCTCCCCATGGCTTACCTTATTATAAACTTAATATAAGTTACTTAGGTAAATTTAGAGGTTTTTCAAAACTGTATATTCCAAGACTTTTGGTATCAGATTGAATTTATTTTTTTATTAATTTCAGTACACTGTGTCTACACTATCACTAAGAAACCTATATTGCCTCATACATTTATCTCTTATTATTTTCTTTAGAGTTTCCTTAGTTGAAATAAGTAAAGCAATGAATCAGTTAAGTGTATTAATTAGAGGGGATTGGTGGGCAGAGTGGGTAACTTATACGGAACATGATGCAATGCCATTCCAGAACCATATTTTATGACTAGAAAGTCTCTCAAATTTATGTCAGATATTTTTCTGCATTTCTCCAACATAATGCATTCCACAGCCTCAAGAAGCTCATGCTATTTTGATACCTTGCTTTTGGTAGAGGTAGATGTATAAATAAATCTTTTTTATTTTTGAATGATGAGTGCTAAAAATATACATCATACAGAAAAAAATGGTTGACTTGGTGGGGAAGTTTGGGGAGTATTTAACTAGCTTCAAGCCTGTGGAAAAGGGAAAATATTATTCATTCATTAAAATAACAATTTTTAAAACCACGATTTTTAAATTTATTTTGTAGGCATATATTTTTAACTTTATTAAACACTATGATTTATGAAGTTCACAATGCAGTTGTTTTAGGTATTCAATATTCCAACAATAGTCCCACTACCGCTGCATCCATGCTGCCACCAAAGACCCTAGTTTTCCACCCGCCCAAACCTGCACCCTTAGTAGGCACTAAATAATTTACTTTATATTGCTTATTACAACATATACTAATCTTCTCTATATTGTTTCAATTTCAGTATATGTGCCGCCGAAGTGAACGCTAATATTACAGTGTTATTCTGTGCTGTGAGTTCATAAAGACATTATGAGAAAGTTTGAGATGCAATGATCTGTTCAAAGGATGAGTGGTTAAGCAATCTGATATTTGGATCTAAAACTATTTTTCCCTGAAAAATGTATTATTTGGTAGAGAGAAATTTAAAATTCCCACAATTAGGCATAAGTGATGCAAAAATCTCTGGCTTCATATAGATTTTCTAGTTTTCTTTTAGCATCTTTTCTCAGTTCACATAGTCATTTTAGCTTCTTGGTGAATTAGAATAGTCAGAAGTTATATCCTGGCACCAAGAGGACTGCATGTGACTATAAAATGTTTTCTTTGCCTGCCTAGACTTGCATATTCTTATTAAAAATGGCAAGATACGGAGACCTCAATCTCTGTATTACGACATAGCAAAGTGCCTGGCATTAATTAGTACTTTCCTTCTTTGGGAATTTTATTATTTATATCATGACTGTATAAATGTTACTAAACCTATACATTGTAGTGAACTTTTGATTATACATCTTTGTAAATTTTTTTATTATCCCTAAAGTTTGAAAATTCTCGGTTTTCTTTCCTAACTTTTCCATGTTCATAGATTAATTTCCCATCTTTGTGACTAAAATGTGAATTTCCTATTAGTTTAATCACACACAGTAGGAAGCTTACCAGTTTTACTTGGTCTTATAACACCCCTTCTATGGTCCTCTGGCTTTCTTGCTCTTCTCTCCACTGCTGTTCTCTGAATCTTGTTCCAATTATCTTCTGAGAATTTATTTACCTTTTAAAATGCTAAATCCTCATTTTCTTGATTCTATTCATTAGTTTTTTTGGTTAACTTTGTTTTCTTTCTTCCTTCCTTCCTTCCTTCCTTCCTTCCTTCCTTCCTTCCTTCCTTCCTTCCTTCCTTCCCTTCCTTCCTTCCTTCCTTCCTTCCTTCCTTCCTTCCTTCCTTCCTTCCTTCCTTCCTTCCTTCCTTCCTTCCTTCTTTCTTTCTTTCTTTCTTTCTTTCTTTCTTTCTTTCGATTTTCATCATCCAACAGATTCTTTCCTTTCTGGGTTGGGGGAGAGGGGTTGTGTTGGGCTATATCCAGCAGTGCTGAGGGGATATTCTTAATTCTGTGACCCTTAGCAGTGCTTGAAGGATTATATGTGCCACCAGGGATCGAACCAGAGTTGGTGGGATCTTGCATGACAGGCCTAGCTAGCTTGTGATCTTTGCAGTTTAATATACTTACCGTTTAAGCTATTTACATGTCCTTAAGCCAGGGTTCATGCAAATGAGATCTCTCTTCTGTGTAAACAATGACAGAGGGTGTGGCAGTTCCAGGAGTCATTTTTACTCTGAATGAATAACTTCTGAAATATGATTATAATCTCTACTATGATTTCAATGTTACCTAGATTGGACACAATTCCTTTTAATACCCACTAGTTTCAGGGTGGGACAGTTAGAATTTACCAGGAGACCACCACTCTGGCTACATGAAGATTATCCTTTAAGATTAAAGGAAAGATCATGCTAGTTTGCCCTCAAGCAGGCAAGGATGACCCTTTCAATAAATGAGTACAAGACATTCAGAATCACCCTGGTGCACATAATAAATAAGAAAAACCTTGTGGGTACTATCTATATTACATGAAGCCCATGAAATTATGATGTGCTTCTCTCCATGCATATACATTCATTAAGATGTATTTCTTTATTTCAGCCCTCTCTCTCTCTCTCCAGTGTTTTGACATAAGAGATAATCTCAAAGGAAGGCACTGGTCCCTAGAATCATTTCTTTAGACCTAATACAAGTGTGACACCACCTTAGTGTGATGACACCCTGCATCTATACCTAGAAGCCGATTTGTTAATCTTTGTTGACACTACCCTCCCTGAAGAAAGGATTATTGCTTTTGGATATTTAAGGGACTGACTTAAGGTACAGCATCCATTTTGGTGGGAGACTTGGTCCTGAGTGCATGGTCAGAGTTCTGACCAAGAGCTAGAGGTCTGGGGAATTCCATTATCTTGGATTGTATTGGTGGAGCTTATTCTATTACTGATAATTAGTAAAAGCCTTTAAAACTGCTCTGGACTTGTGTGTTTTCTTCCATTCCTACCGGCCTTGCAGGTAGAAGGGAACTCTTTTCCTAATATTACTGGGGACCCCAGCAGCTCTCAGATAGTGGAATGCAAGTTAACTTCTGTACTATTTCTATGTCATATCCAGTAGATTCTTGAGAAATAATATATGAACATAAGCATTGAATCTTTGTGTATCTCAAGATATCTTTATTTTTCTCCCCAAGTATTTGTTAATTTGTCTCATTGAAACATTTAATGATGGAGAACTTTGGTCCATGTTCTTTTAAAACAATTGGTCCATTGTTTCATTTTCAGTAACCTAAGCTTACTGTTGGATCCATGATTGAAATTGGTGATACTTGTAATGTATGTGGAATTAAGGAAATCATGTAGGTGCTTACCGTGATTGCAAAGGATAGTACTGTCCCTTTGGTACATTAGAATTCTCTTTGTACCAATGGATGACACTATAGCCATGATTGTGATGAGGTATCACTGGATAACATTTAGATGTGTGTCTTGTTGTGAGTTGGATTATAGGACAACAGGGATAATTCCCTGTCTAGTAAGTGCATGTGCCTATGGCTTAAAACCATCATCTTTAGGCCTGCAACATCTCTGTAGATTCCTAGTAGGTGTTTTTGCTTTTCTAGATAATGACAGTGACAAGTTTTTCATCAATCACCAAACAGAGAACTCAAAGGAAACACATGAAAACTGTGGTAACATTCTTTTCATGGGAAAATAGATGATGAAATATTTATTTAAAAGACCATTGCGGTGACAGAACTAGGCGAATAGTTTGCACACGGCAAACCCAGATTTCATCCTCAACATCCCATATGGTCCGCCAAGCCCCTCCAAGAGTGTTCCCCAAGCACAGAGCCAGGAGTAAATCCTAAGAACCGCGAAGTGTGGCCCCCACATAAAGCAAAACAAAAACAAATCCTACTCTGTTTCTTAAGAGCAATGAGTTTATAGCCTCGCTGCTGATGCTTATGCTTTGAATAACCTTGTTGTCACTTAAGCTTTGGATAAGACCATAATGAAAGTAAATTGATACTTCAATCTTTATTGTCTAAATTCTTCAGCTGGAGGATTATATGGGGTTAAGACTAATGTTAGTGTTCCTTTCATGTTTGAGGGTATTTCTGCATCTCTAACAGATAGTAAAGAAATCTTTCCCATACTATACCAGAATATCATGAATACAAGTATTCAATGTAATTAATAGTTAATAAGTAGTTATGCTGTTTTGAAAGGGTTAAAAATTGTTCAGATATGTTCAACAATCATCAGAGCAAGATATTTTCTTCTTTATATGTAAAAAAAATCAAAAGAAATTGGCTTTCCTAAATAAGAGTAGGAAGGCTTTAAGTGGTGTGGTCTGACAGCAATTTGTATTAGAGTCTAGAAGAGCACATTTGTAATGTCTTGTGGTAGTACATTTATCTCTTGGTGACAGAAGGAATAATTGCTTTAGAGAGCATATCAGTGGCTGTTTAAAAATTTAACTCTTTATTTCCTCACACCCAAGGTTACAAAATTGAGAGAAAGTAAAACAACATGGACATGTAATCCAGGTTGAATAGTCATGAAATTGTGGTTACTATTTTTCAGAAATATATAAGGACCTGAAAAGTACTTTTTATTACATAGTACATTACTTATTGATATTACTATCCTATTCTAAAATTGTGTGTGTTTTGTCTCTGGCACATGTTTTCCGGTTAAACACAACTGTCTAAAATGGTATTTTCTTCAAAGATGAGCTGTCTGATAAGTTGTTAATTAGGGTTTCCTATCCTATGCTCTCAAATTTGACATTTATAATGACTTTTTTGAGTACTATCTCCCTTTTATCTGTACCTTGGTGTGAAATCTGCTCGATCTTCAGGGTCTTGCTTTCCTTTGGAAAAAATCTGTTCATATAGTCTCCCTTCGATTCTAACCATGTACCCAAACTCACAAAATCTCATTCTTTTTGACCCCATCCAAAGGAAAGTGGTTGTTTACAGTTGAAGAGGCTCCTCAAAATAAAGGATCATGTAATGATTTATTGATTAAACTCATCACTCTGAGACTGAAAGAAGAGATGAATAATTATGCTGTTATAGCAGGTACAAACTAATCCATTCCAACCAAGGTACATGATTACCTTTCTGAACTCATTTAGGGCTGAAATAGAAACAGTACATTACCAGAATCTGAGCTTTTAAAGTGGTTGACTACTACTGAGTTGTGGTAAATATTAAACCAGGAAGATATCTTTTTAATTACTTTATTATAACCCTAAGGTAACTCAAATGAAAACACTAAGCATGACTCTCATTTTGTCCCTCAGAGAGGCTCACCTTTAAAAAGAACAAAGACTGTGTGTTGATGTTCCTTTATTTTTTTAAATTCATTCATTCATTCGTTCGTTCATTCATTCATGGCTTTTTGGGTCACACCCGGCAATACTCAGGGGTTACTGCTGGCTCTGCACTCAGGAATTACTCCTGGCGGTGCTCAGGGGACCATAGGGTTGCAGGGATAGAATCCAGGTCAGCCGGGAGCAAGGCAAACACCCTCCCTCGCTGTGCTATACCTCCTGCCCCTTATGTTCCTTTATATGTAAATAATTTTTTCTTCAGTCTGTTGTGTGTTTTTTTTTTTTTGTTTCTTATACCACAAATGGCAGAGCTCAGTGCACACTACTAGTTCTGTGCTGAAAAGTTATTCCTGGTGGATATATGCATATGAACCTCAGGGAACATGTGCAGTGGTGGGGATGAAACCAGGGTTAGCCATGTACAAAACAAATGCCTTATCCCTGGTACTATCTCTCCAGCACACTTGATTGGTATTTGAAAGAAATATATTTTCTAAAATGGCCCAGTCATGTAATGAGGGAGGAAGAAGACTTTGACCTAAAGCTGTGTATGTATGAAACACTATTCAGGTTTTTGCTTGCACATAGTAGGAGCTTATAAGTATTTTAAGAATAAATAAATGAATAAATAAGTGAAGAAGTTTGAGTTACATTTTTTCCCTCATGGTAAGTCCTGGGACTAGCCAGTATTTTCATCTGATTCATGCTTTTTCTTCAATTTATCAAGGTCACTTTGAATTCTGATCTTTTCCTTTGAAGTGTTAGCAACCCCTTCTAATGTAGTGTCATTTGAAAAATACAACCTGTATGAAATGTTGACTAAGTTAAGCTAGGAGTGTCATATTAGACATTTTAAAAACTAGAGTACAGCTGGAAATTATTACACAACTAAAAGCATACTCCATTTTGGTTCTATCAGACCAGCCTTATCCACATTTGACTGATTTTTCTCTTATCTAATCACTCAGCTTCTTCACTAAGCACAAAATAAAATGCACTAGAGAGCCTCATGAAAACCAGAAGACAAGAAAGGTAAGAGTTAGTAGGAGAGGAAGTAATAGAAGTGTCTTATGTGTAAACTTTACAAATTATATTCCCATGCACATTTGTTGCTTATGTCTCAATAAGCGAGTCTTGACATAGAATGTACAGAAATGATCTATTTATAGATAGCCCTGTGGGACAGATGTTAAATTCTCTAATATAACCACATGCTTTCTTTCAAAAAAATTGGTAGAAAACTGTCTACTGCTGAGAACTCAGTTCTCTTCAACTTCTGTAACAGAATCACAGTCTTTTTTAAATCAAGAAATGTTTTATTTACATCAGGAAACAATCTCTTTATTGCTAGCTTCAAACTACTTAATTCTTTTAAGATGCAAAGAGAAAAATATTCCTTTTCAAATAAAGGTGAGTAGTAGGAGATAATGCCATATTCTTTTTCTACTGGGAAAGGTTACACCTCGAAGGGTTTGCTCCTGGCTCTGCACTCAGGGATCACTCATGCTGGGTTTGGAAAACCATATGGAGTCTTAGCAGTCGAATCCTTGGTCAGTCATGTACAGGCAAGCACCTTTCCCACTGTATTATCACTCCAAGCCCACATTGCATATATTCTTTTTAACATGAAGGAAGTAGCAGATAATTGTCCAGGTAATTTAAAATATCATGTTTTTTTATCTAATTATTCATAAATTTATTTGATAAATGGGTAAAAGTTTTTACTTGACTTTCTAATTTGTGGACTCATTGCCAGCATGAAAACTGTTACCTCTTTACTCAATAATTAGTGAGTTAAAGTCCATTGGGACTTTTTCTAGTTCTCATTCTTTTTTTTTTTTTTAAAATATGCTTAGAGAGTCACACTCAGCAGTGCTCAGAGGTTCAGTGCTTTGGGGTGCTCTGGATGGTGCTTGAATAGCAGGAGATGCCAGGGATTTAACCCGAACCTCCTGCATTTGAAGCTGCAACCTTCTGAGTGATCTCTCTGACCCCGTGGGCCTTCCTCTTTCTTACCTTTAAGCTGAGGGAAGATCCATTTTCTTCCTTCTAGACAAAAAAAATGCCAAGTGGTGCTTTCTAGACTGTCAAATCGTGAACCAAATTTTACTTTTGTACTTACTGTCTTTTGAATTTAGAAAGTTAGGCAGTGTAGTATGAGACAAATATTTCCATGGACTAGGCTTGTAAGGGAATTCCTTTGTTTACATAACAAAGGAAAAAACACTCGTCTAATGATCAAGACTGCACTTGTAAAATGCATTTCAAATTCTGGAAGCCTAATGTGTTTTAATAGCTTGAGACTGCGGTCGCAACACTCGCTTTGATCCATAAGTGGCAGTATGTGTTTGTATGAGGTACAGTTGCAGTGTGATTTCCTAGTGTTGGTGATGGTCTGTATGTCACTGGCTTCATTTCTAACAATGCTATATGCAAATTAGGTAAAGTGCCATGCCAGGGTAGAACACCATTCACAGAGTAATTGCCAGCATTTTTCCTGGACATTCATACATGGAATGAAAATAACCCTTTAAGAACCTATTTATAGAAATTAGCAGAATGAAAGCATTATGTTGCACACATTTTCACATTATTTATCACAATTATAGTTGTTCATTTTTGTTTTATGTATCCTATTATACACAATGGAATTTTAATATATACTTTTTATCTTTAAAACAATCTGCATTTTTAAACACTCAGTGGTTTTAGATACTTTAGTGTATGATAATCATTTAAAATAAAATAATCTGTTGAAAATTATTGAGATTTTAAATGCCATGAATAAAGTACATGATGATTTCATATGTGAGAAATTAGTTTCAAATAATATGTAAGTTAGTATATGGAGTACAGATGTTGAAATTAATTTCTGTCTCATCTAAAGGTGTTTCATGTTTCTGAGCTTTCCTTTTGATTTTTAAAAATAGTACACAGGGACATAATCCCAAATAGTAGAAAGGACAATTATATCTAATGATGATGCTTAACTGTATTATGGAGGGAAAATAAGCAGATTTTGAAAGTCTATTAAGAGAGACAAAGATACTAATAAATGAATTAGAAACAAAAAATTTCTGTTATAGCATCTGTGGGCTTTCCTCATTCCATTTAAATTTTCTCTCGTTTTAGAAATGCAGTGATATGTTCTCCTTTTTTTAGCTTCACATGCAAAAGTGAAGCAACTGCTTTCCTCCATAAGCAAAATGATTTGTAAATGCATTCTGTGAATAAAACACATTAAATGCCATTTGCATATAGTACGTTAACACATGTGAAAAATGGTTCATACAGTGCATTAGGAAGAGAATAAAAAGAAAAGACTTTAAAATGCCTGCTATATTTATAACAATTTAAAAGATAACAGAGCAATGAATTTCAGGTGCATTGGACTTAATTCAGTGACAATGTTTTCTTTGAAAGCCTTTATTTATTATTTTTTTAAACACTCCTTTTGCCAATTGCCATGCTAAGCTGCCAAGAATTTCAGAGCTGACCAGGAGGTGGGGAGCTCATGCAAATGAGCTTCTTCTCTGCTGGCAGCCCACAAAGACTGATTCCAAAGAACACTTTAACCCAGAAGATGCTTCTGTGCTGAGTATCACCAGCCAAAAAACATCCAGTGTACCATAGTAGGTGGGAGTTTTCTTTTCAGATCGGAGTTGTGTCTTCCAAAACTCACTGATTCCATTTCTAGTGATACAAGTTTATTTCTCCCTTTTATTTTTTTGAGTGAAAAATCCCCATACTTAAAAAAAAAAAACCTTCCTATCATTAAATTAAATTTCTAGGCACTGTTTCTATTTCCCCCAACTTATATAACATCCATTACTAGAAATATATATAAATATAATATATATATTATTTATAAATGTGCATCTTTATTCTCAGTCTGTCTAAATTATATAGGCCCAAATTTCAGTGTTTAATAATATATTAAATCTGGTAAAATGTCAAAAATATACAGTGTATGTAAGCCTCAAAGTTTTATTAGGTTTCCTAGTGTGAACTGGCACATGATGTAATTTTCAAGAATAGTATAAGGGGCCTGTGTTGGATTGGCAAGATTCAGGTCCAGCACTATATTATAACATCGTCATTTTACCTCAGATTCTGGTCTCATATGCACTTCCGCCTTTAGTCATTTACATAAACATGTAGTCTATGAATTATGCATAAACCTGATTTTAAATGCAGAGCTTTCAACTCTCACAGTGCACAAGTATACACACCCATTTGATTGGCTCTGCCCTGTTTTCATTACTCGCAATTTCTTGAAACACAAAAGAGGTTGAAAAGGCTGACAGGAATGGACAGTATTTTTTTCTTGTGTGTGTGGGAAATATTTGTTTCCTTTTCAAGGCAATTGGTGTTGCAACGTTTTGCCAGTGATTATTCTTAGTTGCTATTTTTTTTCCATGGAAGAAAGTATTTAAATGTCTGAACTTAGAAAATAGCAATCACAATCAGATACTTTCTTTATTTTTATATTTAAAGAATTCTGTTGAAATTGCTCTTTACTTGAACAAATCAAAGTACATAGTTATAGTGAAAAAAAGCCATAGGTCTTAGGAGATATTCCATTTATACTTGAAATAAGTGGATAATCCTTGAGTTAATGAATGGAATAGTTAAGCATCCATAAAATAGAAAACTTTTGATGCAAACATTGTATTTATCCAGGTAAATTAAAATATTTTGATTAAATGCACATGTGCGAGGATTTTACACTAGCAATATTGTTGGATTACAATATTTTATATGAGCTTATCTTGATGAAATAATCTAATATGTAAAGAGGAGTGCAGATGCTTTACTAAAATTACAACACATTAAATTATAATCACATGATAATAATTTGGATAAAACTATTTTATCTGCTTATTATTCTCTCCAGTTTAATATTGTAATAGTATCAAAGCGATAATATAGTCTTAATCCTGAAAATATTATTTTTTTGAAATGTGCTATTTTTTTTTTGATTTCTACATTTTCTTCTGATATCCCTAGAACTTTGTTATTTCTCCTCTTCTCTGCTTTCCCCCAATTTGGCATAATTTTTTTAATTCCTACTGCAACACACTGGTGAGCAGTATTCATTAAATTATACCTTTTGATAGTGTTTTATTTTAGACCATTTCTCTTAATACTAATTAAGTTTTTATAATAATTTCTTTCAATATGTTCTATATTAATGCTGTGGGAAAACAGAAATTAAGTTTAAGTTATAAATGACTTTCCTCTATTGTATTTACTTTCATAGATACTATCATTGAAGACTAGAAAATCATTATTTTATTTTAGTACAGGGAATTGCTAAGTTTTTCTTTTGTGGCTCTATATGAGAGGGTGGACCCCTGGAGATTAATGACCAGATGAAGACCGAGGGGATATTTTGTCCTAACTGTATGTGTGGCTTTTCTGTGGAGAACATTCATTTGACAGCAAAGCAAATTTAAATACTAGTAAGAACAATTGATGAATCTGAACACTTAGGTTTCACATTTAGTAACTGGCTTAAAAGAACCAGAAGTGGACTCAAAGTTGTATATTTGTCCTAAGAAAAGTGAGGCCATTTACTTCAGCATACATTTGAAAATAAAAATTAGTCCTGGAGGATATTGCTAATATAGGGGGAAGAAAGGTCAGAGAAGTTAAAGAAGCTCAAATAGAACTAGTCAGCTACGTTACTTTGCTTCAAGAGAGCTATTTAAATTTAACTTAAAACGAAGGTTAACTGTATATCAGCTACCTTTCTGTCATCTACTTACCTAATCTTTATAATTATATTGTCAGTAAATAATACTTTTCTATTTCAGTAATACTCACTCACCCTCCCTTATTTATGTTTTGTTTTTACTAAGTGAGCAGGAATACTTTTCATATAGCTTATTTGGTGAAATGGAGAGATAAAACATGAGTAAAGTGCTTACTTTGCAGGCGGTCAGCTCTGGTTCTATCCCAGCACCACCCCTGAGCATCACCAGGAATGATTCCTGAGCACAGAGCCAATAGTAAGCCCTGAATACCTCTGGGTGTTCTGTCCCACCCAACAAATACGGGGGTGGGGAGGGGGAGAAGCGCTCAGCAAGTTGTACTGTTATTACTGTTAACTCCCTTTATTCTTTTCATGATGTTCATGATGTTCTAAAGTTATGTAAGTTAAATAAAATAGTCATTTAATTTGAAATTAACCCATTGAATAAAGAATTCCACAAACTGGGACAACTTTTCTAGACTGAGCCCCTTAGTCTTATCTGTAATGTCAGCTGGTTTACATTAGAATAGATAGCTTTTACTAAAAGAATCTGGAATGGAGTTTTAATTGGGGTTTGTTTATGACAACACAATTAAATGGAAATGATTAAATCTATGGCATGAAATGAAACTGGCTATGGCCTAAGAAATTAAACAAAAGTATCTACTTAATAATACAATTATGCTTTGTTATGGGGGACTGCAGCTGGTGGAATTTGGGGACCATATCATTGTAGCAGTAGAATTTGGGACTTCACAGGAACTAGGCATATGCTTGACCACTTGAGCTATCTTTGCAGTCTATCATATTAAAATCTTAACCCCTTAAATCTATTTCTCTTAACAAATATTTCCTAATTACAATCTCTACCTTTCTATACTAAATCTGCTTTACAAATTCTTAGATACTTCTGTTTTGTGATGCAATGAAAAATTTTATTTTTTCATGATTTTAACCATTTTTTGGATTGATTTTCCCAGAACTACTACATGGTTCAATTCTGTATGCGCCCTCTCCAGTCACTGTTATTTGATATTCCTTTTATTTAGTTCTTTTTACCTGCTCAGCAAATTATGAATAATTACGAATTATTTTTAAAAAATCAAGCTTCTCTATTATTTACAAGAAGTACCTCTAGTGCATCAACTAACCATATCTGTCTGAGTTAATGTCAGTCCCAATTCATGACTAAATTCTATCTTCAGTGAAACTCAAGTCTTTGTTTTTCATGCTTATTTGTTGGCTTTAAGACTCATCTAAGTAGTTCTATCATACATCTTTCCACATTAGTATCCAGCAGGCTTCTGTCATTTTTTTTTATCTTATTCTTCTAGTATATTTCTCTTAAAAGTTCTTATCAACCTCCATGGTTTACCTTCTGCATATGTTTTAAGGACTTTATAAATCCTTCACCCCAAAGCTCCCTCTTCAGAGCTTCAGATTTCGTATCCTTGATACTAAATATTATCAATACAAATTTGCCAACATTTTCCCAACAAATTTCCATAGAAAAATATAATCCAGAATCAGTATCTGGAGCCAAAAGATCCTACACTTTCTGTTACGTTTCCTTGCACCCATGTTCTCTCCAAATTCTGACATTATTCCTGCAGACTCCTATGTGTGCAGATGTGTCTTATGAAGAATCTGGATTTCTTTGCTCTGCTGTGTTGAATACTCTTCTCATTACGCATGCAAGTATCAGCAGCTGTTGAACTATGTACAAAGGTTCCAGCCTTGTGGTGATGAGGCGGCTGCATACAGAGTTAGCCCTTAACTCTTGTAATTTCTGTCTGAACCCTCAACTGACATATTTTTTCATTGTTCTTTGGGTCTTACCTGGCTATGCTTAGGAGTTGTTCCTGGCTCTGTGCTCAGAAATTGTTTCTGGTAGTGCTTGAGGGACCATATGAGATGAAGAGGATTGAACCTAGGTTGACTACATGCAACGCCAAGAGCTCTAACTGCTGTTCTATTGCTTTGGCCCCTCAACTGTTGGATGACAGGTTTAGCTAATCTGGGAACTTTACTGTTTTACACACTCATAGCTTAATCTAATTACATATTCTTAAGCCAAGGTTCATTCTATGACATCTTTCTTCTATGTAAACACTGATAGAGGGTATGGCAGTTACAGAAGTCACCTTGACTCTGAATAAGTTCTGACCTATACGTCTACTAAGACTTCTATGTTTCCTAGATTGGGCACAGCTCCTCTTTATACCCACTGCACCCAGCGTGGGACAATTAGAATTTACCATGAGATTACTACCCTGGCTATGTTGAGACTATCTTTAAGATTTTAGGAAGTGTCCCCTTTTCCCCACATCCATGCCAGCACTTGTTGTTCTTGCTCTTTTGAATATGTGCCAGTCTTTGTGGTGTAAAGTGGTATCTCATTGTTGTTTTGATTTGCATCTCTTTGATGATTAGTGATGATGAGCATTTTTTCATATGTTTTTTGGCCATTCGAATTTCTTCCTTGCTGAAGTTTCTGTTCATTTCTTCTCCCCATTTTTTGATGGGGTGGTTTGTTTTCTTCTTGTAAAGTTCTACTAGTGCCTGATATATCCTGGATATTAACCCCTTATCAGATGGGTATTGGGTGAATATTCTTTCCCATTCTGTGGACTGCTTTTTGTATCTTAGTCACTGTTTCTTTTGAGGTGCAGAAGCTTTTTAGTTTCATGTAGTCCCATATGTTTATGTTTTCTTCTAGTTGCTTTGTTAGTGATGTTTCACCTTTGAAGTGGGGACACTCATCCATTGTTGGTGGGAATGCCGGCTGGTACAGCCTTTCTGGAAAACAATATGGACTTTCCTCCAAAGACTAGAAATTGAACTCCCATTTGACCCAGCGATACCACTCCTGGGAATCTACTCTGGGAAGCCAAAAATACGCAGCGGAAACACCATCCCTACTTTTATGTTCATAGCAGCATTATTCACAATAGCCAGAATCTGGAAGCAACCAGAGTGCCTGAAAATTGATGACTGGATAAAGAAGCTTTGGTACATCTACACAATGGAATACTATGCAGCTGTTAGGAAAAATGAAGTTATAAAATTCGCCTATAAATGGATGGGCATGGAGAAGATTATGTTGAGCGAAATTAGCCAGAAGGAGAGAGACAGATACAGAATGACTACATTTATTTGCATGGCATAAATATATATGTACATATTATGATACCAATATCCAAGGTCAAGTGAAACATATATCAGGAGGTCTTGTCAAAGGTGGAAATTATCACAAACGTGTGGGAGTCAGAGGTTAGGTAAGACAGAAAATGGAACAGTGTGCTAATAATTGTTGAGGGTACTAATGCCAACCTAGAACTGAGCATTAAATAGAGGCAAAAGGATACACATGACAACCTTTTAATGTATGTTCTGTAATCCATAGTCTGGAAGGGAAGGAAAGAGAAAGAGAGAGTGTCGGGCGCTCTGCCGGGTCCCCGACAGTGCCGGGAAGCAAGTTCCCTTCTACCTCCGGCCGGCGAGGAACAGATGAAAACTCAGGAATCCGATGCAATTTTAAAAGGCTTTACTTATCACAGGTTCAGGCATACAAATCAGCAAAAGGAAAAACCCGATGCTTAGGATTCCAGGCTAGAACCCCAGCCACGTGTAGGCCAAGATGGCGACCACCACGTGTAAAAGCTTCCAAGGGGAATGAAGCGCGCACAAGGAGAGATCCCACAAGGAAGAAAAAAAAAGAGAGCGGGAACCGGCTAGTTTATATCCCTGTAACTCAGACCTTCCTCCCACTGTTATGGAAAGCAGGGAGGGTCCAATGCCCTTAGGTAATCCCTCCCTGCACCTCACCTAGGGCCTTTACGATGCTAATGTTTTGAGCCGAAATCTGCTTGGGAATGCCTTTGTAGTGTAGAGAAGGGGTTTCTGAGATGGCATGTCTCTGTACCAAAGACCAACACCAATGCCAGTTAAATATTTCTCCAAGCCTTCACAAGTCTCCTCTACTTCATTGTAGTTTTATATTTTAGTTGCCTTTGAGTATATCAGGGAGCCATGCTTGTTTGCTTGGAAGCAAACAGCATTTCTCTCTGGTCTAATTACTTAGGTGTCCTACGTGGCCAGGCTAATATGCTGGTAAGATCTAGCTAGTCCCACGATCATTGTGGTAGCATGGGAGAATATTTATACTAGCTAGTACAGCATACATGGTCGAATAAACTGCCACATTTAGACTACCCCCTTATCTACAGAGTGATTTGCAGGAGGCAATCCAGAGCAGATGCAGCGGCCCTTAGGAGTCCTGCAACAAGAGAGAAAGGGAAAGAAATAAAGAACCTGCCATGGAGGTGGGCTGGGGAAGAGGGGAGGGAACCGGGACGTTGGTGGTGGGAGATGGGCACTGGTGGTGGGACAGGTGCTGGAACACTGTATGACCAAAACCCAAATATGAACTTTTTAATTGTATATCTTTTTTATTTGTATATCTCACGGTGGTATAATAAAATACTTCACTTGATCACTTGAATCCGTTATTCATCGATTTGCTCGAGCGGGCGCCAGTAACATTTCCATTGGACCCTATCACGTGCCAATGTAGCCCAATGGCATCTGGTTGATTCAGGAATATGAAGAGCCTCAAACCGTTCCTTCAGGGTCTTAACAAGGAAGTCTGACCATCTTGTAGGTGGGCGGCCACGTGATCTTTTGATATCCCGTGGGATCCAGTCGGTAAGCTCTAGTCCAGCGGTTGTCTCCAAATCGCATTACATGTCCAGCCCATCTGCTTTTCGATGCCTTGGCAAACGAGACAGCGTCCCTGATTCTGGAATAGCGGCGGAGCTCAGAACTCCGATTCCTTCTCTCACTTGAGTGAGACGTGATATTCCAAGCATAGCTCTTTCGATGCCTCTCTGGGAGACCCGAATAGGTACACCCGGCAGAGCAGAAACCAGCTTTCCCCGTTGAACCCCCTGCACTCCATGGACCACGAGAGCAACTTCCGACCCGAGTCCACCATCCCGATGGAGCCTCGGAGGAGCCCAGAGAAACCCCCACACCTTGCTGGCAGCGATCTGTGTCACAATCCACACTCTGCAGCTGGTAAGATCTCCCCCAGCATATTAATCCAGTCTCCAGCCCACAGATTAATCCAGTCTCCAGCCCAGCTTATCAGAAACCCAGCCTACAAGGACCCGCCCTGCAGAGACCCGCCCTTCAGAGGAGAGTATTTCAAACCCAGGAATGCTTGAGCCTAAGACACAGGTACACCCGGCAGAGCAGAAACCAGCTTTCCCGTTGCGTGCGGCCGCTCTTGGTCGCGCAATTTACCTCCAAACTACCACAAATATTCTATCCACCCCTCTGAGAGAGCCCCACAAAGTAATGAGAATATAGTGCCCGCATGGCAGAGCCTGGCAAGCTGTCTGATGCGTGTTCAATATGCCAAATCCAGTAACAATAAAATACTTAAAAAAGATTATAGGAAGGATCATACTAGTTTGCCCTTACCTCAGGTGAGTGTAACCCTTTCAGTATATGGAGAACAAGATATTCAGAATCACCCTGGTGCAGATAATAAATAAGAAGGACCTTGTGGGTACCATCTAGATTACATGAAGCCCATGAAATTAAGATGTATTACTTTATATCAGCCCTCTCTCTCTCTCTCTAGTGTTTTACATAGAGATCTTCTCAGAAGAAGGGATTAGTCCTTTGTTTATACCTTTAATAGGGTGTGGCACCACCCTTCTTAAAGCTGTTTAGGGTTCTTTGTTGACAGGACACTCCCTGTCACAGATAGGATTACTTTGGTGTATATAAGAGGACTGGCTTGAGGCCCCCTACCCCCATTTTTCCTGCTCCTTTTTTTTTCTTTCTTTTTTTTTTGGTCACACCCGACAATGCTCAGGGGTTACTCCTGGGTCTGCACTCAGGAATTACTCCTGGCAGTGCTGGGGATCACATGGGATGCTGGGGATCAAACCCAGGTCGGCTGCTTGCAAGGCAAATGCCCTACGCACTGTGCTATCGCCCGGCCCCCCCTGCTCCTTCTTTTGGGTAGGAATCCTGTCCGTGAGATCCTCTCTCTTTGATGGGAGACTTGGGCTCTCGTGCATGGTCTAAGTCCCGACCAGAGCTAGAGTTCTTTCATTATATTGGATTGCTGTGGTAGAGCTTTTGTACTATTAAAAAGTCTTTTTTGGAACTGAGCCCCGACTTGTGAGTTTTCATCCGTTCCCAGGCGTCCTCGGAGTTAGAAGAGAACTTCTGTCCTGATACTGTTGGGGATGCCAGCGGCATCCCGACACTCAACTGACACCTTTTTTTTTTGCTTTTTGGGTCACACCTGGCGATGCTCAGGGGTTACTCCTGGCTCTTCGCTCAGGAATTACTCCTGGCGTGCTCAGGGGACCATATGGGAACCTGGGAATCGAACCCGGGTCAGCAGTATGCAAGGCAAACACCCTACTCACTCCAGCCCCCATCAACTGACACTTTTTTTTTTTTTTTTGGGTCACACCGGCAATGCTCAGGGTTTCTCTGGCTGTACTCAGGAATTACTCCTGGCGGTGCTTGGGGGACCATAGGGATCCGGGCGAACCCAGCCGGCCCGGCCGCGGCCAACGCCCTACCCTGGGCTTCGCTCCCGTCCCCTCAACTGACACTTTTAAGAGAATATTTTTCTGGTCATGCTATTTCAAACTTCACATGGTTCCTGACCTCCATAAATATATCAGTTTCTTTACATTTTCGGCTTCTCTATTGCAATTATTGACATCTATACTTTTATTAATTTATTTTAATTATAGCTAGTAAAACTTCATATTAATTTTTAAAGTTAAATTTTTTAAATTTTAAAAAATTTAAAATAATTTAAAATTAAAATTATTTAGAGATGATTTAATATCTGCATTAATAAGTAAAATAAGAAAAAATCTCTCTGGGTGTTAAAATATCAGCTGATCAGACATTGAGCATTCAGTCTGATATGAAATGTTAATTTGTCATTGAAAATCTCTTAGCAGGCTGGAAGTAAACAAACCTCTTACACTAGTAGAAGTCTCCCGTTCGTGCTTGAGTGCTGCCATATTCAATGCCTGGTGCTGAGAAATTCATCTTCTGTCTCAAAGAAGTTCTTTTAATGCTTTGGCTATTAATTATTGAACTGTTGCTTGTTCCTGAAGCTCAGTATCATTCTTTCAAACTCCAATGATAACCTAGCAAGATAGAGTATTCTTGTTGAGGTAGTCTTTCATTGGGTTTTTGTACTACATCCTTCTCTTCTGGCTCAGAGAATCTCTTTGATAGATCTGCTGTGAAACTTATGTGCTTTCTTTGTATATAAGTTCCTGATTGGTCTCACTGCTTTAAGTATTCTGTCTCTGTGTTTGGCTTTTGTCATTCTGAGTACAGTGTAACTTGTAGCTTCTCTAGTTCAGTCTGTTTACTTTCTGGCCTCTTGGATCTAGGGAACCATATGCCTCAATTCTGAGAAATTCTTTTTGTTTTCTTTTTTGGATCACACTGGCAGTGCTCAGAGATTACTCCTGGCTCTGCTCTTAGTAATTACCTCCTGGTGGTGCTCAGGGGACAATATGGGATGCTGGGAATTGACCCCAGCTGGTTGGCTGTGAGCAAGGCAAATGCCCTACCGATAGTACTACACTTACTACACTCTGCCACAATGGTGGGAAATTCTTGTTTGCTTATTTGTTTGTTTTGTTTGTTTGGGAGCCACGCCCAGATGTGCTCAGGGCGTACTCTTGGTTCTGTGCATAGAGATAACAACTAGAGCAGGGGACTTGATCCTGGGTGGCCACATGCAGGGTTAATGCCTACTATTTTATCTCTCTAGCCTGATCTGGAAAACTTTTATTTGTGATTTCTTTGATTACTGGTTACTCATCAGAGTTGTGTTCCTTTTTTTTTTTGAGACTCTGTTGATTCTTACATTGTTTCTGTTGAAATTATCCCATCTCTGATATGCTGTTCATGTTTTTCAGATATTTTTCCATCTTCTGTTGTTTTCTAGAGGTTTCTTCTATCTCATCTTGGAGTTCCTCTATATTTTTCAGCTGTTGTTATTTTGCTGCTCAGACCACAGTCTGAGTTTTGTATACCACCTATCATATTAAGTTTTGTATTCCACCTATCAAATTCTTCATTTTTGTTGTTTCTGACTATAGTTTTCTCATTTTGGCTCTCATGCTTTCTTGTCTTTTGCTAGCAACCTGTAACTTCATTTATTTAAGCTTACTAAATATCTTCATCATGTTGTCTCCTCTCTAAAGAGACATAGGGCTGGTTGATGCAGTTGATCTTTCTGTTGAAATTCTGCTCATTGAAATTTGTGGGGTTCTACGCATCTTTCCCATGGGTTTACTCTGATCCTGCTGTGCCAAGTGTGGATCTTTGGAGTTAGCTCCTCTGGGTGTCTCTTTGAGACTAAACTGGGAGTTGCTCATTTTCTCCCTTGTTCAATGACAGGAAGTACTGTGAACAGTGTGAAATTTGGTGAGTAAAGCTGTTCAGGAGACGTGGATTTGGACCAGCTGATGTGGCAGAGATTTATGCAGATATTTTTTATGTTGTCATAAAAATTGCTGTTCTTGTAATTGGACTGCTTCCACTATAAGATGCTGGTTTATAAAGAAGTGTTATGAGCTGGAGAGATAGTACAGCAGGTAGAGGGCTTGTCTTGTTCACATCTAACGTGTGTTCAATCCTGGTACCACATATGCCCCCCCCCCAATGGCAAATCCTCACATCCTAGAATACTGTTTTGCTTGAATCTTTACAAGATTCAAGTAACAGAAAATAGAAAAAGAACACAGATTTATTTTAGAAAGAGTAGGTTGCAGACTGGTAGATGATAAATAACTTCCTGGGAGGGTTGGTCTTCTGACGGAAAAGGATCCAGCCTATATGTTATCTTCCTTGTATAAATATTTAGGATAAGGACAAGACATGGCAAACATTTTTTCACAGTCTCAAACTAGCTTGTCCTGTAAAGCTTGCTGATTTTAATTTTTAATTTAGCTCTAAATTTCTTGTGGGTGGGTTTTTTTGCAACCCGTCCAGTATGTGGAATGAGAACCCAATTTTGACCATAATTTTAACTTAAGTCTATTTGAAATTAATCCAGCAATAAATTAGAAATTCATAAGTGAAGACTATCCTAAATATTTAAAATTACTTTCGTTAATCATTAAGAAGTGGCCTTCACTGTCCCTTCTAACCTTTTTTTTAGCCTGAAGTCTATGTTGTCAGATACTAGTATGGCCACACCTGCCTTTTCGGAGGAGTTGTTTGCGTGGAAGATTGTCTTCCAGCCTTTGACTTTGAGTCTGTGTTTGTTCTGATTGTTTAGATGTGTTCTTGAAGGCAGCAGAAAGTTGGATTCAGTTTTTTAATCCATTTTGCCACTCGTTATTGGTGTCTCGTTATTGGTGCATTAAGGCCACTGACATTGAGAGAGATTATTGTCATAGGATTTTGTGCCATTTTTTGAAAAAAAGTTTTTTTGCGTTTTTTTAGGGTTTGTCTTATCTTACAGCAGCTCCTTCAGTCCTTCTTTTAAAGCTGGTTTTGAGTCTATGAAGTTCTTAAGCTGTTGTTTATCTATGAAGTTGTGTATCTTTCCTTCAAATATGAATGTAAGTCTGGCGGGGTAAAGAATTCTTGGTGAGGCTTTCATTTCATTGAGTGTTTTCACGATATCTCACCACTGTCTTCGGGATCAGAGTATTTCCTCTGAAAAATCTGCTGTAAATCTTAGGGATTTTCCGTTGTATGTGATTTCCTTTTTTGATCTTGCAGCTTTTAGTATTCTATCTCTATCTATAGATCTTGTCATTTTTATTAGGATATGTCTTGGGGGTATTTTTATTTGGGTTTCTTTTAGATGGTACCCTTCAAGCCTCCTGAATCTGGGAGCATGTGCTCTCCAGTTCTGGGAACTTCTCAGTTATGATTGCTTTGATAGTTGCTTCTTCGTCAGGGTTTTCTTCTTGTCCCTCTAGGACTCCAATGATCCTTATGTTATTCCTTTTTGGCTTCATCTCAGTTATCTCTTGTTGTCTGCTCATTTACTGTGAGTTTTAAGAGATTTTCCATCTTCTGCTGTTGCCTAGAAAATCTTTGCGCCTCATCTTCGAGCTCACTGATTCTGTCCTCAGCAGCTGTTACTCTGCTACGAAGGCTTTCCAGTGAGTTTGCAGAGAAAGCATTTGACAAGATCCAGCAACAATTCATGATTAAAACCCTCCAAAAATGGGAATTGAAGGAACCTTCCTCAAGATATTGAAAGCTATCTACCAAAAGCCCACAGCGAGTATCATTCTCAATGGGGAAAATAAAAACCTTCCCCTAAGATCAGGGACAAGACAAGGTTGCCCGCTTTCCCATCTTTTATTCAATATAGTACTGGAAGTACTTGCCATAGGAGTCAGAGAAGAAAAGGACATTAAGAGCCTCCAGATAGGCAAGGAAAGAAGTCAAGCTATCACTATTCGCAGATGACATGATTATTATACCTAGAGAACTCCTAAACTCTCTACCAAAAACTCCTAGAAACAATAGACACTTATAGTAGAGTGGCAGGGTATAAAATCAATACCCAAAAAGTCAGTGGTTTTCCTATATACAAATAATAAAAGAGAGGAAAGGGATCTTAAGAACACGGTCCCATTCACAATTGTGCCACAGAAAATTAAATACCTAGGAATCCGTTTTAACTAAGAACATAAAGGACCTCTACAAAGAGAACTACAAAACATTACTTCAAGAAATAAAAGAGGACACAAGGAAGTTGGAAACATATTCCCTGCTCACGGGTCGGGAGAATCAATGTTGTCAAAATGGTAATACTCCCTAGAGCTTTATACAAATTAAATGCCATTCCAATAAGGATATCCATGACATTCTTCAAAGAAATTGACTAAACACTTCTGAAATTTGTATGGAACAATAACTCCCTAGGGATAGTTAAAGCAATCCTTGGGAAAAAGAAGATGGGATGCATTACCTTTCCCAACTTCAAACTCTACTACAAAGCAGTAGTAATTAAAACAGTATGGTATTGGAATAAAAATAGATCTGTGGACCTGTGGAATAGAGGTGAGTATCCTGACAACCAGCCTTAAATACATGAACAATTAATCTTTGATAAAGGAGCAAAAAGTATGGAAATGGAGCAAGGAAAGCCCCTTCAACAAGTGGTGCTGGGAAAACTGGGCAGCTACATGTAAAAAAATGAATTTAGAACTCTATCACCATGCACAAAAATCAGATCAAAATGGATTAAAGAGCTCAATATCAGACCTGAATCCATAAAGTACATCGAAGAAAACATAAGAAAACCCTTCACGAAATTGAAGCGAAAAACATCTTCAAAGAAGAAACACCACTAACAAAAACAGCTAGAAGAAAAGATAAACATATGGGACTACATGAAACTAAAAAGCTTCTGCACGTCAAAATAAACAGTGACTAAGATAAAAAAGGCAATCCACAGAATGGGAAAGAATATTCACCCAATACCCATCTGATAAGGGGTTAATATCCAGGATATGTCAGGCACTGGTAGAACTTTACAAGAAGAAAACTACCAACCCCATCAAAAATGGGGAAAGAAATGAATAGAAACTTCGACAAGGAAGAAATTCAAATGGCCAAAAACATATGAAAAAATGCTTATCAACACTAATCATTAGAGAGATGCAAATCAAAACAACAATGAGATACCATTTTACACCACAGAGACTGGCACAGATTCAAAAGAGCAAGAACAAGTACTGGCGTGGATGTGGGGAAAAGGGGACCCTCATCCATTGTTGGTGGGAACGCCGGCTGGTACAGCCTTTCTGGAAAACAATATGGACAGTCCTCCAAAGACTAGAAATTGAACTCCCATTTGACCCAGCCATACCACTCCTGGGAATCTACTCTGGGAAGCCAAAAATTCGCAGCGGAAACACCATTCCTACTTTTATGTTCATAGCAGCATTATTCACAATAGCTAGAATCTGGAAACAACCAGAGTGCCTGAGAATCAATGACTGGATAAAGAAGCTTTGGTACATCTACACAATGGAATACTATGCAGCTGTTAGGAAAAATGAAGTTATAAAATTTGCCTATAAATGGATGGGCATGGAGAAGATTATGTTGAGTGAAATTAGCCAGAAGGAGAGAGAACAGATACAGAATGACTGCATTTATTTGAATGACATAAATATATATGTGCATATTATGATACCAATATCCAAGGTCAAGTGAAACATGTATCAGGAGGTCTTGTCAAAGGTGGAAATTATCACAAACGTGTGGGAGTCAGAGGCTAGGTAAGACAGAAAATGGAACAGTATGCTAACAATTGTCGAGGGTACTAATACCAACCTAGAACTGAACATTTAATACAGGCAAAAAGATACACATGACAACCATTTAATGTATGTTCTGTAATCCATAGTCTGGAAGGGAAGGAAAAGAGAAAGAGAGAGAAATGGAAAGAAATAAAGAACCTGCCATGGAGGCAGGCTGGGGGACGGGGGAGGGAACAGGGACGTTGGTGGTGGGAGATGGGCACTGGTGGAGGGATGGGTGCTGGAACACTGTATGACCAAAATCCAAATGTGAACTTTGTAATTGTATATATTTGTAA
>JAJIBD010022621.1:52500-128257 GCA_021461705.1 Cryptotis parvus | reverse complement strand
TCAATCAACATAATACATCATATCAATAAGAGAAAAAAATAAAAACCATATGATCCTATCAATAGACGCAGAGAAAGCATTTGACAAGATCCAGCACCCGTTCATGATTAAAACCCTCCAGAAAATGGGAATTGAAGGGACTTTCCTCAAGATAGTTACAGCCATCTACCAAAAGCCCACAGCGAGCATCATTCTCAATGGGGAAAAGTTGAAAGCCTTCCCCTGAGTTCAGGGACAAGACAAGGTTGCCCACTCTCACCTCTTTTATTCAATATAGTACTGGAAGTACTTGCCATAGCAATCAGAGAAGAAAAGGGACATCAAGGGCATCCAGATAGGCAAGGAAGAAGTCAAGCTATCATTATTTGCAGATGACATGATATTATACCTAGAGAACCCTAAACTCTCTACCAAAAAACTCCTAGAAACAATAGACACATATAGTAGAGTGGCAGGATACAAAATCAACACGCAAAAGTCGGTGGCTTTCCTATATACAAATAACGAAAGAGAAGAAAGGGATATTAAGGAAACAATTCCATTCACAATATTGCCACAGAAAATCAAATACCTAGGAATCCAACTTACCCAAGTGTGTAAAGGACCTGTATAAAGAAAACTACAAGACACTGCTCCAAGAGATAAAAGAGGACACAAGGAAATGGAAACATATTCCCTGCTCATGGATGGGGAGAATCAACATTGTCAAAATGGTAATACTCCCTAGAGGCTCTGTACAGATTCAATGCAATCCCTATAAGGATACCCATGACATTCTTCAAAGAAATTGACCAAACAATCCTGAAATTTGTATGGAACGATAAACCCCCAAGGATAGCTAAAGCAATCCTCGGGAAAAAGAAGATGGGAGACATCACCTTTCCCAACTTCAAACTGTACTACAAGGCAGTAGTAATTAAAACAGCATGGTATTGGAATAAAAACAGACCTGTGGACCTATGGAATAGAATTGAGTATCCTGACACCCAACCTCAAACACATGATCATTTAATCTTTGATAAAGGTGCAACGAGTCTAAAATGGAGTAAGGAAAGCCTCTTCAACAAGTGGTGTTGGGAAAACTGGGCAGCGACATGTAAAAAAAATGAAATTGGACCTGTGTCTAACACCATGCACAAAAATCAGATCAAAGTGGATTAAAGATCTCAATATCAGACTTGAATCCATAAAAGTACATTGAAGAAAATATAGGAAAAACCCTCCATGACATTGAAGCTAAAGGCATCTTCAAAGATGAAACATCACTAACAAAGCAACTAGAAGAAAAGATAAACATATGGGACTACATGAAACTAAAAAGCTTCTGCACCTCAAAAGAAACAGTGACTAAGATACAAAAAGCAGTCCACAGAATGGGGAAAGAATACTCACCCAATACCCATCTGATAAGGGGTTAATATCCAGGATATATCAGGCACTGGTAGAACTTTACAAGAAGAAAACAAACAACCCCATCAAAAATGGGGAGAAGAAATGAACAGAAACTTCAGCAAGGAAGAAATTCGAATGGCCAAAAAACATATGAAAAAATGCTCATCATCACTAATCATCAGAGAGATGCAAATCAAAACAACAATGAGATACCACTTTACACCACAGAGACTGGCACATATTCAAAAGAACAAGAACAACAAGTGCTGGCGTGGGTGTGGGGAAAAGGGGACACTCATCCATTGTTGGTGGGAATGCCGGCTGGTACAGCCTTTCTGGAAAACAATATGGACTTTCCTCCAAAGACTAGAAATTGAACTCCCATTTGACCCAGCCATACCACTCCTGGGAATCTACTCTGGGAAGCCAAAAATACGCAGCGGAAACACCATCCCTACTTTTATGTTCATAGCAGCATTATTCACAATAGCCAGAATCTGGAAGCAACCAGAGTGCCCGAAAATCTATGACTGGATAAAAAAGCTTTGGTACATCTACACAATGGAATACTATGCAGCGGTTAGGAAAAATGAAGTTATAAAATTTGCCTACAAATGGATGGACATGGAGAAGATTATGTTGAGCGAAATTAGCCAGAAGGAGAGAGACAGATACAGAATGACTGCATTTATCTGCATAACATAAATATATAGGTACATATTATGATACCAATATCCAAGGTCAAGTGAAACATATATCAGGAGGTCCTGTCAAAGGTGGAAATTATCACAAATGTGTGGGATTCAGAGGCTAGGTAAGACAGAAATGGAACAGTGTGCTAACAATTGTTGAGGGTACTAATGCCAACCTATAACTGAGCATTAAATAGAGGCAAAAAGATACACATGACAACCCTTTAATATATGTTCTGTAACCCATAGTCTGGAGGGAAGGAAAAGAGAAAGAGAGAGAAATGGAAAGAAATCAAGAACCTGCCATGGAGCAGGGCTGGGGAGGGGGAGGGAACCGGGGACGTTGGTGGTGGGAGATGGGCACTGGTGGAGGGATGGGTGCTGCAACACTGTTTGACCAAAACCCAAATATGAACTTTTTAATTGTATATCTTTGTAATTTTAAAAATAAAAAAAATTAAAAAAAAAATAAAACATTAAAAAAAAAGAAAAGAATACTAAACAAATCTCATTCAAATTGTGCCACAGAAAATAAAATATCTAGGAATTAGTTTAACTAAGAATGTAAAAGACCTGTACAAAAGAAAACTACAAAACACTGCTTCAAGAAATAAAAGAAAACATGAGGAAATGGAAACACATTCCCTGCTCATGGATAGGGAAAAATCAACATTGTCAAAATGGTAATACTCCCTAGAGCTTTGTACAGATTCAATGCGGTCCCTATAAGGATACCCAGGACATTTTTCAAAGAAACTAACCAAACACTCCTGAAATTTGTATGGAATAATGAACCCCATGAATAGCTAAAGCAATCCTTGGGAAAAAGAAGATGGAGACATCACCTTTCCCAACTTCAAATGTACTACAAAGCGGTAGTAATTAAGACATTATGGTATTGGAGTAAAAACAGACCTGTGGACCTATGGAATAGATTTGAGTATCCTGACATCCATCCTCAAATACATGATTATTTATTCTTTCATAAAAGAAGCAAAATGTACAAAATGGAACAAGGAAAGCCTCTTCAATAAGTAGTGCTGGGAAAATTGAGCAACTACACATAAAAATGAACTTAGACCTCTGTCTAACACCATGCACAAAAGTCAGATCAAAATGAATTAAAGATCTGAATATCAGACCTAATTCATAAAGTATGTCAAAAGAAAACATAGGAAAAACCCTCCATGACATTGAAGGTAAAGGTATCTTCAAAGATGAAACACCACTAACAAAGCAATTGAAAGCAAAGATAAACATATGGGACTATATGAAGTTAAAAAAGTGTCTGCACCTCAAAAGGAACAGTGACCAAAATACAAAGACAGTCCAAAGAGTAGAAAGAATATTTACCCAATACCCATCTCATAAGGCATTAATATCAAGGATATATCAGGCACTGGTAGAAATTTACAAGAACAAAACAGCCAACCTCATCAAAAAATGGGGAGAAGAAATGAACAGAAACTTTGACAAAGAAATTCTAATGGCCAAAAAGTATATGAAAAAAATGCTCAGCATCACTAATCATCAGGGACATGCAAATCAAAACAACAATGAGATGTCTCACACCACGGAGACTGATGCATATCCAAAAGAGCAACAACTGCCGGTCCTGGTGTGGATGCAAGGAAAAAGGGATTCCCATCCATTTTTTTCTTTTTTTTATTTGCTTTTATTGGGGGGAGTCACACCAGCAATGCTCAGGGGTTTCTCCTGGCTCTGCACTCAGGAATTACTCCTGGCGGTGCTTGGGAGACCATATGGGATGACAGGGATCGAACCCGGCCAGCATGTGCCAGCTGTGTGCAAGGCAAATGCCCTACCCGCTGGACTATCACTCCTGCCCCCTCTCATCCATTTTTGATGGGAATGTCGACTAGTACAGCCTTTATGGAAAACAATATGGACATTCCTCCAAAGCCTAGAAATTGAGCTCCCATTTGACCCAACCATACCACTCCTGGGAATATACACTGGGAAGCCAAAAACACACAGCAGAAACACGATCTGCACTTTTATTTTCATAGCAGCACGATTCACAATAACCAGAATCTGGAAACAACCAAAATGCCCAAGAACAGATGACTGGAGAAAGTAACTTTGGTACATCTACACAATGGAATACTATACTTAGGAAAAACCAAAGTTATGAAATTTTCCTATAAATGCTGAGTGAAATTAGCCAAATAAAAAAAGACAAATGTAGAATGACTGCATTTATTTGCAGGATATAAAAAAAATAGTAAGATACCACTATCCAAGGCCAGGCAAAACATGGATGAGGAGGTCTTGTCAATAGGTGGAATCTACATCAAGTGTGTGTGGGAGTTGGGTTAGGTAAGACAGAGAAGGTATCAGTGTACTAATAATTGTTGGAAAGGATAATATTAGCCTAGACCTGAGCATTCAACATAGGCAAAGGGATATTAATGATAACTTCTAAATGTATGCATTGCAAGCCACAGTGTATAGGAGAAGATGATGAAGAAGAAGATGTAGAAGAAGCAGAAGCAGCAGCAGAAGCAGAAAGAAGCAGAAGCAGCAGCAGAAAGATGCAGAAGCAGCAGCAGCAGCAGCAGCAGCAGAAGAAGAAGAAGAAGAAGAAAGAGAAGAGAAAGAAGAAGAAGAAAGAAGAAGAAGAAGAAGAAGAAGAAGAAGAAGAAGAAGAAGAAGAAGAAGAAGGAAGAAGAAGAAGAAGAAGAAGAAGAAGAGGAAGAAGAAGAAAGAAGAAGAAGAAGAAGAAGAAGAAGAAGAAGAAGAAGAGAAGAAGAAGAAGAAGAAGAAGAAGAAGAAGAAGAAGAAGAAGAAGAAGAAGAAGAAGAAGAAGAAGAAGGAAAGAAGAAGGAAGAAGAAGAAGAAGAAGAAGAAGAAGAAGAAGAAGAAGAAGAAGAAGAAGAAGAAGAAGAAGAAGAAGAAGAAGAAGAAGAAGAAGAAGAGCTAGAGACAGAAAGAGAGACAGAGAGAGAAGAGGGCAATGTGCCTGCCATAGAGGCAGGCTGGGGGGGAGAAGGTAATAAGGTAATCAGGGGACATTGATGTTGGGAAATGGGCACTGGTGGAGGGATGGGTGCTGGAACACTGTATGACTGAAATCTTTGTAATTGTATCTCTCACAGTGATATAATAAAAATTAAAATAATAAATACAGCTTATTTGCAAATCTGCACCTTGTACACTCCCAAGTTTATTGATCAGTATTATTCTTCTCAGGTTGTTGGACCCTTCAGAATGTTACCAGGCCCTTGCTGTTGAGGTATGCTACATACATGAGTGACTGATGTCTTAGGAAATCAAGTCCCAAAAGTTATAAACTGTCATTCATAAATTCTTTAGCAGAGGAACTGTAGAAATAGTACAGTAGGTAAGATATTGCTTTGCAGACGTCTGACCGGGGCTCAGTCTCTGGTACCCTATATGGTCCCCCAAACTTGGCAGTGATCCCTAAGCATAGAGCCTGGAGACAGCCCTGAGCACAGCCAGGTGTTTCCCCAAAACAAAAAATCAAAACAAATTTGAACACACACACACCCAAACACACACACACACACACACACACACACACACACACATGAGCAGAAAAGGATACTGTTGTCAAACTCCCTGAACCTAAACTTCCATCCTCATTCCATCCAATTCCGCAATTGACCATAAAGTCAAGCAAGCTCCGAGAAGCCCCGAGGTGGCAGGGTTCAGTTACCTTGACCCTCACAACAGCCTCCTCCTGCCCTAGAGATACAACACTCCGCCTTTCTCTCCCTCTTCCAGCCAAGACCCTCCATCACTGATGCCAACTCCTAAGTTTCTATGCTTAAGACACAAATAATTGAACAGCTTTATCTATATGGCATGAGGGAGAGGAGCCAGAACATTTGATCACTTACAGCCTGTGTACCACTTGGACATATTGTCAAGTGTTCTTGGCTTTCAAAGAACAGAATCTTAGCCCTTTGAATGAATCACCCTCATTTTTGAAATATTTATCTAAAATGTAGCCAAGATTTCATCACTTTGCTTATTATAGAAGATGGTTTTGAAATGAGTACAGGAATTTCATAATTCTATTTTTATGATCTATGGAAATTTCATAAAGTGTGGATGTGTTTATATTAATGTGTATATAGTCTCAGTTTGTGTCATTTACATTTGGGATATATTTTAGTCTACTCCAGAGACATTCTATACTAATAAAGCAAAAAAGCTCTCGAAGGGCACTAGCATAACAGTGAAAGTGAGCAGTCTTAAAATCCTGTTTCTCTAGGGGCTAGTGTAACTTCAGTTTGGGGCAGAAAGGGATGGTGGCAAGTGCCACCTGAGGTTACCGGGGCTTGTGACAGAACATACAATTAAGGGTCTGTTTGTAGTCTGTTTGATGCTGACCAGGAACAATGCACGTTATAGGAGACTTTAAACATGCTCCAGTGTCCTAAGCATATAGCGGCTGATCCCAGATGCCATAGTTCAGTTGTGAAAAGGAGAAACACATCCACGACCCTGAGAATCTGTTTGAGGGATAAAAAGTTGAAACTCTACCCCCAGAGTCTCTGCGTTCCTTACAATAGGGGTGAGACCTACCATATCGCATCACCGACTTCCCAGGGGATTCCAATGGGCAGCATTTACAACCTCCTTGAGGTAGAGCGCATGGAGCAAATCTCTCACTCCCACCACGAGTGATTCAGTCCTTCGATTTATTCATTCATTCATTTATCTATTTATTTATTTATTTATTTATTTATATTTGTTTGAGGGTCACACTCAATTCTCAGGAATCACTCCTGATTTTGTGTTCAGGGATCATTCCTGGCAGGGATCAGGGACCACATGTGGCCATAATGCCAATGATCAAACCTAGGGAAGCTGATGTGGGAAATGGGAACTGGTGGAGGCGGGTGCTGGAACACTATGACCGAAACCTCCAAACATGAACAACATTGTAATTGTATATCTCACAGTGGTATAATAAAATGTTTAATTAATAAAAAAAAATTAAAAAAAACAAGTGCTTTACCATCTCCTCAGCTCTGATCCAGTCTTTTCTTAACAGATCTTTCTGCTGTCTTCAAAGTACCCTGATTCTTCATTCTTAATTAAAATTAAATAAAATCCATACTATCCAGAGTTGCAATTCCTTATCAGATTGGCAGCATTCCAAACATTTGACAGCTCACTCTGTGAGGAGCCTGTGGAAGAATATACAGCTCTTATATAGTGAGGGCGGAACTATCAGAATGATACAACTCTGTGAAAGTTAATTTGGCAATGCTTATAATAACTTCCAGAGCCTTTACTCTTTGACCTAGCAATCTTCTTCTGGGAATTTATCCTACATAAAAAAAAATTTGCACATATAAAATGACATATTTACAAAATTATTCACTGTAGCATTGTTTGTAATAACAAAAGATTGAAACTACCCAAATGCCATCTATAGAAGACTAGTTGAATAAGTTATGATTCCTATACATAGTGGAATACTATGAAGTTATAAATTTTATTAAAAAGGACATAGCTCAAAGAGAGGAGTGGAATGTATGGAAAGAGACATATAATAAGAGCACATTTTTTATATTTACAAGAAGAAACTCAAGAAAAATATAGAAGTAAATCACTGTATCACTGTCTTCCCGTTCATCATCGATTTCCTCGAGCGGGCACCAGTAACATCTCCTATGACCTGTCTCATGCAAGTAGAGCCCAACGGCACCTGCTTGCTCCAGGACCATATAGAGCTTCAAACCATTCCATCAGGTGATGGGAATGAGGTCTATAATTGTTACTGGTTTCTGGCATATCAAATACGACACGGGTAGCTTGCCAGGCTCTGCCGTGTGGGTAGCATACTCTTGTGGTCCTCTCAAATTCCAGCATTTACTGATGAACCGCGCGCCGCAAGCGGCCGCACAAAACCGGACTGTGATAGGCTGGTCTGCTGGGTGGAGTTCTGACGAGGGGGAAGTCCGATGTGGAAAATGGAGGTCCTCATGGAGAGGTGGGGGGGGGCGTCTGGCTTCTTGTGAGGCTCTGCTGGAGTGGCGGGCCAGGGCTAGAACCTGCCATCCCCTCCCGGGCACCTCATGAGAGGCTGGGCACAGTGAGAGCCAGTAGCAGCTCTGCCCCATGTCTGTTATTTATAAGAAGGAAGGAAAGTGAATATGAGGTAGATTTCTTAGTGAATATGAGTTAGATAATTTATACCCTTTCATATTTGACTTTTTAAATCATATGACTATATCACCCCTTCCAAGACAACAAATTATAAAAGAGACCCTTAATAAGTATCTCTCTCCCTTTCTTTCTCTCTCCACACATAATACTTCAAGATAAAATAAAATTTCCAAACTTGAAAAGTCATTATTTTTTGTTGATTTGTTTGCTTGCGGGCTATGCCAGGCACTGCTCAGGGTCTATTTCTGGATCTGTGCTCAGGAGTGACCCTGGGCTGTACTCAGGGGACTATATGTGTTAATGAGGGATTGAAGTGGGGTTTGCCACATGTAAGGCAAGTGTCTTTTTTTTTTGAAATTTTTATTATACCACCGTGAAACATACGATTACAAAGGTGTTCATAATTAGCTCTTGGTAATACAGTATACCAGCACCCATCCCTCCATCAGTGCCCCATTTCCACCACCAATGTACCCCACCCCCTCCCAACCACCCCCCATGCTGCCTTAATAGCAGGTACCCCAGTTTCCTCTCTTCTCTCTCTCTGTCTCTGCATCTCTCTCCCTCTTATTTTACACATTGTGGCTAGCCCTGCAGATATTTAGAGTTTATCACTTAAGTCTCTTTGTGTATATTCAATGGTGAGTTTTAATCTGCCATTACCATTTCCCACATTTAGTAAAACACTGGTATCTATTTATGTCGGATTAATGAATGCAGTCATTCTATATCTGTCCTTTTCCTTCTGACTAATTTCACTCAGCATGATAGTCTCCATGCCCATCCATTCGCAAGTAAATTTCATAATTTCATCTTTTCTGACAGCCGCATAGTATTCCATAGTGTAGATGAACCACAGTTTCTTTAGCCAGTCCTCTGTTCTCGGCATTTAGGTTGTTTCCAGATTCTAGCTATAGTGAATAGCACAGTGATGAATAAAGAAGTACAGATAGTGTTTCTGCTATGTGTTTTTCGGTCTCTCGGGTATATTCCCAGGAGTGCTATTGCTGGATCAAATGGGAGCTCAATATCTAGTTTTCGGAGGAATGCCCATATTGTTTTCCAAAAGGGCTGGACCAGTCGGCACTCCCACCAACAGTGGATGAGAGTCCCTTTTTCCCCACAACCACACCAGCACCGGTTGTTCTTGCTGTTTTGGATGTGTGCCAGTCTCTGTGGTGTGAGATGGTACCTCATTGTTGTTTTGATTTGCATCTCCCTGATGATTAAGGCAAGTGTCTTATCCTTATGTTACTTCTCCAGATCATATACCAGAAGAGCCTTACTTGATAATTAATCAGGATGGTGATTCCCAGTAAGTTCAAAACCAAGTGACCATTGGTCCTTCAGATTGTAACAAACAAATATTTTTTAATTCTGTCAAGAGTGAAAAAAAGTGAAATGAAATCACAATGAAGCTCAGAGAGTCTCCATCATGTGTTCATAGTAGAGCCACTTCAACCCCTCATTAACACATGATCTTAGAGGGGACTCTAAGATCGAGCTCTTTGGACCCTAGTTCTATGTTTAAGCCTGGTTCCCCTGACAAAATGGAATCTTGACTCTAACAGCAACCTCCCATCATTAGCTCTGGTCCAGAAACTGAATGAGAGAGAAAATAAAGAAAATTAAGTAGATTCTAGTCTGCAGAGAGGAGGGGGATAAAAGAAAAATTTAATAAAAGTGAATCTTTTATCATGTCAAAGAAGTTGGAAAGGGTACAGCTGTTCTCAATATTTATTGAAGAGAGAACAAGAATTTATACCACAACATGAAGCACAAGATAAAAAGAGGAAACTCTTAATCTAGTTATAGATGAAGATCTCAAAGAAGGCTGTGAGATTGCCTTCACTGGTGGTCTTTAAAGAAAGTTTTCTTTCTCTTAAGTTGACCCTGAATTAATCCTCCATTCAACATCTCTCTAAATTTGAGAAGAGCCTACTAAAAGGCCCAGACTTTCCTGTCACCAAATACTCACTGCAGAGGTTGATACACACCTCTGCCCTTTGTGGGGATGATATGTGGGCACACTGGGGCCAGATCCACCACTCACAAGATTTCTAATGTGAGGATGAGTGGCTTCCAAGAGCAAGAACTTGGAAATCAAACTGATTATACTTTTTGGCGATGCTGCTCAGTAGTTGTGAACCTGACAAAAAGTACTTGTGAAGAGACTGGCCCATATCTAAAAGGGTAAAAGCAACAAGTGCTGGCATGGATGTAGGGAAAAGGGGACCCTCATAGATTGTTGGTGGGAATGTCGACTTGTACAACCTTTCTGGAAAACAATATGGACATTCCTCCAAAGACTAGAATTGAGCTCCCTTTTGACCCAGCCATACCACTCCTGGGAATATACCCTGGGAAGCCAAAAACACACAGTGGAAAAACAATCCGCACTTTTATTTTCATAGCAGCACTATTCACAATAGCCAGAACCTGGAAACAACCAGTATGCCCGAGAACTGATGACTAGATTAAGAAACTTTTGGTACATCTACACAATGGAATACTATACAGCTGTTAGGAAAAATGAAGTTATGAAATTCTCCTATAAATGGATGGACATGGAAAGGACCATGTTGAGTGAAACTAGTCAGAAGGAAAAAGAGATATATAGAATGACTGCATTTATTTGCATGACATAAATATATATATATGTATATATATACATATACATATATATACATATTATGACACCAAAATCCAATGTCAAGCAAAACGTGGATCAGGAGGTCTTAACAAAAGTGGAAATTACCACAAACATGTGGAAGTCAGAGGTTAGGTAAGACAGAGACGGGAACATGTGTGAATAAATGTTGAAAGGGCTAATGCCAACCTAGAACTGAGCATTAAATATAAGCAAAAAATGCACATGATGGCCTCTAAGTGTATGTAGTGCAACCCACAATGTGTAAGAGAAGGAAAAAGAGAGAGAGGAAGAGAGAAAAGAGATAAAGAACCTACCATTTAGTCAGGCTATGGGAGGGCGGAGAGAATTGGGGACATTGGTGGTGGGAAATGGGCACTGGTGGAGGGTGGTGTGCTGGACACTATGTGACCAGCACAAACCTCCAAACCTCAAACATGAACAACGTTGTAATTGTATATCTCAAGGTGTCATGCTCTATTTCCTGACAGTGAAACCTCCAAACATGAACAACGTTGTAATTGTATATCTCAAGGTGGTATAATAAAATATCAAAATAAAAGTACTTGTGAAAGTGACTGAAGCTCTTGATAAACATGAGCCAATCAGATTTGCATCCTTAGCAAAGCATTGGTCACATTGCAAGCATTCTGGAATCTAGTACAGAATCTTCTGTCGGAGTGCCGCAGAGTCTGCCGTACTGCTCTCCCTCATTGGAACACCACTAGACTGTGGTCCTAAGAACTCCTGTGGCAGGTTGCATCAGTTGAGTTCTGACCAGAGAGAAGTGGATGAAAATGAGGGATCTGCTCTTTAATACTATCTGCACATACCCCTGTACTTTCATCCTGCTTTCTACTTGACATAATAAGCATGAACAACTCGAAAGCCAGGAGATTAAAGAGGGGGAAGGTATAAGAGAAAAGAACATGGGCTTGGTTAATTCTTGGAAGAATTATTCACTGAACAGGAACACTTAGATGGCCCTTTTATATGAGATATAAAACTAAAATAATCTCAATTTTTCCTAACTGCTATTCACCAATTGAGCCATGAACTGAAGAAAAGATAATAACTTTTTAGATTCTTTTCCTACATGTCATCTTCGTGATCATGTGGCAGTGCCCCGGGAAACCACAATGGTCACTCTCTGATCATCTTCTGTGTGCTTAGGCAATGTTCACACCACGAGCCTTTTTGCTTCTAGCTTCTGACTTACGTTCAATGTGTGAGTCATGTGCTTAGTTGTCATGTTAGGTTGGGGAGATTTTGTTCTAATCCCTTGAAGTCCATCTCTTTCATGAATGTGTCATGCTCTATTTCCTGACAGTGAAAAAGTAACTTTTAACTTCCAGTAAGCACATTTTTTCTGAGATCAACTCAAAGACATTCTTCAACGCCCTCCCCTAATTAATCAATAGAGATTGACATAGCTAGATAGATAGACATACGATGGATAGATGGATACTGCTTTTCAGTAGCCTCCATATTTACTCATCGTAATCCCAAAATTCTCAGAATCTGTGTGAACTTCTGGGATTATATTTTAGTAGGTTAGAATTTAGGCTAGATCATCCTCCAAACAGTCAAAATGCCTCTTCACCAACATATCAAAGAGTGAAAATTAAAAAGGGATAAAATCTAAACTACTATACATACTGTTTTCTCATAATAAAACTTTTGGAAAATGTAAATGGCAGAGTAACTCATACAGCATTTGTCTTTTTTATTTAGAAAAGCAGAACAACCTAATTTACAATTTAGTTTAGTTCAGTTTTATTAGCTTATTAATTTTAAGATAAATTTTTTATTAGAATGACAAGTTTTCTTCATTGTTCCTTCCCTCTGGCATGATCATGGACATTTTACCTGACTTTTTCAGCTTATAAACCGTGCTGCTTAACACTTGTCATAAATGGTGTTAAGGAGCAGCGTTTGTTTCAGAGATACGTTCATGGTTTTCTCCAAAGTAGCAGCATTTGAGGTCAGAATGACAGCGTTTTTTTTGTTGTTGTTCAAACAGAAAGCCCTGCCAATTGGTAATGACCCATTTACAATAAAATATTAATATGAAGAAATCTCTTTTATCATCATGTAGCAGATTCACGAAGGAACTTTCTTCACTTCTTTATTCATTCATACTCTAGCAAGCACAGAGGATTCCATTGGTGGCTTTTATCCAGTGAATCTTGGCAGGCACCAACTCTATATTGTTATTTGATTAAGGATTTGGCATATGAGCTAAGGTAAGCCTTTTTATGACATTATCCAGAATGAGATCCTAGTAAATGACATACTTCCTTAAGAATGTTTCCAAAAGATTGTCATAAAGTTTTTCTGTGCATAGAAATTTCACGTGTAGCCTGCTTACTTTATTTCATAGATCTGGTAGAATGCCACTAACTACTCCAGAATTTCTTAAGCTGCACTTGGACCTTCTGGATCTGGAAGGCAGACACAGGAGGTCATATAGGTTCTCTAAGTGCCAAAGAACTAGTAATAGTTGGTGCAAGCAACAAAAGATTGTAGGGGAATGAACAGAGGAAGCAGAAACTTTTTATCTTCGGATCCTCCTTTCTGCCCAGATTTGAGAATCAGCTGTAGTGGTAAGAGTAATAAGGAAAACTGATTTCAACAGCTGTCAACCATGACAAGGCTGAAGGAAAATCTAAGGAAACTTCTGGGACATAGAAGACCATTGAGTGATGAGAGATCTGTGAAGTTACAGGGCTTGTCCTAAAAAGGCACAGTGAGTGTTAAGGACTCCCCGATCCAGATGCCATTGAGTCATTCAAGAGCCGGAATATGTGCCACAGGGTCAGATTCACCCCTCAGGAGAGCCTCTAGCTGAGGGAACACAGTGCAGCTGTCCCAATTATGTCACAAGAAGAGGCAGAACTTGAGAACAGACAACAAACCTGACACTCAAACCAACCAACTACTTCCTTTTCTTTTTTTTTTAATTTAATTTTATTATTTTCCCCCCCCCCCAAATATCATTACACCATTTTAGACATACAATTGAAAGATGCTCATGTAGAGTTTTGGATCCACAGTGTTCCAACACCCATCCCTCCACCCAAACCCATCTACCATCACCAATGTCCCCACCTCCCTCACCCCTCCCGCACCTCAACTACTTGGCAGATTCTGTATGTCATTTCTTTCGTCTTTATATCTCCTTCCCGATAAACTTTCCTGCTCTTCGTGGAATACAGTGCATTAAAAGACATTACTGTTTCACTATTTTAGTGGACCGCGGCCGCTTGCCGCATGATCTGGGCTCAAACTGGTTTTGCTCAGTTGATCTGGTCGTGGGTCAGTTTCTCAGCGTCCGACAGCGAAGATGGTGGCTAGTGTGATGGGCGAGTTTCATCCGGCTGCTTCCGGGACCCCCAGAGGCGATGGGCCAACACCCAAAACCCATCTGCCCTCCTCAGGATCCCATTGTCAGCTGGGCTCGGCGTGAGCCGGCTCCAGTCTCCCCAGCCGCTTGCAAGCTCTGCATACTGGTTCCCCGGGCCGCTCCTGGGCGGGTCCACCAGGCTCGACAAAATGGAGGGGGAGTGGCTTAACCCTGACTCCATCTGGCGAATTCCCAGTGATTCCCGCTTCTGGGAGCCGCCTACCTGGGCTCGAACTGGTTTTGCTCAGTTGATCTGGTCGTGGGTCAGTTTCTCAGCATCCGACAGTGAAGATGGTGGCTAGTGTGATGGGCGAGTTTCATCCGGCTGCTTCCGGGACCCCCAGAGGCGATGGGCCAACACCCAAAACCCATCTGCCCTCCTCGGGATCCCATCGTCAGCTGGGCTCGGCGCGAGCCGGCTCCAGTCTCCCCTTTTCAAAATCTACCTTCACTTTACACCTAAAGCAACTTGAGGAAAAAAGCAATAAATAAAACCAAGTTAGTATAATGAAATAAATAATATTGGAATGGAAAGAATTGAAATGCGAGTCAACAAAGCAGTAATGAGATAAAAATCAATGAAATTAAGAACTAACTAGTGGGATCTTTTTAAAAAATAAGATAAGTGAAACCAATTTAAAGAACTTTAACTAAATATACAAAGAATAAATGGAAAAGGAGAAAATACTACAGATACAGTGGAAGCGCAAAGGATTCTGAAACTATCATGAACATTTCAATGAGAAGAAGTGAGATCATCTAGAAGAAATAGATACAGCATTTAATAATAAACAGACTGAACAAGAAGAGTTAGAAAATGTAAATGGATTAAACATATGAAAATTAAAGCAGTAATTTAAAAACAAATAGACTTTTGCTGCCCATTGCCAAAAATATTTCCTCCAGTTCAGCAAGACAAGAGCTTCCAGGAGATAGGCTTTGGCAGTACTGGAATTTTTCTTCCAGGGTCTGGTATGCATTTCTTGTTTACAAATGAATTCTCATTGAGACTGTCAAGGAGAAGTGTTTTCTTGGAAAAGTGTTTTCTTGAGTAGGAAAGCACTCCTCTGCATTTCAGACTAAGAGATTCTTATTATGAGAGTCATACATCCTAGGATATGAGAACTTTCTTGACCAACCTTTACAGATCCTCATCTTCCTTTATAGTTCTTAAGTCAATCAGGCAATAAAAAATTCCCTTCCCTGACCCACGTGACGGTCACCTCTGGTTGGCATCACCGGGCCTAATCCAGAAGGAGTATCAGGACTCCTCCCTTTTGGATAGGTCCCAACCTGTACTTCATAGACAGGCCCAAACCACAAATCCTTCCTGACTTGCTTGCTGGTCTGTCCTTCCAGGTAGGGCTGACCTCTGGCTGACATCACTGGGTTTAATGTGAAATGGTAGACAATTCTCTCCCCTTCCAGTTAGGTCCCAGCAACCTCCATACCTGACCTGCACAGGTTAAAGGCACACACAACATCCCCTGTGCCACATGACTGCTTAAGTGGCCACAAAACAGGTCTACTCAACATATTACCTGCTGCTCACTGTTATTATTCTTGTCATTTGGTGAAAATGGGCAGAAAAGAAAAGAACACAACCTCAGTAGAATCCAGGGTGATTCTACTCAGTATCTTTCAGTGGTATTAACTACGAAGTCACTCCCAGCACAGCAGGAACACTAGAAAACCAGAGGGGAAAGCACATTAGAAGCCCGCCAAGCTCTGTGAGTGAAAACATTAACACTAATGACATAAACAACACCATTAAAACCTCAGATAATGTCTCTATTAACACCATAATGAGGATGTTCAATGAGCTCAAAAAAATAATAGTGCATATAGTCAACAAATCTCAAAAAAGAGAGACAAAATGAGAAACCTACTGAAATCAGAAATGATAGAAATGAAGGGTGTCGTAGGTATATAAAATATATCAGTGGTAGTTCTGAGTATCAGAATAACAGAAGCAGAGAAAATTATCAAGGAACTCCCAGATGAGAAGGAAACAGTGAGGAAATAGCAGAAGGTGGAAAATAGAAAAAGAAATTAACAGCATACCAGAGAACTGTGCAATGAGCTCAAAGGAACAATATAAGATCATCAGAGTTCCTGAAGAACAGGAAGGCTAATGTAATGAAAAATCAATAGCTAAAGAAAATCACTGATGATAATTTCCCAGAGTTGAAGATTATAGTTTACCATATCCAGGAGATCCAGAAGGTCTCAACAAAAATAGATTCCACTAGGAAAACTGCAAGAAACATCATACTCAAAAATGACAAAATCCAATGATAGAGAAAAAGTATTGAAAACAGCAAGATCAAAAAGGAATTTACATACAAAGGAAGACAGATAAGATGTACAGCAGATCTACTGAATTAAACTCTGTCAGCCAGAAGAGCATGGAGGGATGTAGTATAAAAGCTCAGTGAAATGAGCACCTCACCAAGAATACATTATCCAGCTAGATTTTTTAGTCATATTTGAAAGAACTGTAAGATACTGAGAGATACTGAGATACCACTGAAAGATACTGAGCTTCATGGACAGACAACATCTTAGGGAACTCATAGTCTTGAAACCTGTTTTACAAAACGTATTAAAAGAGCTTCTCTAAAGAGCAGGACAAACTTCACAACACTTGGCATTGAGTATGACATTCACTAATGGTTCACAGGGTCGCTCTCTGCTAGATTAAGAAATGTATGTTTGCTCTGAGCTTCCATACGGATTTTATATACTTTCAATAATGAATTAGCATTTTATTTATATGATTTAAAATCACCTAGCAATCAATCACCTCAAGCTAACCTTTACTGATTTATTTTCTGGTAATTCTAGTTGCCGTTCCTTTAAGATTTGTTGAACCAGGTACTATGAAATAAATTTGGCTAATGTGTCCCAACTGCACAGGTTGAAGGGTGCGAGAGAAGCTGGGGACATTGGTGGAGGGACAGAGAGAGACTGCTATTAGGATTAATGTTGGAACACAACATACCTGAAGCAACTTCGATTATGAGCAACTTTGCAAATCACAGTGTGTCAATGAAAAATAAATAAAATAGAAAAAAATCCACCCTTATTTACAAAGCTTAGGAGATACCTCATCTGGGTCCCCTGGAGCCGCCCCTCAATTCCCTGAATGTCTTGTTTCCTGATTCATTATGAACCGTATAAGTAGTGAAGAATCAGAAATGTTAAAGTTGGATGAAGATAGTTAATGCTGGGACAAACTTCTTTCTTTTCATTTTTTCTATTTTTGCTGCTAGGGAAGGAAAGTTGTGAGCAAACCCCAGAAGTACCCAGAGCTTATTCCAAGTTCTGTGCTCAGGGATCATGTCTAGTAATGCCAGGCATCAAACCTGGACTGATTTCGTGCAAGTGAAGTGCTTTACTTGATTAACAATCTCTCTGGCCCTCCAATTCCTCTTGCTTACGCTGAAAACTTAGGGAGCATCTCAAGGGGGAGGTTGGGGCTACAGAGTGGGAACTAGCCACTGTGGCAATCTGGGACCACCCATTCATCTTGTGTAGGAGAAACTGCTAGAGAGCGTGAAAGACGCAGTGAGCCAGAAATTTCCCAGACTTGTCTCCCACTTGGAAGCACTGCTGGAGGAAAGCTAGTTGCCAGAAGGAAAGACCAAAATGAGAGAAAGAGAGAGAAAACAGGGAGAAAGAGCAATGAAAGTCAGAGCTAGAGAGAACTGGGTCTGACAGGAATCACCAAAAAGGAAGGCAGTAACTCTCAGTCTGGTGAGCAGAGCAACAGGAAGAGAAGAGGATGCACCTTTATCACGACAATGACTGGAGAGACTGTATCATCCTCTTTGTCTACTGGTACCCTAGGAATGAGTGTTTAACTCTCAGTAGAAAGGAAGAGCACTGGGCAGGAAGTTGACAGCAGAAACTCGCTAGAACTCATCCCCGCCTAACCTCTGGCATGTGTCAGCCTGTGGCACCCACACCCCATCATTTCTGCCTTTCCCAGAATCCTCCTTTTCTTCACATTGGCTCAGGTTTGCTGGATGCTGCCCTTCTCACTTCTAGGATGAGAGATGGGTGGAACACTGCGTGGGGTGGGACACTATCAGCAGTCACATCTCTGGAGGAAACTGGGAGTCTAGGCCTGAGGAGGAGAGTGCCAAGAAAGACACCCCCAGCCACCCCCCCAACACACACACACACACACACACACACACACACACACACAGAAAGTGCTAGAAAAGGCTATAGATCTGGGCACTCATGTTTCACTGCTGCCTCCTGTTCTTAGCCACTCACTCTAAGGGGGTATCAGTAGCTTTTCATCTGGGGCACAGAATACGTCTCCCATTGCCTGTTGGGGGGCTGCCCAACACATTCAGAAGCAACCAAGTCTCCGTGCTCCCCCAGCGGCACCTATCTGCATGGCCCTCACCAAAGGCCCTCATTCTTGGCAGGCCTTTATGGCATGGTTCTTTATTCTGAAGAACTTGGTCTCTCTCTTCCTTGGTTGTTTTTTTCCCACTTTCAGAACAAAAGCTTTTTCAAATGACTTTGCTCCCACCAGAGAAATGTGCTCAAGTGCTTCCAACTCTGAGAAACCAAAAAGGCTCTAAAATAAAGCCCATTGTTGGGGTGCTGAGAACTTCTGCTGCGATGAGAGCCGGGGAGGTGGGGGCAGGCAGGGGACACTGGGACTTCTTCAAAGCACTTCCCATCTGGAACAGCAGTGGAAAACCCAGCACACAGGAAATGTGAATTCTTTCAAAACAAACAAACAACCCGAACAACAAAGAAAGCTACTGCGTGTGATCCAGCGGGGAGCTGAGTGGAAGCACATGCAACTGCACTTACTGGGGCAGAGCCCTGCGTGCTCTAGTAGAAGCAGGTAAACAGGCCACTCCGGGAGGCCCAGGCTGCAGGTCTCCCCCTTAGACCCCAGAGCTCCTTCCCCTCTATCTTGCCAGGGTGTCCTTGCACCCTATGGAACATGCTCAGGAAGCGATCTGTGGGGGTGAAGAATCACCAACCAATCGATAAGTGATACCCAAAGTATCACTTATCTCCCCGGGAAGTTCGAAGACAGAAGTGGCATTTGGACTGGAAAGGGGAAGGGGGAAGAGGTGATCAGGCTTCAGCTACCTGCTGTCAGAGTCCCCATTTATCCGGAGAAGGGAAACCATATCCAAGACATCATCTTCAAGCCATGTTGAGTATCAACTCCTCTACAACCTGTGTTTTCTCTTGGACTCACCTACCTGTGATAAATTTAAGTTTAAAACTATGGATGGTAGTAAATCATCAATAGCTCACCCTAAAATAGAGAAGTGATAACACTGGATTATAATGAAAGTTATATACGGGTAGGTCTTTCTCAAAGCATCTTACTGCAAGAAATAATTTTTGCACCATGACCACCCTCAGATCGCTGAAATTGCTGCAAGTAAAAAAAAACACTAACATCCACCCTGAGGCCCAGCAGCTCCCCGCTCTCCCCACCAGGTGCGTCCCTCGCAGGCAGCCCCCCCCCCAGGCACCCTTTCCAGCATAAAGGGCTGGACCTTTGAGAAGGAGACCAAGTCACACCCAGCCTCCTCTGACCGCCCTCCTGACGCCATCCACCCCGACACCCAGCAGCTCGCTCGCCTCCCCACCAGGTGCGTTCCCACGGTGGGCAGCCCCCGAGCACCCCCTTTCCAGCATAAAGGGCTGGACCTTTGAGAAGGGGACCAAGCCACACCCAGCTTTTTCGGATCTTCCACTGGACTACCTCCACCCCGACCCCTGACTCCAGAACCACCCAGCGAAACTCCAAAATTCAAAACCATGCGGATGCGCTAGTGCGTCCACTCAAGTAATATCTGCCTGAGATACCACTGAGCAGTTGCCCCTACATTCTTTGCTATACATCCCTAACTGCAAAGTAATTCATGCACCTACTAACTCTATTGACTAGTCACCCATAACACACACTTTCAACCTACGATAATCATTATGGTAAAGCAACGCAGAATTCCTTCAAGCTCCTCGATTGATGTCACTAATACAGATGACTCAAGCAATAATGATGAGCTATATAACCTCTCTGAAAAGGAATTTCGGAAGGAACTGTTAAAGATTCACAAGGAACTCAAAGAAACAATGGAATACAAAGTCAATAAAATACAAGAGGACATGAGAGCAGAGCTAAGTAAATTTCAGACCAAAGTACAAGCAGAAATGACAGATATTAAAAATGAGGTAAGTGAACTGAAAAACACAGGGGAAGGCCTCCAAAGCAGAATAACAGCTACTGAAGAAAGAAGTAGTGATCTCAAAGACGAGGTTCAGAGATTCTGTAGACAACACCAGAAGATGGAAAAAAGACTCACAATCAACGAACAGACTAACAGAGAAAATCAGGATGAAGTCAAAAGGAACACCATATGCATCATTGGGGTCCCAGAAGGGCAAGAAGAAAACAAACCCTTATGAAGAAGAAACTGTCAAAGCCATCATCGCTGAGAAGTTCCCCGAACTAAAGAAAGCATGCTCCCAGATGCAGGAGGCCCGTAGGATACCAGCTAAAAAGAAACCCCAATAAGAATACTCTAAGACACATCCTTATTAAAATGACAAAAACGATAGACAGAGATAGAATACTGAAAGCAGCAAGATCAAAGAAGGAAATCACATACAAAGGAGCATCCCTGAGATTTACAGAAGACTTCTCAGATGAAACACTCCAAGCCCAAAAACAATGGTGGGATATTGTGAAAAGACTCAATGAACTGCAGGTTTCACCAAGGATTCTTTACCCAGCTAGACTTATTTTCAGATGTGAAGGAAAGATACACAACTTCACGAATAAACAACAACTCAGGAAATCCATAGACTCACAATTGAACTTTAAAAGAAAGATTGAAGGGTCTATTGTAAAATAAGACAACCCAAAACCACAACAAGTTTAAACAGAAAGATGGCACAAAATCCAATGACAATAATATCTCTCAACATCAATGGTCTAAATGCACCAATTAAGAGACATAGGGGGCAAAATGGATTAAAAAACTGAATCCAACATTCTGCTGCCTAAAAGAAACACTCTGAATAATCAGAGAAAACACAGACTCAAAGTCAAAGGATGGAAGACCATTCTCCATGCAAACAACTCCTCCCAAAAAGGTGGGTGTGGCCATGCTCATATCTGGCAATATAGACTTCAGGCTGAAAAAAGGTTAAAAGGGACAATGAAAGCCATTTCTTAATAATTAAGGGGTATGTATACCAGGAAGAAATCACCCTGCTAAACATATATGCGCCAAACGAGGGGCCAGCAAAATACCTAAAACGACTATTAATAGACCTCAAATAAGACATTAACAGTAGCACAATAATAGTCAGAGACTTCAACACTGCCTTATCGACTATGGACAGATCGACGAGACTGAAACTCACCAGGGAAATACTGGACCTGAAGGAAGAAATGGAAGAAAGAGAGCTGGTTGATATATACAGGGCTTTTCATCCCAAAATAGCTGAATACACATTTTTCCAGTGCACATGGAACATTCTCCAAGATAGACCATATACTGAGCCACAAATCATACCTCAACAAAATAAAAAAGATAAAAATTGTGTCAACTATCTTTTCAGATCATGATGCACTGAAAATAGTAGTTAACCATACACAGAAGCAGGGAGTCAAACCAAACACCTGGAAACTGAACAGCTCACTGCTGAACAACAAATGGGTCATAGAAGAAATCAAACAGGAAATCAAAAGATTCCTGGAAACAAATGACAATGAAGATACCAGCTATCAGAACTTGTGGGACACAGCAAAATCTGTCTTAAGAGGAAAGTTCATAGCTTTGCAAGCATTCATAAGGAAAGAAGAAAAGGCCCACATAAATAACCTGACCTCACAGCTGAAAATATTAGAAAAAGACCAACAAAAGAGGCCCAACCCAGGCAGAAGGAAGGAAATAATAAAACTTATGGAGGAAATCAACGAGCTGGAAACCAAAAAAAAAAAATCCGAAAGATTAATGAAACCAAGAGCTGGTTCTTTGAAAAATTAAACAAGATCGACAAGCCACTGGCAAGACTTGTAAGGACAGGAAAAGAGAGAACCCAAATAAACAGAATCAGAAATGAAAATGGTGACATCACAACAGAAAAGACAAAAATCCAAAAGATCATTAAAGATTACTTTGAGAACCTGTATGCCATGAAACATGAGAACCTAGAAGATATGGATAAATTCCTGAAGTCCTATAACCTCCCATGACTGAAACAAGAAGACCTTCAATACCTGAATAAGCCTATCGCCATCAAGGAAATTGAGTAATTAAAAGTCTGCCCAAACACAAAAGCCCAGGTCCAGATGGGTTCACTGGCGAATTCTACCAAACCTTTAAGGAGGACCTACTGCCTGTCCTGTTTAAGCTCTTCCAGGAAATAGAAGAAACAGACACACTCCCAAACAGCTTCTATGAGGCACACATCACCCTGATACCCAAAACAGGGAGAGACAACACAAAGAAGGAAAATTACAGACCAATCTCCTTGATGAACACAGATGCTAAGATCTTCAACAAAATACTAGCAAACAGAATCCAAAGACTCATCAAAAAGATCATACATCATGACCAAGTAGGATTCATCCCGGGAATGCAAGGATGGTTCAACATTCACAAATCAATCAACATAATACATCATATCAATAAGAGAAAAAATAAAAACCATATGATCCTATCAATAGATGCAGAAAAAGCATTTGACAAGATCCAGCACCATCCATGATTAAAACCCTCCAGAAAATGGGAATTGAAGGAAGCTTCCTCAAGATAGTCAAAGCCATCTACCAAAAGCCCACAGCGAGTATCATTCTCAATGGGGAAAAATTGAAAGCTTTCCCATTAAGATCAGGAACATGACACGGTTGCCCTCTCTCATCTCTTTTATTCAATATAGTACTGGAAGTACTCGCCATAGCAATCAGAGAAGAAAATGACATTAAGGGCATCCAGATGGGCAAGGAAGAAATCAAGATATCATTATTTTGCAGATGACATGATATTATACTTAGAGGACCCTAAACTCTCGACCAAAAAACTCTTAGAAACAATAGATATGTATAGTAGAGTGGCAGGGCACAAAATCAATACCCAAAAGTCGGTGGCTTCCTATACACAAATAATGAAAGAGAAGAAAGGGATATTAAGAAATCGATTCCATTCACAATTGTACCACAGAAAATCAAATACCTAGGAATCAGCTTAACCAAGTGTGTAAAGGACCTATACAAAGAGAACTACAAGACACTGCTTCAAGAAATAAAAGAGGACACGAGGAAATGGAAACACATTCCCTGCTCATGGATGGGGAGAATTAACATTGTCAAGATGGTAATACTCCCTAGAGCTTTGTACAGATTCAATGCGGTTCTTATAAGGATACCCATGACATTCTTTAAAAGAAATTGACCAAACACTCCTAAAATGCGTATGGGATAATAAACCCCCATGGATAGCTAAAGCAATCCCTGGGAAAAAGAAGATGGGAGGCATCACCTTTCCCAACTTCAAACTGTACTACAAAGCAGCAATAATAAAAACAGCTTGGTACTGGAATAAAAACAGACCTGTGGATCTATGGAATAGAGTTGAGTATCCTGACACACACCAAGATAGAAAGACAATCCACAGAATGGGAAAGAATATTCACCCAATACCATTTGATAAGGGGTTAATATCCAGGATATATCAGGCACTGGTACAGCTATATAAGAAGAAAAGGCCAACCCCATCAAAAAATGGGGAGAAGAGATGAACAGAAACGTTGACAAGGAAGAAATTAGAATGACCAAAATGCATATGAAAAAATGCTCATCATCACTAATCATCAGAGAGTTGCAAATCAAAACAACAATGAGATATCATCTCACACCACAGAGACTGGCCCATATCCAAAAGGGTATAAGCAACAAGTGCTGGCGTGGATGCGGGAAAAGGGGACTCTCATACATTGTTGGTGGGAATGTCGACTTGTACAACCTTTCTGGAAAACAATATGGACATTCCTCCAAAGACTAGAATTGAGCTCCCTTTTGACCCAGCCATACCACTCCTGGGAATATACTCTGGGAAGCCAAAAACACACAGCAGAAACACAATCCACACTTTTATTTTCATAGCAGCACTATTCACAACAGCCAGAATCTGGAAACAACCAGTATGCCCGAGAACTGATGACTGGATAAAGAAACTGTGGTACATCTATACAATGGAATACTATGCATCTGTTAGGAAAAATGAAGTTATTAAATTTGCCTATAAATGGATGGACATGGAAAGGATCATGTTGAGTGAAATTAGTCAGAAGGAAAGAGAGAGACATAGAATGACTGCATTTATTTGCATAACATAAATATATCAGGTGGTTTTACCAAAAGTGGAAATTACCGCAAGCGTGAGGGAGTCAAAGTTTAGGTAAGACAGAGAAGGGAACATGTGTGAATAAATGTCAAAAAGGCTGATACCAACATAGAACTGAGCATTAAATACAGGCAAAACAAATGCACATGATGGCTTCCAAGTGTATGTAGTGCAACCCACAATGTGTAGGAGAAGGAAGGGAGAGAGAGGGAGAAAAATAGAGATAAAGAACCTGTCATTTAGGCAGGCTATGGGAGGGAGGGAATTGGGGACATTGGTGGTGGTAAATGGGCACTAGTGGAGGGCGGGTGCTGGAATACTATGTGACCGAAACCTCCAAACATGAACAACGTTGTAATTGTATATCTCACGGTGGTATAATAAAATGTTTAATTAAAAAAAAAACACTAACAAAATGGGGGCAGGAATGGTGATTTATTTGGGACACACCAAAATGTCCTTAGAAAAGCCAGTGTCTTTCAGGCATGGGAAGTCTCCTTACCAGTTACTGAGAGGCTCCTGTTTTCTGCAGCTCTCAGCACTCTGCTGCAAACTGCCTCTGAATTTTGATAACAGTTTGAATTGGGGCCAGGTGGGAAAGGGGGTAGTGGAAAATTAATATTAAACTTCAGTGCCTGCAGCTGAGTCCAGTCTCTGATCAATGCCTTTCCCAGCATGGACTACTGGAGCCACAAGGACCTTGACATTCGCAGGCCATTTAGGAGACTCCCAATGTCTAATTCTGGAGGACAAGTGGCCTTCACCCCTCCCCCCCATGAATACAGATCTCTCCCTCTCTCTCCCCTCCCTGAATCCCACCCCTCTCTGCACTGTCCTTGGTTGTGCAGTGTCTGTAACACTGGCCACAGTGGGAAGGCAACTATCTTTCTCACAGCAAGATGTCGCCTATGTCCTCTGCAACAGCCTATGCTAAATAAGAACATCTTGATGATGGATAATTTCTTTGTCACATAGCCTTTCCCCACTTCCTCCTGCACAGCACCAGCGCAGAAGTTATTCAAGATATTATAAGCAGCAAGGACTTAATCTAGGAAATTGGGTGCTTATAAAAAGGTTGGAAGGGAAGAATGTTTTAGTGAGGAGACCAGGAGACACTACTAGAAAACTGTAGCTATGATGATACAGTAGCTATGAGGCAAACAGTATCTGACTCTGAGAGCCAGACACTGAAACCCCACTGCCCCCTGGTATAGGGTCTGGGTCCTAAGGCCTTGGTAGGAAGGGGGCAAGTGCTATTTAAGAAACCTACGAGGTGGCATCCCGTGCAGTACAAGTGACAGTGAACAGAGAAGATCCTCCTCAGTCCCAGGTGTCCATATAAGTACCCAGGCATCTCCATTTTTAGGACAGCTCCATTTTTAGAAGTGTAGAAAACATCAGTGGAACCCTAACTGTGTCCTCAGCACCAAGATATGAACTCTTCTACCCCTAGGTAGACCTGCAGTGTGTGGGGGCTGGCTTCCCAGGGAGTGGCCACTCACTCTGCGGCAAGCTAATTTTTTCTTTCCATATGGCATTGGACCCACATCTTGTCCTCTTATACAGGACTCTCACAAGGGCAGCCTAGACACCCCCAATTACATTCAGCCAATAGAACATTCCAATCAACATAGCCCCCAAATTCACAAAAATAATGAACACAGATCAATACAACTCCAATCCGAAAGTAACAGTAAGTTCAAGCCAAAGAATACGTCCTCTTAATCAGTACTAGAGGCCCCACACAAGTCAAACAGGAGCATCAAAGAGGAAGCTAATATATTTGAAGGATAAAAGAGGAGACCACCATCTACTGAGCTTCCCCAGAGTTGTACCGGACAGTGAGAGGGGGACACTGACAGTGCACTGGTAGGATCCACCTCCAGACTATCATGGCACCATGGGGGGACAACACAGATCCCCACCATGAAGAATGATGAAGAAAAGAGTCCTGAAGCCTCGATAAGGAATACCCATATACATAATCTCTCTGATAAAGAATTCAGAGATGAAACGGTGAGGATGCTTAATGAGCTCAAAGAAACAGTGGAAAAGACATCCAATAAAACACAGGAAGACATGAAAGAAATATTGGAACAAACAGCCAATAAAATGAAGGAGAAAATGAAAGCAAAAATAATAAAACTACAAACAGAAGTTTCATTAATAAAAAGAAAATTGGTAAATGAAATGAAAAAAACTCAGTGTGTGCCCTCAACTGTACAATGACAATAACATAAGAGAGAATTAGTGAGCTTGAAGATGAGCTACAGAAAGTAATGAGGCAACAATATAAGATGGGGAAAGACCTCAAAATAGCACAAGGACAGGCAAGATAACTATGGTATGAATTCAAGAAGAACTGCATAAGAATCATCAGAATCACAAAGGGAGGCCTTAAATGAGGTAGTAACAGAAACATTGATGCTGAAAATCTGGAGATTGCAGGCATCCAGATCCAAGAAGCCTGAAGGGTACCAGCTAAAAAGAGATCCTAATAAAAATATTACACAACATATACAAATCAGAGTGATGAATACCATAAATAGAAACACAATACTGCAAGTAGCAAGATCAAAGAAGGACATTACATACAAAGGAGTGTTCTTTAATTTAAATTAAATTTAATTTATCTTGGATGAACCAGATAGTTTCATCCAAGCCCAAGCCTGAAGACAGTGGTATGATATAGTGAAAAACTCAATGAAATGAACACCTCACCAAGGATACTTTACCCTGCTAGACTCTCATTCATATTTGAAGGGACAACACACAACTTTATGAATACACAACAGCTCAGGAACTTCACAGACTCACAACCAACTTTTGAAGGACTGAAGGTGCTACTGAAAGTCAAGACAAACATCCAAAACACTACAAATTTATACAGAAAGATAACAAAAAAAATCCATGATAATAAACTCCATCAATGTCAATAGTTTTAAGCAATTAAGAGACACAGAGTGTTATATGGATTAAAAACTGAATCCAGCATTCTTCTGCCTACAAGAAATGCATTTGAACAATCAGAGCAAACACAGACTCAAAGTCAAAGGCTAGAAAACAATTCTGCATGCAAACAACTCCTCAAAAAGGCTGGGGTGACTATACTAGTAACTCACAACATAGATTTCAGGCTGTAAAAAGGTTAGAAGGGACATTCATGGTCATTTCTTAATGGTCAAGGGATATGTGTACCAGGAAGAAATTATACTCCTAAATATATTGTATCCAATTAAGGGCCAGCAAAATACTTAAAACAACTAATGGTACAGCTACACAATGGAATGCTATGCATCTGTTAGGAAAAATGAAGCCATGAAATTTCCCTATAAATGGATGGACATAGAGAGTATCATGCTAAGTGAAATGAGTCAGAAGGAGAAGGATAGGTATAGAGACTATATCCAAGGTCTGGGAAAACACGGGCAAGAGTACTTGTGAATCTACCACAGTGCATGGGATCTACCATAAGGGTGTGTGTGTGTGTGTGTGTGTGTGTGTGTGTGTGTGTGGTGGGTTCAGGGCAGGTAAGATAGAGCAGGGACCTATATGACAATAGCTGAAAATGCTCACAGTGGACTCTGAGTGCTGAAAGTAGGTAAAGGGAAATACATGATAACCCTGCAGTGTTTGTATTGCAAACCACAATACATAAAAAGGTAAGAGAGAGAGAGAGAGATAGAAGAAAATTACCTGCCATAGAGACAGGCTGGAGGGAGATTAGCGGAAGGGAATCTGGGGACATTGGTGCTAGGAAGTGTGCACTGGTGGAGGATAGGTGTTGGAGCACTGTATGACTGAAATCCATCAGGAACAGCTTTGTAATGTTCTCACTCACATGATTCAAATAAAAAAATTTTAAATAATGAAATCTAATTTTTGCACATTGCTTACTATCACACAGCTAAAATGCACAAATGACTTCTATTTTCAAAATTTCTCCAATGTAATCACCAGGCAGAGAAGAATTCACATCCAACACTCAACAAAGAGACAAAGTAGGACATGAAGTTTGTGACTTTCCAAGTGTTCCTGCCCAGGAGGAAGTTGGGAGTTATGGAGGGAGGGGATATCAACAAGTTAATCTCCCCAGTTTCTCAATATTCATACAAGTCTTGTCCCAGTGGAGGAAGTTTGAAAGGGAGAAACATTTCCACACTTAAGATTAACTCCTACTAGGTGGAACTCAGTGGCTACGCCTAGAAGATTAATACCTGCCTGACCATCAATTCACAAGTAAGAAACTGTCCCCATCACCCCCACCAAATTGCTTTTTCTCCTCCTGTATTAGTCTTCAGAGTAGGTAGTTCATTAAGTACCTTATGTCCTAGATCTTTCATTTGGTTCTCCATGGTCCCCTAGGCAAGGATGAGGGTGCACTGCACATGTTTACCTGCACGCATGTGTGCTTGTGCTTTTACTTGCTGTGGTCTCCTTCAGGTTAGTAAGGGGCTGTGGATAATAAGTCAGAATAATGTACTTAGTACATAAGATTAAATATACAAGATTACAAAGGAAATCATTGTATTAATAAGTTGATTTCAACGTAATATCACTTGATCACTTGACATCCCATTATTCATCAATTTGCTCGAGCGGGTGCCAGTAGCATTTCCATTTGACCCTATCACGTGCCAGTGTAGCCCAATGGCATCTGGTTGATTCAGGAATACGAAAAGCCTCAAACAGTTCATTCAGGGTCTTGATGAATATGACCTTTGCAACTTACATGTTGAACTTTACCCGCTTTATTACTTGCCCATGAGATAGTGTCTTGCAGCAGATCTAACAACTGGAATTTGGAGGCTATAGTAAGGCATCGAAGGCATCGAAGAAATAGCTAAAAGGACAAAGAACCTCCGGCTCCGGGCACATCTCTTTGACTCCACCGTTCTCCCTGCATTAACATATGCCTCAGAGACCTGGGCCCTACGAAAGCAGGATGAGAATGCTATTCGGGTCTCCCAGAGAGGAATTGAAAGAGCTATGCTTGGAATATGACGCCTCACTCAAGTGAGAGAAGGAATCTGGAGTTCTGACCTCTGTCGCTATTCCAGAATCAGAGATGCTGTCTCGTTTGCCAAGGCATCGAAAATCAGATGGGCTGGACATGTAATGCGATTTGGAGACAACCGCTGGACTAGAGCCATTACCGACTGGATCCCACGGGATGTCAAAAGATCAAGTGGCTGCCCACCTACAAGATGGTCAGACTTCCTTGTAAAGACACTGAAGGAACAGTTTAAGGTTCTTCATATTCCTGAATCAACCAGATGCCATTGGGCTACATTGGCACGTGATAGGGTCCAATAGAAATGTTACTGGCGCCCGCTAGAGCAAATCGATGAATAACGGGATTCAAGTGATCAAGTGATCAAGTGATAGTAAGTGTAAATATTTCAGCATATTTTCAAAATATGAACTGTGACATGAATTGATTGAATTCTAAGTTTGGCAAAAAATGCAGTTTCTGCTAACATATGCCTGTTGCCTTACTCTCAGAATGAAAGAAGAGGTACATTTCAGAGAAGAATTTAGTGAGTGCCAATGTGAATTTCTACTATCCAAGTTTATAAATGCTTACCAAATGAAAATACAGGTTAGGAGATGCTGGTTTTGGGTCTTCTCCCTCAGCACAGGCAAGACTGACTGACCATCATCAAGCCAGATGGACAGGGATCTATAAGATCCTTTAGCAGAGAACTATGAGTTGGATTTGTCACTTCCACTAACCTCCCTGGAAGTAGTTTGATGCAATGCCAGGAAATATAATCCGGCTGGAGGCTGTCATGTGGCCCCTAAAATCTCTGGAAGCTCTATTACTGAGAGAACAAAGGAAAGAACAAATACTGGAACCAGTTGGCAGTTTCTGCCATGCTCCCTCACATCACAGAAGTGCAAATGATGAAAAGCTCAAATTAGTTGAACCCTTTTGTCTGGGCTTACTTGCAATTTGCTTGCTTTCTTTGAAAAATACTTGCCACTAGTATTTCTTGAGAATTCATTGGAATTACTAATTATTGAAATAGATCTCTGTGGTTCTAAGAAGCCAAAGAAGAAAGCTCCATTGTGAATTCATGTGAATCTGGCAGTGGGTTAATTTGGTTTTCCAGTCAATTGACCTGCCTCTCCAAGAGATTTAAGATAATGCTGCTCCTTCTTATTTTGGTTACTGAACTCCTAATCTGTACTGTGCTCATTATTTTAATTCTACAGCTGGTGGCAAATTTTTAAGGTTTTATTTTCAATTTCTTTCAAGGAAGAATGACCTTGAAATGGACTGATGAAGTGCCTGGAGCAAAGTTGCAAAGTTCTTGAGGAATTCCCTGTACACCTCTCCAATGTTGTCAGGAGTCAATACATGCTGAGTTTCCTTATGTGTTAGACAACTCTGCATTAGGGGCAACTCTGTTTTGACTTGGCTGCCTTTGGGGGCCTCTAAGTCAAAGTTGCCCACTCCCTTGATAGCTCACTACATGTCCTGAATATATAATTTCAGTTCTACTGTTTCGTCTCTCCAGAAATTGGACCATCTCAACCTGATATTTGGCTGTGTACATTTTCCATCATAAGCTCCAAAACTCTATGAACAATACTAGGCCACACTGCAATTTTTTTATTTTTAATTTTATTAGATCACCGTGCAATATACAATTACAAAGCTGTTCATGATTGGGTTTAGTCATCACTCTAAAGTTTTGAAGAGATTTCCCGAAACAGATTTTTTTTCTAACTGAATTCAAGTGCTAACCACCATCCAGCTCAGTTTCTGGTCTTGCATTTCCCTTCTCTATATTCACATCTCTGCTGCAGATTGTCTTAAAGGAAATTCTTCTCATACTTTGCACAGGATCCCTGATAAAAGCCCAAGTTTGAATTTTGTGTGGTTTGACTTCGTCTCCTGGGTTTAGTTTCTGAGTTAGTGGTCACATTTGATTTACAAGGCCCTAGAAGTATCTTTGGGGGCATCGTATGGAAGTTGCTATTTACATCCTAAATTATGGTTTTCCAATGCCCAGCCCTCATGTGTGCTACTGGTGATCTTCCTTAAAGCAGCTCAAGAACTGAATATAGATGCTGAACAGATTAAGGCCTAGAGGAAGCAGTATTTTGGGTCACTATCACTATCTTCCCGTTCATCGTCTATTTGCTAGAGCGGGCACCAGTAATATCTCCATATGTCCTGTCTCATGCTAGTAGAACCCAAAGGCATCCGCTTGCTCCAGGAACATAAAGAGCCTCAAAGCATTATATTAGGTCATGGGAATGACCTAATATAAATGTTACTGGTATTTGGCATATCAAATACAACACGAGCAGCTTTCCAGGCTTGATGTGTGGGTGGCATACTCTTGTAGTCACCCCAGGCTGTGATAGCCTGGTTTGCTGGGTGGAGTTGTGACAAGAGGGAAATCCGGATGTGGAAAATGGTGGCCCCTATGGAGTCAGGGGGTCATCTGGTTTGTTGTGAGGGCTCTGCTGGGGTGGTGAGCCAGGGCTAGAACCCGCCATGCCTCCCGGGCGCCTCATGAGCGGCTGGGAACAGGGAGAGCAAGTAGCAGCTCTGCCCGATGTCTGAGAGTCTCTGGTTCAGCATACCTGGGCCAGATTGAAAAAAAAAATATTTTGGGTAAGTCACTAATTCATTTTCCACAGGGGCCACACTCAGTAGTAATAGGAGGCTGGAGCCACTCCCAAAGATATTAGAAAGTGAGGACTTGAAGGTCCTATGCTTGATCTAGTGGCACTGGTGAGGGTGGAAAGAATAAGATTATACCAGTAGTTTTCTGGGTGCCATGCAAAGCTGGAATTAGAGTCTTATACTTGACTAGGCAAATGCTCTGCCACTTGGGAAACGTTATTCCTTCATAGCTCAAGTCACCTGATAATGCTTCCATAGTAAAAAAATTTTTTAAAAACCACTGTTAAAATATTTCTATTAACTTAGCATTATGCTAAATTGTATTATTTGATTATCACAGCTACTTTATGATATAAGTGCTATTAGGCTTATCTTCTTTCTATAGATAGAAAACAGTGGTATTCCTGGGGCGTTGTAAATAATAACTCTGGCAGGGCCATAATTAGAGTATAGTTTTATCTTACTCTAAAACCCTTTTCTAGTAGATTCACTGTACTCTTTATGCAGTTGTGTCAAACTCTGTGTATGTTCTCTGCAGAGACTACTGCATAGGGCATCATTTCACCTCAGTCTAGTTGAGCCTGATTCTAAGAAATTATCTCTGGAGATTTGGAGGCAAATGTATTTTGCCTACACTGGATTTCAATTGAAGTAAGCTTCTAACAGAAGAGATTTTCATTTTTATTATTCATACTATTTTTCAGAACATTGGGCCTCCTGAGATGAACCGAGAGCCACAGCAGAGCCTGGAAAGCTACCCGTGTTGTATTCGATATGCCAAAAACAGTAACAATAATGGACCTCATTCCCAACGAATGGAGACGTTACTGGCACCCGCTCGAGCAAATTGATGAACAATGGGAAGACAAGTGATACAAGGGTGTAGGGCTTGTATTGCATGTGTGAGGCCTTCAGTTCAAGTCTTGACACCAAAAAATTGCTTATTATTATTTCATCTCCTTCCCTTCCCCCAATCCCAACCAATGTTATTTGCAAGGAAGACTGATCTACAGAAAGTAACTTCAAATAGCATGATTTGAAAAATCTTCAAGGGCTTTGTAAATGATACTCACTGCTTTAGTATAGCCAAGATCTGAGATTTCGAGGCATGAAGTAGAATTGAAAGAGGTGGTTTAGAGATTACCATAATTCAGAGTCACCAGTGAGGGGAGAAATGGATGGTTTCATATAAAGATGCCTCTTATGACTGAAAAACACATAGCAGAAACACTATCTGTACTTCTTTATTCATCCATCACTGCACTATTCACAATAGCTAGAATATTGGAAACAACCTAAGTGTCCGAGAACAGAGGATTGGCTAAAGAAACTGTGGTACATCTACACAATGGAATACTATGCAGCTGTCAGAAAAGAAGAAATTGTGAAATTTACCTGCAAATGGATGGACATGGAGACTATCATGCTGAGTGAAATTAGTCAGAAGGAAAAAAAAGACAGATATAGAATGACTGCATTCATTAAAGGGATATAAATATATACCAGTGTTTTACTGAGGGTGGGCAATGGTAATGTCAGACTAGAACTCACCATTGAATATACACAAGAGACTTACATGATAAACCCTAAATGTCTGCAGGGCTAGCTGCAATGTGTAAAAGAAGGGTGAGAGAGATGCACAGACAGAGAGAGAGACAGAGAGAGAAAGAGAGGAAAAGGGGGTACCTGCTACTGAGGCAGCCTGGGAATGGGTGGGAGAGGGTATGGGTATACTGGTGGTGAAAATGGGGCACTGGTGGAGGGATGGGTGCTGGAATACTGTATTACCAAGAACCAATTATGAACACCTTTGTAATTGTATGTTTCACTGTGGTATAATAATTTTTTAAATGCCTCTTATATCCTTGCACCCTGCTTGCTGGTCTGGTGGCATCATCCTCTGAGAAGGCATGGCTGAGATGGGCTCTTTGGGGTTACAGCAGTTGAGCCAGAAATGGCAAAGAGCTGTGACCTGATTCTTTACTGTGGTCCCTGTGCTGGTAAGGCATGACGTTCTCAGCGTGGCGCTGAAGATGGGCTGGACATCTAATGCGACTTGGAAACAACAGCTGGACTAGAGATGTTTTGACTGGATCCCACGGGATGTCAAAAGATCACATGGCCACCCACCAACAAGATAGTCAGACTTCGTCAAGACCCTGAACAAACGGTTTGAGCCTCTTCATATTCCTGGAGCAAGCAGATGCCATTGGGCTACAATGGCACGTGATAGGGTCAAATGGAAACATTACTGGCACCCGCTCGACCAAATTGATGAATAACAGGATGTCAAGTGATCAAGTGAACCAAATTATTCAGAAGTTCAGTATAGAAAGAGCAGTAACAATCAGAGTTGTATAGGTGGACCACACACACACACACACACACACACACACACACATACACTCTGTGACAAAACAAAATCTACAGATGATTCTCCAATACTCTCAATGTTCCTCCGTGCATGCAGCAAGATTCTAAAGGATCCTGCCAGAGTGAAATATCTGAGAAGCCATCCCTCAGCCTTAACTGAAACCAACTGTGTAATATTTATGATCAATTCTAAAAGATACCAGACAGTGCAGGCTTCAAAAGAGGCCCCTCGACCTCTAGCTCCTGCAGAGCTGTGTGTATCTACCTATACGAGTCAGCCTGTCCGGGTGTGCACTTCTAAGTGGTGGCCACTCCTCTCTTCCAAAATATGCCAAGGGCTTACTTTAAACACCCTGCCCCCAACCCCACCCCAACCAAAGCCCACGTGACACATTTCCTTCTGTCCAAACTTCAGAAATGGGATGAGGGTAGCATTGATAGTTTGTAAGATCCATATTTTGCCCAATCTACAAAGCCCCAGGGAGTGTGGCTTGGCAGGCTCTCAGATCTCTTCTTCAGGGCCCTCATGGACCTGGTGGGGGAGGCGCCTTTAGGGCAGTAAGCAGTAGATAGCCAACACATGGACCCTGTGTGGGAGCACCTGTCTTAGGGGGAGGTCAGACTGCCCTCTGGGGTCACAGGTGTGCAGGGAATGCAGCAGGAAAGTTTGCTCAAAAGGCAAAAGTCACAGACACAGGAAAAACTCTTATTTCCTCAGAGAACCTTAGAAAGACAGGGAAATTTTTTGCTTTTAAATGTGACACGCAAGCACGGTTTCCAGCCCATGTGTGAATAATCCTGATGTGACCCCAGCAGGGAAGATGGGGCCATTTCTCACCTGGCCTCAGAGCAACTGATGAGCACTTTTCCCTGCAGTCTGTGTATCTGTGTGAGCCTGGGCCCTAAGCTGCAACACACACTCCTCGCTTTTGTGCAAAGTGGATGCAGCATTTCGTGCTGTGTGGAAACCGCCTGCTTACAAAACAATCTGACCATTGCCAGATGTGGGCACCTGGCCAGCTTTTACATAATTCAGGCTTTTCTTTGCCCAAGATGGTACAATTTTAAAAAAGGCTTAGAAGTTGAGTTTCCATCCCTCCCCCCCATCTTCCTTCAAACTTTCCTTAGTTGTGCACTGATGGCCAAACACTCAGCGGCCCTTTCTGTACATCCGTACAGTTGACTCAAGAGAACAAGAACGGGCCACGCATTCCCCTTAGGTTGACTCAAAATGAAAACAAAAATAACTCCTCCCGTCTGCTGTCTGCCTGCTGCTGCCCAGGCCTTGTTTTCCACCCGTGCCTCTCCCCCAAGCTGTCAGGACTAGAAGACACGGTTGGGAAGCTCAGGGCTCAGGAATTTGAGGGGGAGGATGCAAAGCCATGCACAGTGGAAGTAGATCAATTTTACTCCTGTCATCAGAAGTAATCTTTGGTAATTTGGAGTTACTCTTCTTGTGTAGGAAGATCAAAGGACTGCGCAGAACCCATTTAAATGAGTGCCGGCCAATTTGAATTTTAAAGTCATGACTGAGTGGGGGACTCTGCCATTGATCAAGCAAGGTCAGAGACACCGAGAGTTTTCATTCCCATTGCATGTCTTTGTTCCAGTGAGTTGGTCATATTGCTTTTCACAAGGGTTCTGTCATGCTTGCTTTTGTCATCTGCGTATCATCTGAACGACTCATGGGCAATGGAAGCAGTACCTTGGCTCTGACATGGTCACATGTGCTGGAAGACATATGTGAAGGGCTCTCTAGGGATGAGACCACGTGTCCTCTCTCTTCCCTCTCCCTCTCCCTTCCTCCTTTCTTTCTTTCTCTTTCTCTCTCTCTCTCTCTCTCTCTCTCTCTCTCTCTCTCTCTCTCCCTCACTCATTCACATACTCACTCCAGCTGGCTCAGCATTTCCCAGTTGTCAAAAACCCAGTTGATGTTTTAACATTCTCTCCTTTTTGCCTTCTTCCACTTGAAGTAGCCAACAGAATTTGGCTTCTACATCCATTCATGGGAAACAGAACTTGGAAACTGGCACAGAATTGTGTTGGGAAAGAGAAGCTACAAAATGATAATACAAAGTCAGCATTTGCCTAGTAATCTCTGGGCACCTTATATTGGAGTGATTTTTTTTCTCTGAGAACTTTTATGACTGATGAATAATTGGACTGATAAGTAACCATGACAGTTTCTCTTTCTTGAGCCAAGATTAAAACCAGTTCTTTACCACCTTTCAAAACCCACACACATTTGAGAGATCTTTAAAATGTTCCAGAAGACTCTTTTGGTCTGCACTTAGGGATGTGCTTATATGAACATCTGTTCCTCTACTAGAGACTAGGACACATAAGGTTTCTCTGAAGGGCTTCTGGGCTGACCATCAGCAGGAAGACTGAGAACTGAGATGTGTGGTCAGCTTGATTTTACTTTCAGATCGCATGCAGTGTGAAATGCTTAAATCCAGGATAATTCTACCTCTGGTGTCAATCAAGCAAAGACAATTTAAAAAAAAAAGGAAGAAAATGAACTTGCCCAGAAGTCAGTTTATACACCAAACACTAGTCTTGATTGGAGTCTTGTCTGTCATATTGAAAAGCAAAACCTATCATTTTATGAAAGAAAAACAATTGGCAAAATTCAAGCTGAATTTGCCCCTTTAAATTCACCTAATAAAGACTCTGTCTACATAAAAACCCTAGAATAAGCTATTTTCACATTATCACATTTACCCCTTAGCAAGCTCAAGGCTGTGGATATGGTTATTTCCTACCTAGAGACCCATGAAAGAACATTGGGCTGGAGGTTGCTTTTAAACCAAGTGCCTCCTCCAGACGGCAGGTTTGCAAGCCACTCTACAAGCCTAGCTCTGGAGTTGGAGATTCTGCTTTCCCACTCTGCTCATCTACAATTATTTTCAGAACTCGCACGATAGAACACTGGGGTAGAGCACTGGTCTTGCTTATGGCCAAACCCTGTTCAATCCCCCGACACCCCATGTAGTTCAATCCCCGACACCCCCTGAGCACACGAAGAGTGATCCCTGAATACAGAGCCAGAAGCAAGGCTTGAGTGTTGCCAGCGATGCCCCTCTCACCTATATATATATTTTTTTTTCAAGGAATCAGAAAGTAAATGCTAAACTTTTCCAAATGCAACCACTATTTCTCCATGATTTTTCTTGCCTTTACTAAAGAGTTCAGCCTCGGTTGGCCCATGAATCTTGGGTCAGGTTTGAAATATGGCTACTAGTTGTCACTTGTCACTTGTCTTCTCATTGTTCATCGATTTGCTTGAGCGGGTGCCAGTAATGCCTCCACTCATTGGGAATGAGATCCATTATTATTATTGGATCCAACACAATATCCAACACCACAGGTAGCTTGCCAGGCTCTGCTGTGGCTCTGGGTTCATCCCAGGGGACAAAAAAAAACCATGGAGTCCCTTTTTCACAGAAGCAGAATTTGAAGTTTAAAATCCCCAGAGATTCTATAAAAATGCCTTATGAGGAAAGTGCTTAATCCCCAATCACCACTATTAAATCTGCCTTCTGAATATTCTGCCATCTGAACACTGAACTGGACCAGGGGGCTTAAGGATAATGTACTAGGAGTTCCTAGGTGACAGTAATTAATCAACAACTGGTAAGCTTTATTCTTGTGTTTAAAACACATTGGAGGCAATGATCTATTATGGTTACTTGGATTTTAGAGATTTAGTTTGCTTAAAACAGAAAATTGTAGTTGTTTATCATCCATGTGGACAATGTTTCTAAAGTGGATCATGTATTTATTTTCCTACCATAGAACCAAGCACTGGATTTTTTTGTGATGACACAGGGTCTTGCTGGGTCCTGAGTAATTATTTGGAGAATGACTTTTTCTTATTGTTTAATACTTACATGCAGATGTGGAAACTTGTGCAGACCCGAGGATGGGCATTAACCCTTACAAGTTAGTGCCTTGTTTGTTTGTAATAAATCTCTGATATCAGTGCACTTTACTAAGGCTTGTCTTTTCCTTATCAAAGCAGATTGAGAACTATGTCAAGGTTGGCTGTGTTCCCAGTGGAAGGCCAACCTAGTTATTCCAAGTCTCTCCCAAGTCCAAGGAAGTAACATCAATGGCAGAAAGTCAGTTTTAGCAGAATTCATATACAAATTAGGTTTTAGTAATCAGAACAAAGTCATAATTCCCTAAAGTCATGTGTTTTCCTCAAATTTATTAGCAACATTGACCACTTTCTAAGGAAAATTTCCTTAGAGAAAGATGAAGTGGGAAATCAGCCCATGTTTAACTTATTAACAAGGATGTTTGAGGGATCAGTCACAAATCCTAGGAAAAGCGAGATGCATTTAATTTGGCCCAAGACAAATAAGTTCTGATTGCCAGCATTAAAGAGCATCATCTTGGTTTCACTTTGGCTGAGATGACCACTGTGTGTCCCAACCCAGAGAGCTCATGACAGTTTCCCAGGCACCCCATGCTCCACTGGCCTTTACCAGCCAGCAGACTGATGACTTAAGTGTAAATGAGTCAGAAACATACGGATTGCATTTCCCTGAGAAAATAGATCACTTTAAAAACGAAGGGGCAAAGTGCTTGGGAAAATGCATTATGGATTTTTTGTCAGGCCAAAAAGGATGTAAACGACTTCAGATATTCTCCAGAGTGCCAAATGTGAGTGAGCATTGTGAGACCAGTGCTCTTGGTGTGGGGGTGGGGGTGTAAGATGATCGTATAAACCTCCCTGTTTGGGAACCTCACCAAGATGATGTACATCGAGCGTCATCTTGAGCCTGGGAAGTGATTTCTGCAAACAGCCAAAGCTCATATACACAGATGAGACAGTGACGCGCTGCACTTGAATAGTGGGAAATGAAATTGAACTCCTTCCTTTGTGAGAAAACCATTCCCCGTTCCACCCTAGCCCAGCCCCCTCCCCCCCTTTTTTTTTTCACATTGTGAATTGGGAAAATCAAATGAGAGAATCTGTGCAAAGGTTTGCTCTGTGATTTTGACTGGAAAGCAACCCACATTGTCTAAGATTGTGCCTGCCTTAATCAGGCTGATTTTTCAACAATCTTCCAAGTGATGTGGTTGAAATGAAAAAGGAAAACACAAAGAGGTGCTCTTCATGGCAAGTTGTCAAATGATAAAAGAAAAGCAAAGTCCCAGGAAAGTCCCCAGGTCCCCTACCTGACCATCCCAGTTCACACACGGAGGCTGTCAGAAAGGGTCACTTACCTACATGGTTTGCCTTCATGGTACTTACATAGTTTATTTTCTCAGTCGAGAATCACACACTGACTTCTGCTTAGAGTAGAGGCAGGAGTTGAAGTGTTAGGATGAAGAATCTTAAAGGACAAATCCAGTGTGCAGATGATCTACGTTCATCACTTGTATCACTTGTCTTCCGTTGTTTATCGATTTGCTCGAGCAGGCACCAGTAACATCTCCATACGTCCTGTCACCTGCTAGTATAGCCCAAGGGCATCTGCTCACTCCAGGAACATGAAGAGCCTCAAACCATTCGTTCAGGTCATGGGAATGAGGTCTATAATTGTTACTGGTAATTGGCATATCAAAACAACATGGGTAGCTTGCCAGGGTTGTGCCATCTGCCGTGTGGGTGGTATACTCTCAGTAGTAGACTCTCAGGTCATGCATTTTACGATGAACCTGTGCGGCTGCGAAGTGGCCACAGCAACGATGTTCTCATACGCAATTATTTTTTGGCTCCTCTAGAAAGTCTGATGTATATTTTCTCTTTTTCTTTCTTTCTTTTTTTTTTTTTTTTGGGTCATACCCAGCAATGCTTAGGGTTACTCTGGCTCTGTTCTCAGGAATTACTCCTGGCAGTGCTCAGGGGACCATATGGGATGCCAGAGATCGAACCCGGGTCGGCCGCATGCAAGGCAAACATGCAAGGCAAATGCCCTACCTGCTGTACTATCGCTCCAGTCCCTGATGTATATTTTCTATCTCTATATCTCCCTACATGTTTTTTTTTTTTTGCGGTGATGAATTTAGTTCAAACACAGCTCTACTCAGACCTTACTTCTGACTCTGTGCTAAGGGATCACTCCTGGTGGTGTTCAGAGGACCATATGCAGTGCAGGGAATCAAACCCTGGTTGACCACACACACAAGGCACTACCCACTCTACTAATTCATGCCCATCTCTACCTCAACTTCCATCTCTATATTTTTCTTTATCTATATTTCTAGCTCTGTCTCTGTCTCTCTCACTGCATCTCGTTGACTCTGTTTTCACATATGCCCATCTCAATGATCTCCCTGGGTCTTATTATTTCAAAATAATCTTTCTCTGTCATTTCTCTGGTCCTTGTATTTATCTGATCCTGCCTCTCTTGCTTTCTTTCCCTCAGCAACACACCTCATGGCAAAGCAATTTGATGGCTGCCTCCCTCCGTGGAATATCCTTGGTTCTTCACCCTAGATGTCAGCTAGGAGGAGGGTTGTTCCTAATTCCTTCTGCTCATTTCTTTCCTCTGGAGTGATCACTATTCTCATCACACACCTGTCTCCCGAGATTTCACACTGGATCCTTCTTTTCGATGAGAAATGGAAAACCCAACAGTGTGAACATGAGCAGCAAACTCTTCCTCTCCTTTCTACAGGTGGATTTTGTTCTCCATGTTACAACCTGATCAGCTGCATCCTTCCAGTGCTCATACAAGGACACCTGAAGGTAGTTCTCAGAGTCAGTTTGGTCTGAGAAAAAGCTCATCTTTCTGTTCTCCATCAGCAGACACTAATATCTCAAAATTGGATAGGAAGAAGGGTGACCTTTATGACATCTCCTCTGCCACCCTTACCGCCCCCCCACCCAGCTAGATCTGACTCCTATGTTTTGACTCTTCATCTCAAAGGATTTCTAAATGGACTACCACTTGGGATGGCAGGCTACAGTCAACCCACAAGTTCCTTCTCTTCCCATTCTTTATCTTTTCTCACTGCTGCAAAAATAGATTGACATTTACTTAAGCAGAGAGGGCTGAGCATAATACAAAAAGAAGTGAGCATAATTCAAAATACAAGGAGAATAAAAGACAGGAAAAAAGTGTATTTATTTGGTCACATCAGAATCAGAAGTAGAGGGCGATCAGCCATCATGCAGAGACTCAGATGCACGGGGAGAGCTGCCATCCGGCTCTCCCCTAGCTCAGCTAACCATGAGGCTCCCAGGAGGCAGGATGGGTTTTGGTCCCAGTCCATCACCTCTGTAGGGCCTCAAACCAGCCAGATGAGACTCGCTCACCATAATAGTCACCATTTTCGTGGCCCAGACTCCACAGCTCATCAGAACCCACCCAAGAGAGATGCTGATCTCAAGACCAGCTTAGCAGAGCAGCTGAGTTCAAGCCCAGGTAGGCGGCTCTCAGAGGCGGAAGTAACCAACCCGGCATTCGTGGAGATGGAGCTGGGGTCCCCATTCCCCTCTCTGACCCATCCTGGAGGCCTGGTGGCCCCACCCACAAACTGCCTCAGGGCGATAAGCCATCATGCAAAAACTCAGACGCACAGCGGAGAGCTGCCATCCAGCTCTCCCTGAGTCACATGGCCATGCGGTACATCAAACTAGTGAAATCAATAATGTTCTAGAATGTATTACAATCCACAATGTGTAAGAAAGGCAAGCGAGAAGGAGAGAGAGAGAGAAAGAGGGAAAGGAGATAAAGGACCTGCCATGGAGGCAGATTGGGGGATGGGGAGGGAAGTGAAGAGGACATTGTTGATGGGAAATGGGCATGGGTGGAGGAATGGGTGTTGGAACACTGTAGAACCAAAACTCAAACATGAACATCTTGTAATTGTATATCTAACGGTGGTATAATAAAATATTATTTTTAAATGCCTGCTATAGAGGCAGGCTGGGATGGGGGGGGAATTTGGGAACATTGGTGGTGGGAATAGGGCACTGGTAGAGGGACAGGTGCTGGAACACTGTATGACTAGAACCCAATCATGAATATCTTTGTAATTGTATATCCATGGTGGTATAATAAAAAATTTTAATTAAAAAAAGAATCAGAAGTAGGTTGGGGTGATAGTACAGTAGCTTGTGCCTTGCAAGTAGCAGATCCAGATTCGATCCTTGGCATCCCATATGGTCCCCTGAGCACTGAGAGGAGTAATTCCTGAGTACAGAGCTAGGACTAACCCCTGAGCTTCGATGGGTGTGACTACACCTACAAAATAAAAGCAAAAAAAAAAAAGAATCAGAAGCAAAGTGTTTATAAAAGTGTATTAAGCCTGAAATGTAAGTCCATGTAATTGAAGAATGGAAAGACTTCTTAGACAAACTGGAAAGAACTACCAATTCCAAAGAGTCTTGAAACCTTGAATTCCACAGTGTTTAAGAAAAAGAACACAGGGAGACCAGAGTGGCCTCTCAGGTGTTATTTTGAAAGTTAGTTCTTCCTGTTGAAAACTTCAGCTCAGAGGCAAGTGAGAAATTTCAGGCTGTTAAAAAATAAATATCCCTCTCTTTCTCAATGCAATAACCTTAAATTCCCAACAAGACACCAACCACACGTCAGTGTTGTGGATAAATTCTAAAAGCATCTGAGAGTAAGTGTTTAATTATGTTTGGCATGGCTATACCTTTTTACTCTCAAGACAGGAAATCCCTGGCTATTAGCTCCATTCAACCTCAAGAGACCAAACGTGAGCCTTTCTGGCTGTTCTTTCAGTGGTGGTCAGGGCTTGCTTCTCTGTTGGAACAACAGTAGCTCCTCCACCCGAAGGCCTTATTATGTCGTTCCCTATAGTTAGAAGCCAGTGGACAACCCCTCTGAACAGCACTTAAGTAAAAAATAGCCTTTTTTCCAGGCCAAACCCCACAGTATCTGTCTGTGAGAATTTATGACATCCTATAGAATAAAGTTGACCTCTTCAAGTTTTTTTTCCTGATGCTCATTCTTTTTGGAACGGATGACAAAGGAAGGGGGGGAAAGGGAAGGTGAACCACACCCACTGGTGCCAGAGTCAACTCCCGGCTTGCTATTTGGGTGTAGCTCCTCAGAGTGCTTAAGGACATGCGTGGTGTGCATATTCTGAAATTTTTATCTCCAGATTTATGACACTGTGGTCTTAGTTAGAGGGAGGGGTAGCAAAGTATTGGACCAGTGTCAAGCTGAAATAAAGCAGCTCATGCTTTTTTAAAAATACTTGCTTCTTAATTGATAATTCAATTTCTCGTATGCTTTGTTAAGATTTATAAAACAGACAAACTTGTGACTAAGTGCTCAAATGAGTTTTTTAAAATTAATATTATACTACCGTGAGATATACAATTACAAAGTTGTTCATGTTTGGGGGTGGGGGTTGGTCACACAGTATTCCAGCACCCATCCCCTCCACCAGTGCCCATTTAGCGCCACCAATGTCCCTGATTCCCTCCCCCTCCCATAGCCTGCCTCTATGGCAGATTCTTTATCCCTTCTCTCTCCCTCTCTCTCTCTCTCTCTCTCTCTCTCTCTCTCTCTCTCTCTCTCTCTCTCTCTCTCTCTCTCTCTCCTTCTCTTACATATTGTGGATTGTAATACACACACTTAGAGGTTATCATGTGCATCTTTTTGCCTGTATTTAATTATCAGTTCTAGGTTAGTATTAGCCCTTTCGACAATTATTAGCACATGTTCCCTCCCCTGTCTTACCTAACCTCAGATGAGTTTTTAGATACTTTTGATCCCTTTTGAGAACCACTGAGATGAAATTTCTAGCTTTGTTAGCATAGTTTATACATCATCAGTCCAATTTTATACCTATTCATTTATTGATTAAATATTCATGGGTATGTATTCCCCGCTAAATTGAATAATAAGAATTAAAGAGGTAAAGTAGAATAAATCATGTTTCTTGCTGTAGAGATTCTTGCTCTAAAGAAAGATTTCTGAGGAAGATTATGTGGGTAAGAGTCAAGCTCCACACTTATCTCAAAGGTGGTAAGATGGGTGTCAGGTAATACCTCCACCAACAAATGAAAACCTTGTACCTCTCTCAACTTCCTAGCTAAATCTCTTCACCAAAATTTCATTCAGATAAAAATTAAAACATGACTTCACAAAACTAAATCCTAAACAAATTTTCTTAAAAAAAAACAGTACTCCAACTGAATCCTAAACATTTATTGCTCAGTGTAGTTTTACTCGATGCATATGCCAGGAAGCTGAAGTATATAAAGCTAGACCACTAGCATCTAGTTACATCACTGCTTGGTGGTAGGAAAGGAAGAAGAGTCACACTAAGCAATTAGTAATTGTGAGTGTTCCCTCTTCCGGTGCCTATTTCTAGGTAACAAACTTCCCCAAAACAACAAACATTTATGTCTCTCATTTGCAATTTGGCTGGGCCTCACAGGGACACTGATCACGGATCCACCAGCCATCAGTTGGGGTGGCCTTCTGGAGCTGGAGAATCGGCTTGTAAAGTAGCTGTGCTATTGGTATTTGGTAGCCCAGTCTCAGCTGCAATCCATATGGGCCTGTCCTTAGGGCCCCTTGGGTTTCCTTCCAGGCATGAAAGCTGAGCTCCAAAGGCAAGTCCATGGAGAGGCATGCATTAGAAGCAGTCACTTTCTTAACACTACTTGGTCCCAGTACCTACAACACATCAGTTCTTCCATATTCTATTTGCCCCAAATTCAAGATGGAACAGATATAGACCTCACCTCTCAGTGGAAGGCAAAGAATTTGACCACCTCTAATTCACTACATCAGCCCTAACCCACTTTTGCATTTTGATGAACTTAGGATATTTAATTCAAAGAAAAAAATGAAAAACAGGAATAAACAAAGATACTTATTGATGGTCTGGAACTCTGTTTCTTGGATAATTGGAGAAGCATTTCACCTTTAACCTGACAAAGATGGCAGAAAGGGAAAAGGCATTATTAAATGATGGAGAATTTTCAGTCCAAGTATTTCTCAGAGCCATGGTTTAGTGATATATGGTGCACCGTACTGTGGTGCAAGTTAATATAACCCGAGAACCCTTCGTGCTATCTCAATCTATCAAGTGACAATTGATGGAGGTGGTCAGGAGACTGCTATTAAGGAAGGAACCAGGTAGTGATGAGGTATCCAGCAAAAGCTGGCACATCCAGGCATGGGAACCAGCTCTATAGGTTGCAGGCATTTGGCTGAGATTAAACCCTGCGTGTTTGCATAGGTGTCTTTATTTTAAATAATGAAATTGGGGACGAATGCTCTCTTCTCCTTCCTTTACAAGTTACAGTTTGGCTGTGGAAAAATCATCTTATGGTAAGATAAAGAACAGTGGGAAATGTGTGACTGTTTCTGATCCAAGAGCTCTGTGCTGTTAAAATACTGAATCAACTGCGGCCAACACAAGAGCCCCAAAGAAGGGGACAGAGACTTCTGGCTCACATGGGTCTGCCAGCATCACTATTTTGAAACCCTTCATGTCCCCGCACGCAAGAATCATTGATTCATTCTGTTCTCTTCTTGAGCAGTATTCCATGATATAAATAGAGAAAAATTTGCTTATCCATTGTGGGTGGTATTGAGGAAACAATTGGGCCAAGAAAAAGACTCCTCCATACCAACTGAGGAAGAGTGAAACCTTTTATTATTAAGTGAGCATTAATAAGGTTACATATATATAAGAAAGCCAAAACAGACAATATATTAAGGAAAAAATCTACTCTTATCTTTAATGCAACTGAGAGCTTTCCTTTCCATTGTCACTTGCATATTTCCTATGAGTCGGGCTTAAAATAATTCCCAAAGTTCATCAACTTTCCAGGCCAAATAATGATCTTGTAATCACTGGAGACTGGCTTAGCTTCTAAATGATCTACCTCTACTGAAAAAGAGCCAAGATTCAGATTCACTCTGTGGCCAGAAAAAACTTTCAGGCATGGACAGAGGAAAATGATTTAATTGCCCTTTATAAATGGATGAAATAACTTTTATTTGAATGACAATAAGCATTAGGGTTGTATCCTATTCTTAGCTATTTTATTTCTTTTGGCTTTGGAGCCACATTCGATGGTACTCAGGGCTTACTCCTGGCTCTGTGCTCAGGGATCACTCCTGGTGGGGCTTGAGAGAGCATATTGTATGTTAGCGATTAAGCTGGGTTTTCCACGTGTAAAGCAAATATCCTACCTTTTGCACTATCTCTCCAGTTTCCTCCTAGAACTCTTAACTTTAGAAAATTGGGACAAAGGGTGAAATGTCAGACTCAATTGTTATATTCCAAAGTATTTTCTATTTGCATGACTACTCTGCACAAAATTAATTCTGATCACAATGAATTAATCAAGAAAGCAAATTATTCTGAGCCATTCCCAGCAATGCTCTGGGATCATGCCATGCTAGGGATCAAACCCAGGGATTTTGAATGCAAAGCATGTGCTCCAGCCCTTTGATTTATTGTTTTAGTTCCAAAGGACTAATCTTTAATGACAGCACATGTCACTCATACTATCATTTCCCAAGCAAGGTGCCTCATGTTGGAGACAAAAATGAAGATATAACACAGACTCATTCTCAGCAGGAAAACCCATGAGTTCACATAGAATTCCCTATGACAAAATAGTTGACATTCAAGAAATCATCTAGAAATTTAGGAAAGGAAAAAAAATTACTTTCTGTGACACTTGTAGCGAATGTTCATAAAAAAGGTAATGTTGGAACGTATTGCTCAGGACCCAATTCTTAAGTAACTATGTGTGTAGAGAGGTCTCCACATCAACCAGAAAGTCATGGATACCAGCAGGATGTCTAAGAGTTCAGTTCAATTCTGCTCAATTCTAGCACTGTCTACTAGATCATAATATCAACTCCCACAGGTGAAAGTTTCAGTCCCTGTCCTCTACTCCAGAAAGCTGTCACAAGCTGAGTTATCTGTGCTTCAGACAAATTAGTCAGATATCAGAGGTTCCAGGCCCCCTCCTCACTTTCAATTAATTTGCTAGAACTACTTATGAAACTTAGGAAAGCCATTTATTGACGTAACCACCAGTTTATTACAAAGGATATAACCCAGGTATTGACAAATTAAAGAGATGCTAGGGGGACGGAAGGAAAAGAGTTTAGAATTTCCATGCTCTTTCTAGACAGGCTATTCTGCCAGATCTCCATTACCATCCTGGAAGTGCTCTGAACTCTAACGTCTTGAGGGTTTATGACTATTTTATTACATAGACAGAAAGCATAAATTCAGTGGTCAGTGGTGATTGATCTCAATCTCCAGCCTTCCTATTCTTCTCAGGAGTTTTCCTGGTAACTCACTTCTATTCCTATAACTTCTCCAAAGTTTATATTTGCAGTGACCTAACAAGAAATACCTTTATCTCTCTCAACACTTAGGATAATTCCAAGTTTGGGAGCTGTGAGTCAGACACTATGGATGAAGACCAAATATATGAGAAACGTCTTTTGGTCATTGATCTCCCAAATACTTATTTCTTATAAATCATAATAGGACATATAATTAAATGTTAACAAATGAAGAGTCAGTCAGGATACTCTTCCATGTAGAAAGAACAGTGTTGACTGGGCTCAGAGGCTTAAGGAGTGACTGTGCACAGTGTGGAATGTAAAGAAGTGGATGAGGGAGAAGGAGAGGATAGGAATGCCCACTCAGACACAAAAAAATGGCCAACTCTAATTAAAACAGAGACCAATGACTGACCTAATGGAGCAACAGAATCAAAGAAAGGTTCTATCTGAGTCAGGCACTGATGTTTCTGCCATGATACCAACACTGTGTATCCTTGAATACTTGGACTGGAAACAGTAAGGAAGTAATCCTGACTTCTTTTGACAGAAGTAAGGAGCATATGGGGGCAGAACTCTGGATCCATTCTTCACCCTCTCTCCTCTCATTTCCTTTTTCTGCCAAAGTTTTTCAGCCAGAGAAGCTGGGGCAAGGGTCTTGACACATGGCAAGTCACCCCTAGAGGGAAAATGTTTTCTGTGACAAAAAGAAAATGGCATGTGAGGTAAAGTGCCAGCTGACGTTTCAAAATAACAGTAAAAACTGTTGGCAATCATCCAAGGCTGAGCCCAGCTTTGAGTCTGGGATCATACATCACACTTCTGGGTAAAACACCCAGCTGTGCTCTCCCCCGGCCTTATCCGGAAGCTCTCTCAGCAAAGAGAGTGGGTCACTGGCCTGTGTTTAAACATAATCATAGCTCATAACACTCCACCATATGTTCTGAAAAAAAGAGTCAGAGATGACTTAACTGTTCGAAAACTTTAATCTTTTGGCACTTAGAAAATAGAGGTTACTCTTTAAATATTTTTGCTAATTTGCTAGAAGAAATTAGCAGTTCAGACTCTCAGGGAGTATAGGTGCAAAGTCTATCTGATGTATAAGAAAATTAAAAGTAAATGATTATTGATGGAATTTTTTTTGTTTGTGTGTGCATTGTACTTTAGTAAATTGTAATAAAGCCAGAAAGACTTCGTGGGTACAGGTTTGCAATAATAATTGAAATTAGATCATTTGTTTTCTATAGATGTTTACTTCCATTGTAAAATTGGATGGGAAATGCCTTCGCTAGTTAGAAGAAAGCACTATCTTAAAACAGAAGTTGTGCAGGCATCATTTCTTCTCTAGATGAAATGTTTGTGCCCCCTAATTCTTACATTAAGACCCTACCTTTCACTAAGAGGTAAGAAAGGTGGAGTCTTTGGGAGATGAATGGGATTAGATGAGGTCGCAAGGACACATTGTTGAGGAGATCAGCACCTTTGTTTCTTGTTTCTACTCTGTACCACAACGTATAAGGCATAAAAAGTCAGCAGTCGGCAACTCAAAAGAGCTCTGACCAGAACCCCAGCATGCAAGCACCTCTCTCACCTCCAGCCTCTACAACTGTGAGGATAAATGTCTTGCTGTTAATAAGTCACTCGTTCTATGTTGGTCTGACACAGCAGCCCAAGTTAACTAAAACCCTTCTTCAGGTTACCTTCTTCACTTATAGGACCCTCAGACTTCCCAAGATAGATCCCAGACTTGTAGCCTTTGCACATTCTTCTTTCTCTCCTTTTGTACCCACATAACCCCCTCTCCTGTATCTGTCTTCATAATAGGGTCTCATGACATCTGGCTTCCATTGTCCATATTTTATTCCCGCACTTTCCTTCCTGGACCCTTCCTACCTCACCCCATTTGACTACCCTTCCACTACCACACCCACCCTTCCATAAGGGACTAGGAGTCTCCCATAATCATCCTAAAACTACCTAAAACTTTCCCTCCTATGCTTGACATATTTCCTTTCCCTCCCATTTAAGTTTCCTTTGTGAAAGATACACAGCTCAAGATCACAATCCTTGAAGACGTCACAGCCGGATCAGAAGGAAGCCTTCTATCTCACCAATTATAATAGAACCTTGCCTATGATACACCTATAATACAGCTCAGATAAAACAAATGGCCACAAAAAATTTATATGCCTTAATCAGCAGTGATGAGAATATGGGGACTTTCATTTAAATAAAAGGTGGAGAATGGGGGTGCATTTCATATAGTAATTCTTTACCAGGCATGAAAAATAAAAAGGTTTTAAGCCCTCCATTCCAGCCTGACCCCCAAAAAGCAAGCAAACATGATATAGCTCAGAGAGGGTCTATATTTAGGAAGTAGGGAACTGTCCAATCTGATAGGGAAGGCCATGGAACAAGTTCTGAGATGGCTAAAGAGAGCTACTGAGTCTGGACCCCACAATGATAGATGCCTGATCCTTCTTTATCTTGCAGGCAAGAAGTGTTTTAGGAGTGGAGAGGCTTTGTAGGAGGCCGGTCAACACTTCAGTGATTATGTGGAAGAATGAAATGGAGTGCATGAATTAGGGTAGGGGAAAGGGGGAAATTAGGAGGAAGTAGAATTTCCAAAGTCTCTTCCTCTCCCATATCTGCATCCAGGAAAACCCCTCTCTCAAGTCTGGGGAGACCTCTTTGTCCTTGATGTCAGGGAGCTGCTGGGGTCCCCAGTGATATCAGGACACGAGTTCCCTTCTACCTCCAAGGTCTGCTGGGAATGGATGAAAACTCAACCAGCACGGTTCCAAAAGCCTTTTATCAATTCTATAATAAAACAAGCTGTGCTACGACACTCCAAAATAATGGGACTTCCAGACCTTTAGCTCTTGGTCAGAACTTAAACCATGAGAAAGGCCCAAGACTCCCACCAAAGTGGATCACAGTACCTCAAGTAAGTCCCCTTATATAACCAAAAGCAATTCTATATTCAGGGAGGGTTGTGTCAACAAAGATCAACGAATCAGCTTCTAGGTGTAGAAGTAGGGTAGTACTACACTTGTTTCAGGTCTAAACAAATTATTATGCCAGGGACTACTCCCTTTTTCTGAGATTATCTCTTATGTAAAAACACTGGAAGGAGAGAGCTGTCAAAAAAGAAATGCATCACCAATATCCAAGGTCAGGCAAAACATGAATCAGGAGGTCTTGTCAACAGGTGGAATCTACCACAAATGTGTGGGAGTCAGAGGTTATTTAAGACAAAGAAGGGAACAGTGTGCTAATAATCATCGAAAATGATTATACCAGCATTGAATATAGGCAAAAAGATACACATGATAACCTCTAAATGTACGTGTTGCAATCCATAATGTAAGAGAAGGAAGAGAGAGAGAGAGAGAAGAGATAGTGAGTCAGCCATAGAGGCAAGATAGGGGAGGGGGGAGGTTTGGGGACTTTGGTGGTGGGAAATGGGCACTGGTGGGGGATGGGTTCTGGAACACTGTATGACCAAAACCCAAACATGAGCATCTTTGTAATTGTATATGTCATGGTACAATAAAATATTTTTAAAAAATGCATCTCAGTGGATGTATATTCATGGAGAGAAACATATCATAATTTTATGGGTTTCATGCCATCTAGATGGTAACCACAAGGTCCGTCTATTTTCTGTTCTGCACCAAGGTGATTCTGCGTGTCTTGTCTTCTGTTTACTGAAAGGGTCATGCTTGCCTGCTTGAGGGCAAGCTAGCATGGTCCTTCCTTCAATCTAAAAATGATAGTCTCAATGTAGTCAGGGCAATAGTCTCCTGATAAATTCTAACTGTCACACGTTGGGACCAGTGGGTATTATGAGGAATTGTGCCCAATCTAGATAACATTGAAATCATAGTAGAGATTATAGTAATAATTCAGAAGTTACTGACTCAGAGTCAAAATGACTCTTGTAACTGCCAACCCTCCAGTGTTTACACAAAAGAGAGATCTCATTAGCATGAACCCTGTTTTAAGAACACGTGAATCACTTAAACTGTAAATGGATTAAATAGCAAAACTCCCAAGCTAGCTAAGACTGACCTACTCTCCTACCTTCCGCAACAATCTCCTCAACTATCTTTAAAATAACCTGCACTGCTCTACCTGATCATTCTCCACATGCACCCTAGCTTAGCTCCCTAAAATATGGATATTGTCACATATCTGTCACCTATTTGGAAACTTCTAGAACCAAAGGTAACATCTCCTGACCTCTGTTATTTAGCACGACATCTAAAAACTCGGTCACAGCCAGCATGGTTATCTTCACTCAAGGGATGAGACCCATGATTTTCTGAGAAAATCAGATGATTTAACTGGAGATCTGAAGGCAAGAAGCCCAGGCAGCTTCTAGCGCAAAGCTTAAAGAGGTGCTTTGAATTTGGAAATGTGATTAGTCCATACATAGTTTACTTACTGTGAGCCAAAGTCTCTGATAAGAGGAAGAGAGAAAAGAGATAAAGAATCTGCCATTTAGGCAGGCTTTGGGAGGGGGAGGGAATTGGGGACATTGGTGGTGGGAAATGGGCACTGGTGGAGGGCGGTGTGCTGAAACACTATGTGACCAAAACCTCCAAACATGAACAACGTTATAATTGTGTATCTCACAGTGGTATAATAAAATATTTTTTTAAAAGCCTCTGATAAACGCCTTTCCAGAGATGTGTTATTTGATCACGACTTGAAGGACGTGGCAGGTTCTCGAGCAGGTTGTGGAAGCAGAGAGTCTAGGAGTGACCCCCGGGTCACATCCATGAGGGCTGAGAGTCTTCTATTCCAGGATCCCCATTCCGGCAAAGACCCACCTCTCCCAGCTGACTCAAGCACTGGTGTCAGTCTTCTTGTGGGATCCGGTCAACTTGAGGCAGCTCTGACCTTTCCTTGTCAAAGGTCTCACTCCTTTGCATGGATTCACCAGCAGAGTCAAATGACAGTCGGATGCTGCAGTGCCAGATCCACTACTCTTATTTATAGGAAAGTTGGTGGCTCTCCAGGGTTCCCAACCTTCCTATAAGAAAGATTAGCAGTGGTAGTAAAATTTAAGAATCCTGTTTCTTTCCCAAATCATGACTTTCTGACTCCATTGGGTTGCTGTGCAGTTTCTTTTTCTTCTTTAAAGTGACCCTCTCTGGTCCGCAAAGGTGTTTTCAATAACTAATTCCACTGACAAAGATAAGAAAAAGAAATGGGACTATATGAAATTGGAAAGTTTTTACATAGCAAAAGAAGCTCTTGCTAAAATGTAAAGACATCTAAGGAATGAGAGAAAATATTTGCATACAATACATAGGATTAAAAAAATGATGCCCTAAATATACAAAACACTCACAAATCTCAGCAACAACCACAAAACCAATAACTTTATAAGAAAGTGGGAATAGATGAACAGACACTTCCATGAAGAGAATATACAGATGGCCAATATGCTAAGAAAAAGTGTTATTATCGCTCGGTATCGGGATACCATGAATGGTTCTAAAATTTATCATGGCAACTGGTGAGGTAAGTTATTTGTATTTTAATTCATTTGGAACTTAACTGCTAGCATTTATTTATTTTTTAAGTATTTTATTATACCACCGTGAGATATACAAATAAAAAGATATACAATTAAAAAGTTCATGTTTGGGTTTTGGTCCGTACAGTGTTTCAGCACCCGTCCCTCCACCAGTGCCCATCTCCATACAAATAAAAAGATATACAATTAAAAAGTTCATGTTTGGGTTTTGGTCATACAGTGTTTCAGCACCCGTCCCTCCACCAGTGCCCATCTCCCACCAACAACATCCCCGGTTCCCTCCTTCCCCAGCCCTGCTCCATGGCAGGTTCTTTATTTCTTTGCCTTTCTCTCTCTTTCTCTTTTCCTTCCCTTCTAGACTATGGATTACAGAACATACATTAAAAGGTTGTCATGTGAATCCTTTTGCCTCTATTTCATGCTCAGTTCTAGGTTGGCATTAGTACCCTCGACTATTATTAGCACCCTGTTCCATTTTCTGTCTTTCCTAAACTCTGACTCCCACACGTTTGTGATAATCTCCACCTTTGACAAGACCTCCCGATATATGCTTCACTTGACCTTGGATATTGGTATCATAATATGTACATATATATTTATGCCATGCAAATAAATGCAGTCATTCTGTATCTGTCTCTCTCCTTCTGGCTAATTTCGCTCAACATAATCTTCTCCATGTCCATCCATTTATAGGCAAATTTTATAACTTCATTTTTCCTAACAGCTGCATAGTATTCCATTGTGTAGATGTACCAAAGCTTCTTTATCCAGTCATCGATTTTCGGGCACTCTGGTTGCTTCCAGATTCTGGCTATTGTGAATAATGCTGCTATGAACATAAAAGTAGGGATGGTGTTTCCGCTGCGTATTTTTGGTTTCCCAGAGTAGATTCCCAGGAGTGGTATGGCTGGGTCAAATGGGAGTTCAATTTCTAGTCTTTGGAGGAATGTCCATATTGTTTTCCAGAAAGGCTGTACCAGCCGGCATTCCCACCAACAATGGATGAGTGTCCCCTTTCCCCACATCCACACCAGCACTTGTTGTTCTTGCTCTTTTGAATATGTGCCAGTCTCTGTGGTGTAAAGTGGTATCTCATTGTTGTTTTGATTTGCATCTCTCTGATGATTAGTGATGATGAGCATTTTTTCATATGTTTTTTGGCCATTCGAATTTCTTCCTTGCTGAAGTTTCTGTTCATTTCTTTTGCCCCTCTCACCTCTTTTATTCAATATAGTACTGGAAGTACTTGCCATAGCAATCAGAGAAGAAAAGGACATCAAGGGCATCCAGATAGGCAAGGAAGAAGTCAAGCTATCATTATTTGCAGATGACATGATATTATACCTAGAGAACCCTAAACTCTCTACCAAAAAACTCCTAGAAACAATAGACGCATATAGTAGAGTGGCAGGATACAAAATCAACACCCAAAAGTCAGTGGCTTTCCTATATACAAATAACGAAAGAGAAGAAAAGGATATTAAGGAAACTATTCCATTCACAATTGTGCCACAGAAAATCAAATACCTAGGAATCAACTTAACCAAGTATGTAAAGGACCTGTACAAAGAAAACTACAAGACACTGCTCCAAGAGATAAAAGAGGACACAAGGAAATGGAAACACGTTCCCTGTTCATGGATGGGGAGAATCAACATTGTCAAAATGGTAATACTCCCTAGAGCTCTGTACAGATTCAATGCAATCCCTATGAGGATACTGATGACATTCTTCAAAGAAATTGACCAAACAGTCCTGAAATTTGTATGGAACAATAAACCCCCAAGGACAGCTAAAGCAATCCTCGGGAAAAAGAAGATGGGAGGCATCACCTTTCCCAACTTCAAACTGTACTACAAGGCAGTAGTAATTAAAACAGCATGGTATTGGAATAAAAACAGACCTGTGGACCTATGGAATAGAATTGAGTATCCTGACACCCAACCTCAAACACATGATCATTTAATCTTTGATAAAGGTGCAATGAGTCTAAAATGGAGTAAGGAAAGCCTCTTCAACAAGTGGTGTTGGGAAAACTGGGCAGCAACATGTAAAAAATGAATTTGGACCTGTGTCTAACACCATGCACAAAAATCAGATCAAAATGGATTAAAGATCTCAATATCAGACTTGAATCCATAAAGTACATTGAAGAAAATATAGGAAAAACCCTCCACGACATTGAAGCTAAAGGCATCTTCAAAGGGGAAACATCACTAACAAAGCAACTAGAAGAAAAGATAAACATATGGGACTACATGAAACTAAAAAGCTTCTGCACCTCAAAAGAAACAGTGACTAAGATACAAAAGCAGTCCACAGAATGGGAAAGAATATTCACCCAATACCCATCTGATAAGGGGTTAATATCCAGGATATATCAGGCACTGGTAGAACTTTTACAAGAAGTTAACTGCTAGCATTTAAGCATTTAATGAAAAAGGTAAAAAGTCATTTTATGTCAAAAAGGAACCCTTTTGTATTTAATAAATGTGAAATTAGAAAAAAAATTGTTGAGCGTTAGAAAATACCTGTGTGAATTGTGCAGGAACATCACAAAATAGGGCTAGAGCAATAGTACAGTGGGTAAGTCATTGGTCTTGCATGTGGTCAACCAGGTTTGGTGTCCAACATCCCATGTATTCCCTCAGCACCACCAGCATTGATTCCTGAGTGCTAGGAATAACTCCTGAGCACTGCCGGGTATGGCACCAAAACAAAACAAATAAAAAAAAGTCACAAAGCAAAATAACGTTACTAAATTAATATTTTAAAATTTAGATATTTTATAAACCATTAAATCATTATATTGTGCCTCAGCTTTTATATTTTTTAATTTTTATTATACCATGTGAGATATACAATTACAAGGATGTTTATAATTGGGTCTCTGTCATACAGTGTTCAAAGCACCCATCCCTCCACCAGTGCCCCATTCCCACCACCCACATCCCAAACACACCCCCCAACCCCAGACCGCCCCTATTCAGGCACATTTTCTTCTCTATCTCTCTGTCTCTGTCCCTGTATTTTTTCTCTCTCTCTTTGTCTTACATTTTGTGGTTTTCCCTACAGATATTAACGGTTTATGATGTCTCTATGTGCATATTCAATAGCGAGTTCTAGTGTGATATCATAATTTCCCATCTCCATAACCTTTCCAGTTTGTTGCATCTACAATGATTATTACAGTGTATAAAAGTGAAAGATCCAGGGAAGGACATTGCAGTGGAAGACAACTGATTAAATATAGATGCCTAGTAACCTAATAAACACATGCTTATAGCCACTGATCTATGTAATTTGCAGAGGAGGTAAGAAAGATGTCTGTAAGTTCTGTGCCTCTGTGTGAAAATATGTAATTTTCTAGATTTAACTTTAGCTCAAGGTTTCTGTGACTATTATTATTTAAAGTTTTTATGGCCTACTTTTATGAGGAGAAGGAGAGAAGACATTTGCAAGACAATTTTGACCCCCATCTCTGATACCTATTTAGTAATTTTTTTTTGTGTGCTAAGGGCGAACTTTAATTGGTTATGAACTGTTACTGCCGAGTCCTTTCAAAGGATGTAGGATATTATGATGATTACTCTGTTCAGAATCCCCTGTCACATACTCAATTAATAGGAGTTAGAAATAGGAAGTCAAAAAGCAAAACTTAAAACCTTCCATTGAAAAGATGAAAGAGCAAACAGATTCGCCTCTATACGTTAGGATTATTTGACATTTGTTTTGCATTTTGCAAGTGGCCTTATTACTCATGTGTGTTTCCTGTTGGATGACTGTGGTGCTGACTGATATATTTGAGAATATAAAGAGTATTTTTACTACAGAGCAAACACACACAAAAACAATTATCTTCACCCACTGATAAATGCCACATAATGTTAAACTATTTTTGAATGACTCTGGGATTGTTGGTGATGAATTATTCATTATAAGAAAACAAAAATACCCATTATTATAAAACCCTGAAGGCATATGCTTGAGTTTATTAAACCTTAATTTGGAGAATATTTATTTAAAAATAAGCCAGGACTGAGAATATGCTTCAAGTGGTACAACACAGGCCTAACATGTTCAAGGTTCTGTGTTGGCCCCCTGAGCACTACACTGTATACCCCCTTTTTGCTTTGTAAGTGACAAAGTAGTAAATCATCAGCCTAAAACATTGGGCTTAAGATTGCATGGAGTACTATTGGCAGCCTCATCTAAGCACTAGTGGGTGTAGCCCCAATAGAAAATATAAGTGAGGGACCAGAATATGTGACTGTGGTAGAATGCTTGCCTTATAGCGTGCGATCTTGGCTTTAATCGCTGACATCATCAAGCTTGGTATTCTGGTGCCACAGCAAGGATGCTATCTGAGTGCACTACAATCAAACGCAGAGCTCTCAGACAATGGAACAACAAACAAAGAAGGAGAAAAGGGGGAAAGAAAAAACTTTAAAATGTCTCCCTTAAAATGTGAACATTCAGGGGCCAGAGTTATAGTACGGAAGGTAAAAGTGCCAGCCTTGCACATGGCTAATCCAGGTTCAATTCTTGGCAACCCACATGATGTCCTGAGCACCACCAAGAGTGATTCCTGAGCACAGAGCCAGGAGTAAGCCCTCAGCATCGCTGGGTGTGGCCAAAATCCCCACCCCACACCATTTTTTGATCTGGAATTCTATCTATGTCTTACAAAACTTTCAGAGGAATTAACACGTCACTTCTGAAGATGTATTTTATTCTTGTTTAGCTTTAATCATGAATTTATGGGCTCATTTACTCACATCTGCTCATAAATAATAAAAATCTTGGCTTTCTTAGTCACCTATTAGTTTAATAAAGTCTTTCAAGGGGGTTTTGATATAGACCTCCTGTTTAGAATGCAGAATCAAAAATATCCTATTTAACTTTAGAAATAAAACCTATGGATTCTGAATGGGCAAGTCAGAGAGCACTAGGTCCTCTCTACTTTGCTTACAAAAGATTGTCTTGCTCTTAGAATGCTTCTGTGTCAGGGCATAGGTAAAACAGGAAACTAAAACTGGGTCTAGAAAAATTGTCAAGAGCTAGAAAGAAGGACCTACCATATCAACAAAATAGTATAGAAAGTGCAAAGGGATTCGATACAAGAGCGAGACACACTAGAGAAGGGTCCGGATGCCTACATGCGAGAAAGGAATCTGCATTGGTGTGCAAGGATAAGATGAGACCATGCGTATGTAGGGTTCCCTGGGAGGTAACAGGAGGCAGGGACCCCACCACAGACAGGACAGCAAGTACAAGAATGGGACCAAGCTCTCCTTACACTGCCTCTTCCCCAGGTGGAAAGTTGACTTCCAAACTTTAGGCTTTTATTTTCTTACTTTTTTTAATGTAGTGGGATGGAGGGTAGAGGTAAAGGTCTCGGTCTGCATCTGTGAAGCCAGGAAGGTTAGATTCACAGAGAAGACCCCAATGTCTCCCCTCCTCTCCTTCTGTTGTTTAATTGTCTAGAAATCTAGTAAATATAAAACTGTGTAACTTTTGCGAAAGAAGCACAGAGCATAAAGGGCAATGGTAGCTGGGCTTCAACAAACTGCAGAGCAGAAGATAATTGAGAACTTTTTATTGGTTCCACACACTAAGTTATTGTGGCTGCAAATGAAGAACCATTAGAGAAGACAGAGAAGCTACAAGCCCTGAAACACAGCGAGGTCTGGGTTTATAACATTACCTTCCCCCTTCACTATTTTCTCCCCCTCTGTTTAATTAATCAAACAAATTATGTGTTTTGTTTCTCTGCGTTACAGAGTGAAAGGATTGTTGACATGATTATAGCTCCCCAAAGCTCTCTCAGACTGAACCTTTCTACACCAATGGGTATGAAAGAAAATTTGGTCAATTGGTTTGTTGTGAACGTTTTTATGCCCCGGCTGAATGATGCTTACCATATCACAGCTTTGTTTATGTGTTTGTTTCCAAAGCTCTGAACTGAAAGAGACCAAAGAGTAGGAGCAGGATTGCTCCCAGCCTGGTGATTGCTTCTTAATGAATCCACTTGTTACTGAGAATTGTACAGCCAGGGGTGAAATCTTCTTAATGGGCTGATGAATGGTTTGTGAGAGTTTGAAATAATAGGAAACCCCCTGCAATTCTAAGTCACTGATTGAGCCCATTAGCACCTACCATTTTATTTGCCGCTGTCCAATGTAATCTTATTTTCCTCCCACCTAGGCTACATCATCTCCAGATTTGTGATACAAATCTCACAACTTAAAGAATTTAATTTTCTGACCCCAAAGATTTAGAGATGTCTGCATTGCCCTTCTCTTAGCAAATAGAAAATGCAGGCAATGACAGAAGGTAAGAGAAAACATTGATGCTCCAAGAATTCTGTTTGCTGACTGCATGCTGACAGTCACTCATCCGTTCTAACAGAAAACGGGAAAGATACACCTACTGTGTACTATGTACCTAGATGCTGGGAAGACCAAGATGAATAAAGTAGGCGCCAAGCTGCAGGCAGTAGGCATGTAAGGCAGACACAAAGGCAACCAGCCATCATGGAAGCATGAAATAAGGGGGTGGACAAAGGGGATTTGCCAAGGGAGTCAGGACTAAGTCTTCTAGGAGTGTAATGAACCATAAAAAATTAGGCAATGGTGGTTTTTAAACCCCTAAATTCAAGACTGTGTGGGCAACCAACTGGAAACTCAAAATAAGCCTTCTGGTACCCACCCAGGCAGAATTAATCCAAGGGTCTTCTCTCTTAGCACTTTGTTCTTTTCATTATGTGGAGCCCTATCACATTGTATAATAGGAGGCTGGTTATCTGCCTGTCTGGCCCCATCCCCCATCACAAGGCCAAATCCCTGGTTAGTCCAAGTGGCCCTGAAATAAAGTTAGTGATCAAATGAACAGCACTACGTCCACCTGTTTTCTTCCGTTTTCCTCTTAAGTTAATAAAAAAGAACCTCTCCTTATTTTCATATATTTCAGTTACCTTATTTCTTGGTCCCTCACTCCCAATTTAGAAGCTCAGACACTAGCTCAGACTCATTCACTTATTTCTTATTCCTTTATTGTTACTTGTTATGATATCCCTAGACACTCTGCTCTATTCAACAAATTCTTAGCAAATTGATTGCCAGATCACTGGGCAAGGAGGCTACTCTGGTACTCGTTGTAATACAAACAGAAAATATCTATAAAATAGAAGCTAAGAGTGTTTGAGATATGTATAAAAATACATTTTCCAGCCTGCTTACAGTGCACAAGAAAGATGAGTTAAATGGACTCTTTTTGAGAAATTAGGTTTTTTTTCATTTTCCCAACATTTCTGTGTTCCTTTTTCTTTTCATCAGGCATTAGTTTCCCACCTTTGGTATAAGATTAAAAATCCCTGGTGGTCCTGCCTCTTTCTGTATGTACAGAACAAACAGTGACTCATTGTGTGACCAACGTGTCCAGACAAAATATGAAGAGATCAGATGTGTGTGTGTTACCAATCTGTATATATTTGTAGAGCCAATTCAGACAATTAACATTCTTTCTCCACTACACAACATGAACACTACTTATATCTTCAAACATTTTTCCCCAGCAAAGACAAAGGAAAGAAGATAAGCTATTTACTGTAGAGTTTATTGGTAGTGTCATTGTGTTGGGGGATGTGAAAGCCTTTCTTCACATTACCTTTTTGAGAGCACAATTTTTCAAAATTTTAATTATTGTGATAAAAATAGTTATGTTTTTATTTCTCCTTTGCATGACATAAGTAAATCATACTTGGGGATTGGTAGTTATTTTTGCTTCATTGACCTTATTTCTTACTAGGATTTCATTTGGGTCAAACTTTGACATAGTGGCCTTTATAGACACTGGTTTGTAGGGTCTATTGAAGTGATGCTGACAATGACATGTATAGAGTTAATGGTTGTACTAAGATACAGACAAAACATAAGGGCCTATAACATGATATTATACTTAACTAACTATATCACTTGTCACTTGTCTTCCCGTTGTTGCAAATGGTAATAAAGGAAATAAAGGTGGGTCAACCCTAAAACTTTGCTCAAGTGGGTGTCAGTAACGTCTCCATTCATTGCGAAAGAGGTCCATTATTGTTACAGTTTTTGACATTTCGAATACACCATGGGTAGATTGCCAGGCTCAGCCATGGCTTTGGGTTCATCCCAGGGGGCCCAGTCTTTTTCTATGTCAGACCATCAACCATCCAGGGCCCAAGGGGCGGAGCCCTGGGTGTAGAGAAGCCTGTATCCTGTCTGGCCCCTGCCAATGCAGCCGGGCACCACAGCCACACCTGTAACACCTCAAGGAGCAGGTACTAACTATATGACATAGGTTTTATTATTCTCCATCTTGTAGATGAGAGACTAAGACTCTGAGAAATTAAGATTGTGAAAATCATCTTGGAAGCTGAGTCTCGTCCTAAAGGTCACTTCTCTCAGTCTATCTAGTTTCTGGGAAAATTCTTCCACATTCTGTGCTTTCTGCTTATACAAAATTATACTAATATTCAGCCCAATACCTCTGAAAATGGTAATAAAGGAAATAAAGGTGGTTCAACTCTAAAACAACATATTCTGTTTGTTTGTTGGGCCATAACGGTAGTGCTCAGTGTTCTCCCTGCCTCTGCATTCAGAGATCACTCATGGCAAGACTCAGGGGACCATATGGAGTGTTGAGGCTTGAACCCAGGTCAATCGCTTACAAGGCAAGTCCTCTACTTATTGTATTATCTCCCCAGCCCTGAATATTGATTCTTTAAAAATTTCCAAAGGTGATTCTCAGGCACCAGAGTGGAACATAATCATTGCCCCATGTACACCTTGAGTCTCTGATTCTGATGATGTTATCAGTCTCAGAATGATGATGTTATCAGGGGAGGGAGGGAGGGAGGGAGGGAGGAGGGAGGGAGGGAGGAGGGAGGGAGGAAGGAAGGAAGGAAGGAAGGAAGGAAAGGGAAGGAAGGAAGGAAGGAAGGAAAGGAAGGAAGGAAGGAAGGAAGGAAGGAAGAAGGAAGGAAGGAAGGAAGGAGGAAGAAGGAAGGAAGGAAGGAAGGAAGGAAGGAAGGAAGAAGGAAGGAAGGAAGGAAGGAAGGAAGGAAGGAAGGAAGGAAGGAAGGAAGGAAGGAAGGAAGAAGGAAGGAAGGAAGGAAGGAAGGAAGGAAGGAAGGAAGGAAGGAAGGAAGAAGGAAGGAAGGAAGGAAAATGTGGTAGAGCCAATATTCTAGCTCAGATTATCCTAAAATCAGATTTGAGGCTCTTCGTATTCCTGGAAGCAAGCAGATGCCATTAGGCTACACTGGCACGTGATAGGGTCGAATAGAAACATTACTGGCGCCCACTCAAGCAAATTGATGAATAACGGGATGTCAAGTAATCAAGTGAAGTGGTCATAACTTTCACAGCCTTAAACATAAAGCAAAATGCCCTTCGCCCCTAATAAATTGAAATTCTACACTTGCAATAGAAAAGTCTATGGCCAGTATGAAGATCTGGAAGCCAGTTTCCAAATACCTCAGGTCTCTTCTTTGTCTTTTCATCCTTGCAAGCTTTTGCTCTAGACAGAAACACCCTTCTCCCTCAGCTCTTCCTAGTCATATCCCAACCATCCTTCAGCACTTAGTCGAAAGATCATAAATTTGGGGGAGAACTCTGGGTTCCTCTCCACACCCCCAACAGGCACCCAGCTCCATCTCTCTGTTTCCCCAACATTGTGAGCAGACGCCAAAAGTCCTGTTTAGCCGGTAACTGGAAGTTCTAGCCAGAATTTCTCTAGGTTCTTGGGCAACTTCTATGCCATATGGGCACTCAGGAGATTGTTTTGTTTCCAAGTGATTTGATTTCATAAATTTTATGAGGCATATTTTATTTTAGCCTTTACCTTTGAAAAATTCATTACCCCCATCCAACGCACACTGCTAAAATGACTGAGAATTCACAGTGCTTTCATCTCTGCTTTTTTTTTATTTTAAGCAGTTTTCACTGTTTGCCAAGGAGTTTTTGATTACCCAATGAAAAATCATATATGCTTTACTCTAAAGAAGCTTACCTTTATTTCCTTTTCCTTTTCTTTTTTTTTCTTTCTTTTCTTTCTACCATTCACTACCTGCCTACCTACCACCAGTTGTAATTGGATTGGACAAAGCTGGGAAAACAGTTTCTGTCCCCCACAACAGGATCCCCCAATCCTTTCGCCATGGTTAATTTCATACAGCCCCAAAAGCATGCAGTTGAGGCCAGCGCAGGAAGAAGCAGCGCACACTTCCCTGCTAGGCTTTGATGTGCGGTCTTGGCTCCCTTCCACCCCTACCCCAGGGCGGGAGCCACAGCTGGCCGCCATGTGCACAGGCAAGCGTGGGGAGGGAGCCAAATGTGGATTCCATAACCGAAGTGGAAATCCACATCCTCAACCTGATAAGTACATCGGAGGCATCTAACAGTGAGTGTTAGATACCGCCTGTGTACTTCATCCTAACGCTCACTGTTGGGGCATTCTAACTCTCTCCGAGCATTCTAACTCTCTCCGAGCATTCTAACTCTCTCTGAGCATTCTAACTCTCTCCCAGCGTTCTAACTCTCTCCCAGCGTTCTAACTCTCTCCGAGCATTCTAACTCTTTCCGAGCATTCTAACTCTCTCGGAGCATTCTAACTCTTTCCGAGCATTCTTGGTTTGAGCCCTTTCTCGCTCACCACTCAGCGGCAGGCAGTCTACCTCCACTCGTGAAACACGCTGCCTCATCTGCCCAGTGGATTCAACTGTATGACACACAGGACTAAACTGCTTGAAAATCCCCACCAGACTTAAGTTGTGGAGGATCCTTGGCACCCTGTCCATCCCTTTGGGAGGACTTAGGAAAACACGAAGCAATTAATGAAGGTCCTTCCCGTATCAGAAGGTCTAGGGGCTGCTTTGATCTCAGCCATTAAGAGCAATTATGCCCAAACCCTAAAGCAGGGAAGAAGTCCCAGGGCTTGGATAGGGGCTCTCTTCAGATCCACACTGACTGTCCATCCCACCATCCATACAGGGGCCAGGGGTGTGAGCCACAGAGCCCTCAGGACAGGACCTGGCATTCCTCCAAATTTTGCTAGTTCCCCACCCCCAACCCCTACCCTGCCCCAGGTGAAAACCAAATTCTTCTAAGCTTTTCCTGGACAACTGTAAGAGCCTGGAAATTTCCTGAAGAAGTGCCAGTCTTTTACAGTATTTTGACTAGCCCCCTTCTTTTTGCCCCCATTTTTTGTCTAGGACACAAGGAGGGATCCAGGCAGGAAGCCCTGGTGATATGTGGGGGTGAGGGGGGGGCGCCGTCCAGCCCTGCACGGACCGCAAACTCAGATATGAGAGAGAAATGGGCTTGGATAGGACCTAGAGAAAAGAAGGGTCCCCCACACGCCCCTTCTCTGCCTGTCCCCCTGGGGTTGCTAGCATGGCAGCTGCTGTGAAAGTCTTGGAAATTCGGTCCTTAGCAAAATCCTCAGGGTCTCAGGAGAGAGTGAAATCCAGGCCTTTCAACACAGGATACTCAAGTTAATCTCTGGGCCTAATCCACTTAGAGCATTGCTTTTAACTCCCATGTGAAGCAACAGGGAAGCTAGGGCTCCCCACTTGGAGGGCTCAGCCCCAGCAGCCTGCGGGCTCGGCCTTCCCAGGCCTTTCCGGTTGCACCGCCTGTCAGCCTGCTTTGTTTTAGCCCAAGGAGCCTCATCTCTGCAGAGTCAGGGGCTCTGGCTTCCTGCCCATCTCAGAAAGAAGCTGCTGGGAGTAGCGGTGGGCTGAGGGAGGGTAAATTGCCACCATCCACCCTGGCTTTAGGACACCTCAGCAGAAGATGTCAGTGCTCTTGGGGCGTGCTTGCTCATTCTCTTAGCTAAGGGGTGGGGGCAATAGCCTCTCAGCCTGACTGAACATTTTTTGAAAAATAATCAGTACTTTTTTTTTTTTGAGGGATGCCACACACTCGATTATGTACGGGCTTACTCCTGGCTCTGCACTCAGGAATTATTCCCTGGTTATGGTCTGGGGACCATATGGTTTGCCGGGGATCGAGCCAGGGTCGGCCAAGTGCAAGGTAAGTGACCTCTGTACTTTAAAAAGCAAATAGTGTGCCCAGGGCTCTGGGGGTTTTGGCAGGTGCTGACTCAGATACAGACATTCAATAACGCTCTCCCCTCAGATCCTCCCAACAGTCCCCAGCCCCCGGGCGAAGGGAGGCCACAGGCCGCCAGCCAGGGCAGCCAAAGAATAAATTGATAAATAAATAGAATGAAAACAAGCCTCCAGAGTTATTATTTCCAAAGACATAATAGAACCCGGACAACGGAGACATGAACTCATAGGGAGGAGTAATAGATATTTAAGTCATTTCCTTTTCTGTCCCACCTGACTTTTAAATTGATCTCCACTTTATTTTAAGAACTTAAGTCATTTTAAGAAAACAAGATTAATATTTCAGACACTTGAAGTCAAGGCACTATTTGCCCTCTCTGCTAAGAATGTGAGCGCTGGAGTTAACACGTTTTCCCCCTCTAAATTTCCCGTTCCTTTGTAAAACTGAAGTGTATGGGCGTGTATGTGTGTCTGTGTATGTGTGTGTGTGTGTGTGTGTGTGTGTGTGTGTGGGTGGGTGTGGTTGTGTGGTTGTGGAGTGTGTTTTCTCATTTGACAAAGTTTGAAAGCTGCTGAAATTTCTTTTGGGCTTTGAAATAAAGCCAAAAGGTAAACGTGTGATCACAACAGGCGCAGCCTGAGTTGTGCCTTCTTGCTGTGTGCTGTTGAACAGAGCAGTAACCTCTCGGGGTGCTTCATCCATACATTAAGACCCTCGGAGGATACAATCTCAGAACTCACCCTCTTATTAGATCCTACAGCCCTGAAATGTCCAAAGTGCCTTGAAAGATAAGAAGGCTCTTGCAAAGAATCCTCTCCGTGTGCTTCCTATTTGGAAGACCTTTCCCAGGGCCTATTTTGAGAGGCAGGTTCCACACCCCTGCACCTGCCCCAAATGCTGTCCGTTTTCCTATTTTTAGGAGCTTGTAGACAGCAGCGATCTTAGAAGCAACTTGCTGTGTGGCGTCAGAGTCGTAGGAGAAGCAAGCCAGGCCGATTGAGATGAGAAGCTGAGAACGCACTCAAATTTGAAGATATATTAGCATATTCATACTACTAACTTTAAAACTTATATGCTAACAATAAAGAAAGGTATCATTTTGGAAAAAAAAAGTATCAGCTTATTTATTTACAGTTTGGTGGAATTTTAGTAGTTTAACACTATTCATATGTGTGTAGGTATCAGCACTTCTGCAATAAATGAAAAAAATCTCTCTCTTATATGTGGGATAATACACACACACACACACACACACACACACACACACATATATATATATATATTCATAAAGGAGTGACAAATGGTCAAAGGCCTCTGAACTGAAGATTTTGTCCATGGAACCAGGGAGTTATCTAGGGAAAGGGACATTGGTGAGAGGGAAGTTGGTGCTTTGGTAAAGGATGTGGTAAAAGAACAGTGTATTACTGAAAAGTATAATGAATAGTGTTCTTACAGTATGTCAATAAAGTGATTCAAATGAAAAGAAAGAAAAATGGCAGGTCATTTCTAAATAGGAGAATCTAAGCTCCTTTCTGTCCTGACCCTCTCTGTCTTGATATCCCTGAAAGCAGGGCCTGGATCCAAGATACTCAGGAGATGTGTATGGTTGAATTTAGGCCGCTATCAAGTCAAAGGTGAGAAACAGACATAAGCAAATATTATCTCACCAAATTTGAGAATGGCGGGTGCCCTTTCGTGAGAGTTCAATGCTCTTTGCAGGGATTAAAGCATTTCATATAAATCCTGTTTATGTTTTCCCAAGAGTGTGTTTAAAGTACTTAGACACAAGTAAATGTGCCTGGGCCCCTAATCTTACCACAGAAGATAAAAAGAAACTTTTTTCTTTTGAAGTGAGTAGGTAGCAGCTCCATTTATTCTTCTAAGTTTCCCCAAAAGGACCAACTGAGTTGAGGGTGTTGGAATGTTGAAGCAGAAACTAGAGAAAGTGAAACATCCCCTCCCCCAGCCTTCCATGGGGCTCTCTGCCTGGGCTGACATGGCCGCTCAGACCCTTTTGGCCTGGGTTTATTCCTGCTCTTCTCAGCTGACAAAGCCCCAGTCTTAGTTCTCATAGGTCCAACAGGACCAGAGGACGGCCAGCCTGAATCCACACTGGATTCTCTTTACAAGTGTGAGTTCTGTGAGAGACTTGGTTAGGAACCGGAAGCTGTAGGGTGGACACTGTGGAGGTGAATCCTGGCTCCTCAGAGAGACTGGACTCGCCCTGAAGCCTGTCCCAACACGTCAGCCTCCCCTGCTTCTCCGGCACCTCAAGGCACTGAAATTGTCCCTCTCTGTGGTTTTCCCTGCCACAACACACCCGCCTTCTCTGCCTGGTTCCATTAATTATAATTTCATCAAAGTGTAAATTATGGCCAAGGGCTAGTGTAAGAATAATTTGGTTAGGACAAAAGAAGAAGGAATCACTCCAGCTCCTAAAGGACAGCACTGGGAGAGGCCAACTGAATGTGAAACTACAGAAGCTGTTGGCCAGAGGCTATGACTGCTCTGTTCCTCCTAGAATGGTCACCCTGGACAGGCTGGAGCCCAGCGCTCCAGAGAAGGTTCCTTCAGTGTCCTGGAGCCAGGCCCTATGTGTTCAGGAACAACACACTGCCACTTCCTAGCAAGGAGAGACTCAGGCTCTGAAAGTGTGAGGACAAATGTGCAAAAGAGGGAGAGAGATGCAGAGACAGGGACAGAGAGAGAAAGAGAGGAAACGGGGGTACCTGCTGTTGAGGAAGCCTGGGGTTGGGTGGGAGGGGTGGGGTGCATTGGTGGTGGAAATGGGGCACTGGTGGAAGGATGGGTGCTGGAATACTGTATTACCAAGAACCAATTGTGAACACCTTTGTAATTGTATGTCTCACGGTGGTATAATAAAAAAAAGTTTTAAAAATGACAAAAAAAAATGAAAGTGTGAGGACAAGGCCCTGATCTCTCTTGGACCCTCTCAGTCCTGCAATAATTCCCTCCATCCATATCAAGGTGGCAAAGGGATTCCCAGTCACTGCAAAGTCCTTGGTTCAATGCATGAGGCTCCAACAGAGCCAAACAATTACCTGTTTCTGTGACTGACCAAATATCTTTTTATTTGTATGGAGATGGGCACTGGTGGAGGGACGGGTGCTGAAACACTGTATGACCAAACCCCAAACATGAACTTTTAATTGTATATCTTTTTATTTGTATATCTCACGGTGGTATAATAAAATACTTAAAAAAATTACTGTTATCCTTGGTTGTACCTTGCCCTGAGACTGTGCCAGCAGCTGTCAAGTCAGTGGGGGGCACAGAAACATTACCTAGATTCTAAATAAAGACTCAACACTTCTACTAATAAGTAAAAAAAAAAAAAAAAACTCTATTTGCTGGGTTTCTTCCCCTAGAGGAGATTAAGAAACAGGATCCATTGGCCGCAGCCCCTTATAACAGAACTGCTAGTTCCTATGGCCATTTCAAACCCAAGGACCTTGCGGGAGTTTTCCAGAATGAACAAGATCTCAGTACCTGTAAGCATTAGCTCATTTTGCCATGTTCACGGTACAAGAGAATACATTGAATGATTTTCATTTCCGTTCTCCAGGAAAAGTGGTTTTACTATGGGAATCTTGAGTTTTCTGCACAAGTAAGATTCTAGAATAAAGGAAAAAGTTTATTACAAACAACAGGCAAGAGCAGCAAGTCCATCTTACACTCCTGTGAGATCATGCTTTTACCAATTAGAGGAGAAGTAGGATCTATACTAAGGGCTCTTCCAGTGTTGAGGAAAAACAGCATTAGCTCCCTGAAAGTGTCCCAGATAGACTTTTTCTTTAGTTTCCCAGGTTCCAGGTCACATTCCATGAGACTTCATAAAGGCTGAATGTTTATGAACAGGATCACTTAGATTCTTTCATTTGAACATTAATTCCATCACTTTTTAGGATAAATTTTCTAACAAACTCCAAGCTAGTCCAATTATCAACAGGCAAAATATTTTTATGATAATATTTAGGGACCATGAACACACAAAACACATGAAACCATGCTGTTCTGGAATATGTTTTGTTTTTAAAAAGCTAAAAGAAAAATTTTGGGCTGGAAACATGACACAATGAGGATTTGTAGAAAGAGGCAGTTTTATTAGAAATAATTAGAAATTAAAATGTCTGGAATTGCATTTGGTATTTACTACTTTAATCCCTGCTTTAAGAGAAAGAAGAAAATGGTTACCCCCTGAAGGAAATTTGAGTATTTATAGGGTTTCCTTTGATTTGCTCAAGGGAAATATTTCAGCCAGTTCCCTGATATTTAGCTGCTTAAAGATTACCTTTAAGAAAAATTTTCTTACTTTACATATCTCTGTACTCTACCCCTTTGAAAGAAACTAATATTACTGTTGTTTTTTTTTCATTTTTCTTCACCCATTTACAGTAAGTTCTCACATAACATCTATAATGTCTAAAAACAAAACACCATATAAAAAACCAATTTGGCCATAAGTTTACTGATATAAACAAGAATTAAATCTTAAGAAAGAACAAAACTATGCAATTTGGAGCACCATGGGTGGAACTAAAGGAAATTATGGTGAGTGAAGTCAATCAGAATGAAAGGAACACATACTGAACGATCTCCCTTCATATGTGGTACTTAAAGAAATACAGTAAAATAGGAACAAAGGTTCAAAGAAAACAGAATGAAGAAATGATCCACACAACTGATTTGGGGGAAGTGGGAGAGAGGATGGCGGAATCCTTAGGAGACGGGGGGTACACTGGTGAAGAGTGTGGTGTTGCAATTATGGGCATGAGAAACCATTGTTAATAGCATTGTAAAACTCTTCAATGAGGTTCTAAAATAAAATCTCAATTAAGTATTTTTTAATTTAAAAAAGTAATTTAAGACAAAAAAGAATTAAGTTGCTAGAGTGTATTGCTGATCACAAAAAACTTTACTATTGACAATCCACAGAGTGGGAAAGGATATTCACCCAATACCCATCTGACAAGAGGTTAATATCCAGGATATATCAGGCACTGGTAGCACTTCACAAGAAAAAACAGCCAACCCCATCAAAAAATGGGGAGAAGAAATGAACAGAAGCTTCCAAAAAAAAGAAATTCGAATGGCCAAAAGGCATATGAAAAAGTGCTCTTCATCTTTAATCATCAGGGAGATGCAAATCAAAACAACAATGAGGTACCATCTCACACACAGAGACTGGCACACATCCAAAACAGCAAGAACAACCGGTGCTGGCATGGATGTGGGGAAAAAGGGACTCTCATCCACTGTTGGTGAGAGTGCTGACTGGTCCAGCCCTTTTGGAAAACAATATGGGCATTCCTCCGAAAACTAGATATTGAGCTCCCATTGATCCAGCAATAGCACTCCTGGGAATATACCCAAGAGACCGAAAAACACATAGCAGAAACACTATCTGTACTTCTTTATTCATCTCTGCTCTTTTCACTATAGCTAGAATCTGGAAACAACCTAAATGCCCGAGAACAGAGGACTGGCTAAAGAAACTGTGGTACATCTACACTATGGAATACTATGCAGCTGTCAGAAAAGACGAAATTATGAAATTTACCTGCAAATGGATGGACATGGAGACTATCATGCTGAGTGAAATTAGTCAGAAGGAAAAGGACAGATATAGAATAACTGCATTCATTAATAGGATATAAATAGATACTAGTGTTTTATTAAGTGTGGGAAATGGTAATAGCAGACTAAAATACCATTGATATACACAAAGAGGCTTAAGTGATAAATTCTAAATATCTGCAGGGCTAGCCACAATGTGTAAAAGAAGGAGAGAGATGCAGAGACAGAGAGAGAGAGGCAGAGAGAGAAAGAGAGGATACTGGGGTACCTGCTATTGAGGCAGCCTGGAGGTGGTTGGGAGGGGTGGGGTACATTGGTGATGGAAATGGGTCACTGGTGGAGAGATGGGTGCTGGAATACTGTATTGCCAAGAACCAATTTATGAACACCTTTGTAATTGTATGTCTCACGGTGGTATAATAAAAAATTTTTAAAAAAAAAAAAAACTTTACTATTAACCTTAAAAAGGACCGATCCACTTGTAACATTAAGCAGTAGTCTGGAGGGATGGGTGCTGGAACACTGTATGACTGAAACCCAATCATGAACATCTTTGTAATTGTATATCTCATGGTAGTATAATAAAAAAATTAAAATTAAATTAACAATAGTCATTGATTCCTTCCTTCCTTCCTTCATTCATTTGCTTTTTATCCATTTGCCCCATTTCGAGGTTTTGGGTGGCAGGACCTTTTCCAGCAGTGCAGAGCAGGAGGGTGGGTAAGAGTCCTTCCATCATAGCCCACACTTAGGAGTTTCATTGGGAACCGGACTATTGTTTTTTTCCTTTTCAATATGAAGAAATGGTACTAAAGAAACTTTTATTCAAGTACTCTATTGCTTGACAGGTTGAGGAATCAACAGACAAGTCCACCAAGTAACCTGACAAGGAGTATCATCTAAGTGAAGAAATAATGTGTAGAAAGTACCTTTCCATGTATTGTAGGAATTAAAGTAGCCATGGAGGTTTTAAAAGAGGCCTCAGAGCCTGAACATATAGCACTGAAGGTCAGATCTATATGTTATCAGATCCACAGGGTATCTGTTAAAATATTCAAGAGGCACCCCTGGGGGGTGGATTTGTTTGCAATTGTCAACCCCTCTGCTTGCGTGAGGTTGTACAATCCCTGGAGGTGGTCTGGGTTGGGTGTGTGTTAATTCTATCCACACCTTCCACCCACATTCCAGCTGGCATGGAGGCCAAGAGAGGGAAGAAAGGGATCTAATTCTGCAGCAGGGTGCGGCCCTGGAAATGCCTGTCACTTCCAGGAGGCCCAGCATGGTCACCAAACAGGGAGGGGAAGGTGGGCCATGTTGATCTTATTTTGGATCCCTCCTTCAAGTGCCCGTCAGATGTCAAGAGGGCTTGGTCAACAGTCTTGGGGAGAGTCCAGGGAATGCTAGATTGCCAAATATAGTCACCTTGTCAGCCTACAGGAGAAGCAGGAAGGCCTGTGTGAGGACAGGCAGTGTATTGTTATTGCAGATTGATGCCACCAAATTACAGAAACTCAACAAAAGCTCTCCCACTGGGACAACTTACATGCTTTTTTGAATGATGTGAGAGTTAAGATAGGCAGAATTCCCAGTTTTTCAAGCTGGAAGGTCCCACATGACCAGCAAATATGTGTGTGTACTTTACCTGGTGGTAGCTCTAGTGGTAACACACACTGATGGGAAGAATATATGATGACAGTTTTGACAAAAAGGATCATGAGTTCATTCATCTTCAAATGAATTTTATATATGTGGGTTGCAATCATTTCAGTATTCTTCTAAGATATAAGAAATACAATGTGTAAGACCCCAAATGAAGGAATCACATACAAGGATTAATCCTTAGCATTCACTGCTCATATGTGGGAAAATAAATATGGTCATATTTTGAGTATTGAAGACAAATATGTCTATGTGATGTGAATCACAATACGGCAGATGTTCAGATTCACCAAGCAGACATTCATTTCGGACTCGAAGTGTTCTGATTATTTCATGGAGTTACATGTGGCACAAAAATTTTGAGATCTAAGTTGCAACCACTAGAACTTTTAATGTGTCTTTGAAATGGGGAATGGGGTGGGACTTGGGGTGAGGGGTGGGGTGGGGAGGAAATATAAGAACACTGGTGGAGGGAACTTGACACTGGTCATAGTATTGGTGTTGAAATATGATAGGCCCAAACTCAACTATCAATAACTTTGTAAGTCACAGTTCTTTACTTAAATTGAAAAATTATTTAAATCTTTAAAAAAAATATATGTGCAGCATTTGGAGGGATGTGTAGGAACTTAGGTATATATCTTAAACAAAGCCAACCCTAGTTTCATCCCTGCACTGCACTGTACCCCAAAGCACTGCTAAAGGTCCTGAACACCAGAAAATCACAAATAATGTGGGTCCAAGCCACATCCTCAGACCTTCACACTGAACCACAGCCTTGGTTGGCTGAGAAACTTTAGAAGGGCCCCTCTCCCTCGGCCTCCTGAGCACCACTTGGATGTCACTCAATGAAACAAATAAAATTTAATGAAATTTTAATTTAAAAATATTAAATCAATTATAGACCTCATTCCCATGACCTGAAGGAATGGTTTGAGGCTCTCCATGTCCCTGGAGCGAGCAGATGCCCTTGGGCTGCACTCGCATGTGACAGGACGTATGGAGATGTTACTGGGGCTCGCTCGAGCAAATCGATAAACAACGGGAAGACAAGTGATACAAGTGATGCAAGCATATATACATATATATATACATATATGTGATACTGCCTCCAGACTGGGGGAGCTAGAAGAGGCGGGGGTGTGCCTGGGCACTAGTAGCTTTGGGTACAATAGGGAGCACTTTGTTAAAGAAAGGTTTCCAGCAGGGGTGAGCACTGAGTGGTTTTATTTTTCTGAGAAAGGGATGTTAGACTAAATATGTTCAGGAGCTTCTGCAAGGTCATCATGTTTTATCTTTTTTATTTCATTTGGGGGACCTACCTGGCAGTGCTCAAGGCTTATGCTGAACTCTGTGCTCAGAGATCACTCCAGGTGTGTCTCAGAGTACCACATGCTGTACTGAGGCTCCAGCTGGAGCGACCACGTGCAAGTCAAGCACTACAACCCCAGTACTATCTCCCCAGCTCCAAGGTCATCTGATTTATTCCTTTAATTTATTTTAGGAAAAAGAAAAGTTTATTAGAAAGTAGAAAAGAAAGAAAAGAGAAGCCCCCCCCCACCCCCGGCTCGGAGAACCTTAATATGGGACAAAATTTGGATCACCATATTTTAAAGACAGCTTTGAGAGCTTTGTTCATTTAGACTAACATAAGGAAAACGGCGTTATTTCCTTTTTTCAAATACAAAGGGTTACTCCAAATATGTTTCCGTTAGGAAACATGTCCAGATTGGAAGACTGAAATACCATGACTCCTCCAGCAAAAATGAATATTAGTAAGTGGAAAAGACCTAAGACCACAATGGAGCCTAACTCATGCTGGCAGGTCACACAGGAAATGTTCAGATTTAGCCAAGCACAGTTCCATAGGGAGAAAAGCCTGCTCTCTGGAGACTGAATCAGTAGCAGCATCAATGTAATACCAGAAACATAAGCAGTGATTTGCAACTATCTAGCCGTCAGACCCAGGAAGATCCCAGACTTTCAGTGATTTTAATTAGAAGAGACGGTGTCTGAACCTGGTTCCTCAGGCTTCTTGCCTAGTAATTTGCCACAACCAGTAAGTACTTAAAAATCTGTTGCAACAGTGGGCAAGAGAGAGAGAATACAGTGGTGAAGGAGCTTGCCCTGCATGAGATAAATTTGAGTTCAATTCCCAAGATCCTTTATGGTACCCTGAGCACTGTGAGGAATGATCCCTGAGCCAGGAGTAAGCTCTGAACACTGCTAGCTGACCCAAAACAAAACAAAACAAAACAAAATCAGTTGCAACCGATGAAGCACAAGTCACTTGATCCAAGTAAACAAGTATGCTTCAGGCTGTGAGAAGGTTTGCCCTTATAAGGTTAAAGCACATAGCTAGTTGTAATTTTCCTATTTCGCTCTGATTTCTGCTCCTGACTGGATTTAAGAAAACTATACATGTGCTACTCAAGGCTAAGAAGAAAGTGAAATCATAAAGTTTGCTGCCAGATGATGGAGTTGGCAAGTGAAACTAGGCAGAAGAGAGGGACAGATGCAGAATCATCTCTCTCATATGTGGGATACGAAGAAACAGAATGGAGGGATAACATTTCCAAAGGCAACAGAAACTGAGAGCAGGTCTTCAGTAGGAAGCTAGCACTGGAGCTGGACAAGGGGTAGTGGGGTTAAGGGACACTGAGAAAATGGCAGAGAGAAGTGAACACCTGGATGTAGGGGTGAAGTGCTGGAATAGTTCATGCAGGAATGTTTGACTCCTACTAGTAACAATTTGTAAACCATGATTTGCAAACCCCCCACCCCCCGCCACTTTTTTTTTTCCAAAAGAAATAGGTCAGGGGAACCAGAAGAA
>JAJIBD010022621.1:0-47500 GCA_021461705.1 Cryptotis parvus | reverse complement strand
TCCCCTCCCTGCGTGCGTTACTGTGTCCCCTCTCAATGGCTCCAGACCAAGCTAAGCTCCTGTAGTTCACATGAACCCTCTTGAGTGCTGTATACCCTGTGTTCTCTCTCTCTCTCTCTCTCTCTCTCTCTCTCTCTCTCTCTCTCTCTCTCTCTCTCTCTGTTGGAAGTATGCAAGGCAAGCACCTTTACTGTAAGGTGGGCTCAGTCCTGACTGGTCCCATTTGCTGGAATTATTTTCTAATTTAAAGAGACAAGAATAAAAAAATGGAATGAACTGTATTTTTCTCTACACAGATAATTTCCATGGATATATTTTAATTACAAAAACTATCCATGTATGAGATAAAAAAGAGTCAAACAACATAAAAAAATTAAATAAGAAAACCTTGTTCCCAGGATGGTCATTTCAAACACTTTCCTCATGTTCTCTTTGATCTCATTCTCACATAAATAAGAAGCTACTTATATGCCAGCCTATATTCTTTTATTTTAACAAATTGTACTACGCAGTGGGTAGAGAGCTTGTGTTGCGCTGGTTTACCCGGGTTCAATCACCAGCATCCCCCCAAGAATCACTATTGAGTATAGGGTCAGGTATAACCCCTGAGTATCAGTAGGTATGCCCCCCATTCAAAAAGTTGTACTAGGTTTTGTTATGGACAAATGTATATATTTTTTAATTTTTTTAATTTTGAAATAATCGGTCTTACAGAAAAGTTACAAAAAAATAGTTCAAAGGATTCCTGTAAACTCCTTTGCCCAGATTCCCCAAACATCTTGTGTTGACATTTTTCCATGTTTGCTCTAGAATTCTTTCTGTCACTTCTCTCTTTCTCCTTCTATTATTGTTTTTCTAAACCATATGTGTTCAAACATAAGGGCTCTCTACTCCTGAATGTCTCAGTTGGCATCTTGTAGAGACAAGGGAGCTTCTCTAGCATATGCACAGTATGACTAGGCCATCAAAAGATCCTCACTGACAGGATGCTGAGCACGGAGCAGAGATCAAGAGTCTGAGCTAGTAAAGGACAGTTGGGTCACTGTACTGCTCTCAGGAGTCAGATACGGGATAGGAATTCCCCGTGCAGGGTATAGTGGGCTGGAGGCCCTGACAAAGGGAGTTTGTTACTAAAGGGGGCAGAGCTCATTAGGATGATGAGAACGTTCTAGAAATAAATGCTGGTGACTGCTCAACTATATAAATTCATTTAATAACACCCAATTGTATTCTTAAGAACTATCAAAATAGCAAATTTTAGGGAAGGTATGTCTTACCACAATCAAATGTTTTTCATTAAAAATTTATATTCTTAGCAAATAAAATAAGGGCAACTTCCAGCCAAACTAGACAACCTGCTGTTGACAGCTGGTGTAGTTAAAACCTTGGTACAATACACTGATAAGGAAGTCAGAGAGGGAAAAATTTTCTCAGGACTCTTTCATGTCAAAGCCAGACTCAGCTCCCATCTACAGCTCCCCTCACTTGCATTACCTGCATCCTCTCAAGATCCTTACAGCTCAGGCCCAGCCTCATAAAGAAAGTGGAAGTATAGGTGCTGGGAAGTAAACACACTTTTTAGGAATTTATGAGGTATCTGTATACACTAGCTCAGTTGATCCTGACTGGTAAGGTAACATCTTATGAACATGGTCTGTCCATCTGATAAAAAAACTAAAACTTTTATTGGGTGTCAGCAAGTTACAGTCTATGGGCCTAATGCAACCCACTGCCTGCATTTGTAAATAAAACTTTATTGTCACACAGTTACCCCAGTGTCTGTAGCTGCTGAAACAGCAGGGCCACAGACACAGAGACAGAGACTGTGTGTGTTGAGATAGAGAGTGTGTAGCCTATAAAGTTGGTACTATTCATTATTCGACCTTTTAACAAGAAAGTTTGCCAATACCTAACAAACCAACTTTGAGAATTAGAAAACTGGAATTCATGGGCTGAGGAATCTAGCATAAAGGTCAAAGCCACAGTAGCTCTGGTTAGAATCCTGTCACCATACATGGTCCGTGAGCCCTATCAGGAATGGACCTGAACACTGCCAGGTATGACCCCAAAACAAAGGAAAATGAAAAGCGCAACTTCAAACCAAACATTCAGACTCCAAGCCCTGTGCTCTTCCCATTGCACAGGGCTGCCCCTGTCCTTGGAGGGTTAATATGTTGTCCCTCTCCTCATTGATATCCCTGTCCCCCCATGAAGATCTTTACTAATCTATTTACACGCTGCCACTCTTCCCAAAGGATTTTAAGGAGCTCTAAGGGACATGCATATACAAAAGAAAGGAATTGGAGAAATTGGAGTAAATGGAAAATTGTGGAAACGTGTCATGAAAAGGTGAGCTATACTTAGTGATGTGATGAAAAAATCCTTCATGGAAGGAATGCTTCTGTGCTCTCACACTTACCTGGAGAACTTTCTGAAATGCTTATACATTAAAGGCACTTGCAGAAGGTCACTCTTCCTGCCCACTGAAATTTTCACCAGATATCGCCAGCCTTTTCTTTCTCGTGAAATGTCCTGAGACTATGAAAGGACCTGGCGAAAACTGTCCCCAGAGTCACCCTGAAGACATGGGGCTGACATTCCACAAAGCTCTGATGGTGATCTGTGGCAAACACTCTTGGAAAGGAAAGCAATTCTCTGTCCATCTAGGAAACCTGGAATGCCTGCAGGCCACAGCATCCAAACACCTTCCCAGGGGGCCCAATCAACAAAGCAGGGGAGCAGGTGCAGCTACTGGCTCATGATGCCTTCCAGAGACTTCTCCTCCTTTCAGCACTGCTCCTGTCAGGTTCATTAACCAGAAGGGAGTAGAGTGACCTGCAGCAGCTTTTTCTCTGGGTCTACACCCAGGGTTCTGCTCCCTGGTGGGCCCTGGATGGTTGATGGTTTGACATAGAAAAAGACTGGACCCCTGGGATGAAACCAGAGCCATAGCAGAGCCTGGCAAGCTACCCGTGGTGTATTTAATATGCCAAAAACAGTAACAATAATGGACCTCATTCCCAATGAATGGAGACGTTACTGGTGCCTGCTTGAGTAAATCCATGAACAGCGGGAAGACAAGTGACCCCATATCCATCAGTAATATCTGGGCTTGATGTCAAGGGAGTTGTCAAGTCCTTTCCATGTGAGCAGACCCGAACAGAGAACAAAAAGGAGAGACAAGTATCTATCAGTGATGCCACAGGTGTCGCTTTTACTCTAAACTTTTGTCTTGCTACATGCATGAGTTCATTTCACAATCTCCCTATGCCCCATCCTGTGAATCAATAAACTGAATATTCTAAAGACAATCAACCTGTCCACTTGCCTTGCTGCTCTTTATTCAGGACAACCCAGCAAGGTAAATGGTTCCTTTGCCCTGTCTCTACAGACAGTAAAAAATAGCATAAATCCAGCAATCAATGATAGTTAACCAATAGTGAAAGCAACCATCCTCCAGGACTGGCCACACAGTGCCACATCCTAACAACCTATAAGATAAATGTCATTGGCCCAATTTTTTGTAGGAAGTTAGAAACAAGAATTGAAGGTCTTAGAGCTAGAGAGAGCTTCATATCCCAGGAGGCATTATGGCTGTGGAAAAACTGGGCCGAGGGAGCTCTATTGGTTATCAGAGGCTGCCATTTCAAATTAGCACAAATTAGATGGCTTAACGTGACAGAAATATTTTCACTCTCAGTGCTGAAGTTTCAAAGCACAAAGTGAAGACATGGCAAGGTTTGCTTCTGTTCCATCCTGCTATTGGCTGCCAGTGATCTTCCACATTCCCTGAGAACTTGGCTTTTAGGCCATCTCTCCGATCTTTATTTCTGTCTACCTGGTGCCTTCTGCCTCATCTGCCTGGCTCTCCAATCTCCATTTCCTCTCTCCTAAGAACAGCAGCCATTGGATTTTAGAGGCACCTTGAATCTGTGCTCATTTAATTCCAAGATCCTTTTCTCACATTTGTAATGATGCTGTTTGCAAATAAGATCATGTTCACAGGTTCCAGTGGCTAGAATGTGAAGAACATATGGCATGAGGAATACAGTTCACCCACTACAGCGTCCCTCCCAGTCAAGAAGGGAAAGCTGGCATTCCCACTGTGCCAACTAAGGGCTGGAGACCTTGCCCACTCTTATTCAAGCCTCACATTGAGTTTGTAACCAGCACCCATGTTTCTCTTGGCCTCTCCCTCATTCCCCCTTCTCACCTCCTCCTTCTTCCTCTTCTTTTTTTGTAATCTTCCTTTTCTTCTTCCACTTATCTGTGTCTTCTACATAACTCTCTCTCCCTCTCTCTGCCCTTCATATCATAACACACAGTATCAAACAGAGGTAGCTGAAAGGGAGGGCAATAATTCATCTGCTAGGGATACAAGACAAAGCACCATGACTGGGACTAAGCTGAGAGAAATGTATTCCTCTCTGTTCTGGAGGTGTAAAACCCAGTAGTTGGTAGTCTGGGTCTCTGCTGACATCTCAACTTTGGGCTTGCAGATGGTTATTAATGTCTTCATATGGTCTTTCCTTTGTATGTGTTGTATTCTTCCCTGCCTCTTCTTATAAAGACCTTCGTCCTGTCAGAGTAGGGCCACCATAAGAGCTCATTTTAACTTCATTTCTTCTTTAAAGATGTTTTCCCCAGAGACAGACACATACTTAGACACTGAGGTCTTCATTCCATAAATGTGAAAGGTGAGGAATATGGTTCGGTTCTCAACTGACAGCACAAGCAAAAACTTAGATTGAGTACTTAGCAAAGGGAAAATCTGGGCAGTGTTACCCCTTCAGGGTCCCTCGCTGTTGTGTGAGCAGTTACTACTGAGGAAGAGTACATCCAGCCCTGAAAACATGACAGATGCTGCGTGAGAACTACCCTCACGAGCAGACTTAGGGATCCAGCCACTAAATGCCTGACCCAGTGTGGCAGCAGCTACTGCAGACACTCGCAGTGGAGTCGCTCCAGGAGAGCATCCGCCTCCTGAGAAACAAGGCTCCTGGCTTCCCTCACCACCAGGCACTGTGGCCTGACCACTGGCAAAGCCTGGGGGAGGTCCTTTGCAGACCCAAAGGAACTATTGGGGCTCTTTGGGGGTAAGTCTATGAATGAGTCTGAAGTTAATTATTTTCTTTGCCTTGTCCACATCTATGGAAATGAACTAAATTTATTGAATGGGGGGGGGGGGGGAATCTTCCAGAGATCCTATCTTTAGTGGACTTGAGATAAATTAATAATTCGTGTTTTTGTACTGGGAATCACTATTGACAAGGCTCTGCCATTGTGGTAACCTCCCTCTGAGTTACTGTTGAGATACTCAGTGGCCCCTGTCTTATTCCTTTCATCATGACATCACACATAGGTCCACTAGGAGAAACTACTCCAAATTTAATAAGCAAGAGAGATAGGAGTCAAGTCCAGAGTTATGTAGTCCTCTGGGAACAGTCTCAGGGGAGGTTAGCAGAGCCAAGGACGTCGTCCCCAGCCGCATCTTGCCTTGCTCTCACCTGGGCCACAGGTTAGAATAACTTTGGCACAAGACCCTTCCCAGGTTCTTCCCAAGGTGAATTTCTCTTGTGTCTGTTCCACAAACTTCTAGAGGCCAGGACATAGTTCTGAAAAAAAATTACATGCTTGTATTTTACCTACAAGAACTTTTTCAGAAAGGCATCAATTGCCTAAAGAGGAGCTCAGTCAAAGTTTGTCACAAGAATGTTAGTGCGAAACGCTGGTTACAAAGTCTTTAGCTGTGTAGGTGCTTGGGGAAACGTTTCTTGAGGGGAGTGTGACAGCTGTCAGGAGGGAGAGGAAGAACAGAAGGGAGGGCAGTTATGCCACTAAGTAGAAAGACAGATAATAGATAGATAATTGATAGATCTATTATCTATCTTTCTATATCTAGTAGAAAGATAGGTAATATATAGATAATAGATGAATAGATAATGGATGAATAAAGATAGATAAGAAAAGGTAGATGGATAGATAATAGATAGGTAACAGAAAAATCATAGATGATAGATAACAGATAAATGATAGGTAAGAGAGACAATAAATGGTCAATAAATAAATATCTAGGAGTTAGATGATAGAAAAAATGTGGATAATAGATGACAGATAGATAAATACTGAATAGTAGAGACAGAAAAGGAGAGTAGTTTTATCTACGTTTATATGAAAGCTCTAGATAACCTGGATCGTTCTCTTCCGTTTAGGTGGCCGATTCTTCTAAACTAGGGACAAAGAACTTCTCACCACTCTGGGGTGAGGATCCTGCTTTTATGTGTTTGAAGAAATCCACATCAGACCCTGCATACTTGTCTAGGAAATTCTCCTAGGCCTGCCAGGAGCATCTATACACAATCATTTCACTGTACATACAGGACTGACAGAAAATTCTAAAAAGGACCCAAAAGTTCTTGCCCTATTAAATCTCTGGAGACAAAAGACTATGACTGACAACTCTAAATCAGGGGGCTGTTGGAGACCCTGTTAAAAACTGTGTTCTTAGCAAACAGCTCTGGGGAGACACTAAAATTTATGTCGCCTGACCCTGTTGTGAGCAGATACAACCTGAAGCAAGCCAGCAGCGCCCTGGAGAAGCTGTGTCTGGAGGGAGGAAGAATGAGATCCCGTCTGCAGCAAGGGCAAGCAAAGAGCAGGCCACTGGGCTGGAGCAATATCTAGTGGGGAGGATGTTTGCCTTATATGTGGCAGGACCCAGGTTCGATCCCGGCATCCCATAAGGTCCCCCAGCACTGCCTATATGGTCAACAAGCACCGCCAGGAGAAATTCCTGAGTGCAGAGCCAGGAGTAACCCCTGAGCATTGCTAGGGGTGACCAAAAAATAAAAGAGTAAGTCACTATAGGCAGAAGATGGGCCTTGGGCCTGGGTCCTGCACGCCACAGCGATCTGCAGCTGGAACCCACTGGCTGCAGACTTCTATTCCTCATTTGTTGAAACTGTTGGCAATAGAGTAATCAAGCCCCAAAGTGGTTTTCTTCTGAGTGTAAGAGGAATGAAAGCAAGAGCCTTTTATCGGCTACCATGCAAGGCTTGCTGATAAGAAGCAGTATTTGCATTATTTTTATGCCAAATAACCAGATAAGAGGAAGGATCCAGGAGGCAGAGATAGCACAGCAGGGAAGGTGCTTGCATGGGCTGACCTTGTTCAGTCTCTGGCACCGCAGAATGTCCCCTGAGGGCTGCCTCTTGTGCAAAAGGAAATCAAACAATGAAGGAGCTGCAGACCAAACTGCATGTCTGCAAATGGCACCTCTGGGATTTGACTCCCACACCCACTCCCCACCCGCCTGATGCTCCCTGCACAAGGAACTCGGAGTCCCTCCATTGGTCCCCGAGGGGCGATGACAGACCTGGTGGTCAAAGTGGTGGCCTGGGTCAACCTGGGTGGGAACAAAGGTCTCTTTCCTCTCTTTGAGGAGAAGGGGCCCGAGGGAGGGACTGTCCACAACAGTATGTAGAAAGACGAGTTAAAAACGAGTGGGAATAAATGTCTAACCTAAGTCTAACCTAAAAGATGTCTTAAAAACAAGTGGGAAGAGGTCTAACCCGTCATCCCATATGGTCCCCCAAGCACCGCCAGGAGTGATTCCTGAGTGCAGAGCCAGGAGTAACCCCTGAGCATTGCCGGTGTGACCCAAAAAAGGAAAAAAAAAAAGTCTTAAAAACAAGTGGGAATAAATAAGTCTAAACTAAGTCAAAATTTGAAAGATTGCTTTTCACTTATGCCTTAATTCGAACATCTGAAAATAAAAACTGGGCTTTGGCAGAAAGAGAGAGGACAGATATAGATTGACTGCATTTATTTGCATGACATAAATATATATATGTACATATTATGATACTAATATCCAAGGTCAGGTGAAGCATGGTTCAGGAGGTCTTGTCAAGGGTGGAAATTATCACAAGCGTGTGGAAGTCAGAGGCTAGGTAAGACAGAGAATGGAACAGTGTGCTAACAATTGTCGAAAGTGCTAATACCAACCTAGAACTAAGCATTAAATACAGGCAAAAGATACATATGACAACCTCTTACTGTATGTACTGTAATCAACAATGTGGAAGGGAAGGAAAAGAGAAAGAGAGAGAGAAAGAAATAAAGAACCTGTCATAGAGGCAGGCTAGGGAAGGGGGAGGAAATTGGGGACATTGGTGGTGGGAAATGGGCACTGGTGGAGGGATGGGTGCTGGAACACTGTATGACCGAAACCCTAATATGAACATCTTATGAACATCTTTGTAATTGTATATCTCACGGAGCTATAACAAAATATTTTAAAAAATAAAATAAGTTTTAAAAAACTGGGTTTTGGTTTTAGCAGGTATTTAACGGGTACTTAAATAATTATCTGTATAATTGCAATATCCTACTTTATAAGTCAGAAGCATAGAAAGTCATTCAGTAATTTTGTTACCAAAGACTTTCTTTCCAATTTAAAAAAAGAACCTGACTTTCATTCCTATCATGCTGTCTGAAATCAGGTATGGCCTTAAGAGAAAGCTGAGGGGCCACAGGGCAGGGTGTTTGCCACGCACACAGCCAACCCAGGCTTAAAGCCTGGCACCTCATATGGCCCCTAAGCCTATCACAAGCAATACCTGAGCACAGAGCCAGCAGTAAATGCTGAGCACCACCAAGTGTAGCCCCCAAAACAACAACAAAATTAGAAAAGAGAAAGAAAGAAAACTGATACACAGAGGCAGGCCTGGCAGACAGGTGGATTGGGCACTGCAGTGCAGGAGGGTCTGGCTTGCAGGGAAGGGAGCGACTCAGTGTTGGCACAAGACTTTGCAGGCCCCATCACTGCAACACCATTTCCGCTTCTTGGATCAGCAACTTCCCACTCTACCAGAGTCCTATTAACATCAGCGCCCAGATTAGAGCATTCTGTGAGTAAATTAGACATTGAATGGAGAAGTGACTTCAAGGAGAAACTGGGAGACACAAATTCACAGGAGCAACCTGTCTCCTGCCCCGCAGGCAGCTCCCAGCAGCGGCAAATGTTTATACTTCCCAGGGTAACCCTGGTTACCCGAGACAATGCGCCTTCTGGTCGCCTTCCTGGTCCCGGCATAAGGGCCTTTGCCCAATAAGCAGCTGCCCTGCCCTGCCCTAGGCTCCTCCAAGCTCCAGGCTCACAATGCCCTTTGACCTCTGCTCCTGTTATCTGGGACCTCCAGCACTGGCTGCCTCCCCTACACGCTTTGCCATCACTTTGCAAGTTGATGAAAAGGACACACCCAGAAAGCTTTTGCCCCTAGTCTGAAAATCACAAAGTCTAAAGGGATGGATGCAAAAGTGCAGAGACTTAACTTGGTAGCAAAGCCTGCCCTGAACTGTCCCGCATCTATCATCCTCATGTGTCCTGCCTCCCTATAAGCCTTAAGTTTCTCTGCAGAAATATTCATGTTTGATTATGCCCAGGCGTGGAGGTAGATTTTAAATAATGGAACACCACACTCCCTTTCAAAAACTGGAACAATCCCTGGCTTCTCAGGCACAATAGTTCTGGGGTCTCAAAGAAGAGAATGTAGACTCTTGCAATGAACATTATGTGACTCTTTCTGTGTACCAGGCCCCCATTCTAGATGCTTCACGTGTCTACCAGAAAGCATTTAGTCACCAAATCAATGAGAACAGAACTCTACGAAGAGAACAGTGAGAGAGCCAGCACAGCAGGTAGGGAGCTTGCCGTGCACTCGGTTAACCAAGTTTGATCCTCAGCACCACGTAGGATCCTTCGCCCCCGTTCGTCCCTCACCCCTGTGCAAGTGATCCCTGAGCAGCAGAAATAAGCTCTGAGCACTGCTGGATGCCGTCTAAAAACGGAAGCAAGCAAAGAGAAAAGTACTAATGAAGAGGAAGTTGATATTGAACCGGCTTTGGGGGACTTGGGGGCTTTGAGTGAAGGGACACTGAGAATTTCTGAGCTGGAGAAAGGCGGAGTTTAAGGCTTCAGTTGATTTTTTTCTCAGAAAAAGCCTTTCTAGGATAATATAAAACAAAGTGAATTTCAGGGAGAACTGTCGTCAGGGAGGTGTGAATGGATTCACTTATCACTTATCTTCCTATTGTTCATCGATTTGCTTGAGCAGGCACCAGTAATGTCTCCATTTGTCCGTGTCATGTGCAAGTGTAACCTAATGGCATATGTTCACTCCAGGAACACGAAGAGCCTTAAACCACTCCTTCAGGTTTTTGATGAAGAAGTCTGGCCATCTTGTAGGTGGGCAGCCACACATTTTTTCGATGTCCTGTGGAATCCAGTCAGTAACAGCTCTAGACCAGCGGTCGTCCCTACATTATATTACGTGTCCTGCCCAACTGATTTTCAACATCTTGGCAAACGAGACAACATCCTTGAGTCTTGATCATTGACAGAGGTCAGAACTCCGGATTCCTTCTCTCATTTGAGTGAAGCATGATACTCAAGCATGACTCTTTCGATTCCTCTTTGGGCTACCTGAATAGCCTTCTCGTCCTGTTTTAGTAGGGCCCAGGTCTCTGAGGCATATGTTAGTGCAGGAAAAATTAGTGCAGGAAAAAGGTGGATGGATTAGAGAGAGAAAACTGGGTGTAAGACCAACCATTTAAGAGAGCATTTAACTTGTCTTGGAAAGAGCTGAGGAGGCGCTCAAGTCCCTTAGCTCCAGAGCACCAGACTCAGGCCTGTTTTCTGGATTGTGGCACAGAAAGTTCCACCAATCCCAGGAGCTGTGTGGGAAGCTGAGTGTGGCATGAGGGGGCATCCTTGCCCTCCGAATCAGGACAGAAGGTGAGGCCATGACAGCAGGGAAGAAAGGACACAGAGTGAAGCAGATGGTCTCGGTCTCCCCCGGCCTGAGGGATTAGTCTGTGACGCAGAGCACCCACTTTCTCCCACACTCCCAAGAGTCCTCAGAGGGAAGAACAACCTGGGAGTGTTTGCTAAGTTCTGGAAGCTGCCAGGCTCTCAGAAGGTAGCATCAGGGGCTGGAGCCACAGCACAAAGGGTAGAGCACTTGCCTTGCACATGACCAACCTGGTTCAATATCTGGCATCCTATACATCACCCCCACCCCAGCCTGCCAGGAATGAGAGAGAGCTGGGAGTAAACCCTGAGCACCTGCCAGTGTAGCCCCCAAAACAAAAAAAAAGCAGAAAAAAGAAGTAGGAGGAGGAGGAGGAGAAGGAGGAGGAAGAGGGGGAAGAGGAGGAGGGAATGAGGAGGAGAAGGAGGAGGAGGAGAGAAGGAGGAGGAGAAGGAGAGGGAAGAAGGAGGAGGAAGAAGGAAGAAGGAGGAAGAAGAAGGAGGAGGAGGAGGAAGAAGGAGGAGGGGGGAATAAGGAAGAAGCAGAAGGAGGAGGAAGGAAGAGGAAGAGGAGGAAGAAGCAGAAGAAGCAGGAAAGAAAAAAAAGAAAGAAAGAAAGAAAGAAAGAAAGAAAGAAAAGAAAGAAAGAAAGAAAGAAAGAAAAGAAAGAAAGAAAGAAAGAAAGAAAAGAAAGAAAGAAAGAAAGAAAGAAAGAAAGAAAGAAAGAAAAAGAAAGAAAGAAAGAAAGAAAGAAAGAAAGAAAGAACGAAGAAAGAAAGAAAGAAAGAAAGAAGAAAGAAAGAAAAGAAAGAAAGAAAGAAAGAAAGAAAGAAAGAAAGAAAGAAAGAAAGAAAAGAAAGAAAGAAAGAAAGAAAGAAAGAAAGAAAGAAAGAAAGAAAGAAAGAAAGAAAGAAAGAAAGAAAGAAGAAAGAAAGAAAAAGAAAGAAAGAAAGAAAGAAAGAAAGAAAGAAGAGAAAGAGAGTATCAGAGCAACCCACAATCCCACCAGGCTGGCACTGAGCTGATGCCCAGGGTATGATCCTCTCCATCCAGCACACCCCAAACTCCAGTCTCCATCAAGCTCAAAGCTTGACATTTTCTAGATGTCTGGGGTTCCCTTCTAGAGTCCATATACAAGTGAGATTATATGCAGCATTTGTCCTGCTCTCTGACTTACTCCATTTAGCATAATGTCCCTAAATTCCATCCTGCTGTTGCCAAGGAAGGGATTTCCACAAATTATATCTCGCATGTGCTCACAGCAGATTAAACTCCGAATTACTTTTCTAGCAGAAAAGAAAGAATTTGTCACATAGACAGGATAGCCAGCATCAACCCGGTTGACAGGTAGTGGAGCACTCAGCACAGGCCCAAGTCTGCAAGTGCGGGAAGAAGTGTGATATGGGCACAGATAGGTGCTAAGCAACATGATGTTTCATAGAGTTGAGTGATGCTGGGACAGAGACATGTTCCACAACAGGGCTTTGCTGCCCTCAGACAGAAGTTGCCTTTTGTTGGTGGTAAAATACAGCAGGGTTATGTAATTACTAAAACAGCCTGGGAGAAAGCTCAAAGGATTGGACACAAGCTTTGTACATGGGAGACCAAATCCCAGCCTCAGCACTTCATGGTCCTCTGAGCAATGACAGGGGTATGGATCCTGGGCACTGTTGGATGTGCCTCCAATGCTGAAGAAAATAAAATTCTTAAGGAATGAAAACAATAAACCAGAACCTGGTAGTCTTCTAGCACATAGAAGGCAGGAGGCATGAGGTCATTTGGGACAACATGGGGGACCAAGCACCAAGGTAGCAGAAACAGGAAGTCAGCAGGTGGTAAATTCCCTCCAGACCCAACTAGGCAGGGAAAACAGGGGCCCAGAGACCAGAAGCTAAGAGACCACACCCTGTCCCCAAATGTGACCTGGACTTTGCACAGTTCTATCACATAGCAGCCCAGGTGAAGTAGCCCGGGTTTTGTCCGAGAAAAAGAGGCCGCATCCCCTACATGGAGAATAAAATAGTCGCCATGGAAGACAGTCTCCAAATGCGTAGACACAGGGGAGAGAGGCAGTTGACGAGGAGTGCAAACACTCCTCAGGAGGGTCCAGACACACACAGGACACAATCCTGGCTTTGCTGACAGTGATCCGGGGGACAGGTAAAGGCAGGAGTGACGACCTTGACATTTCCTCCTCTGGTCTAGCTAAACCTTTTAAAATTGAATTTCTACACGGAAAGCCAAGAAGTTTGCCGATGCCGGTGGGGGCGGGGGGGTGCAAATGCTTCTTTTCTTTCCCCCTGCTCAGAGTGTTGGAGGGTTTGTGTGCTTATTTGCTTGTTTTCTTCTATTTTATCCCACAATCTAGGAATAAAATGGAAGTGCTATAGGGCCGGAGAGATGGCACAGAATAGAGATTGGGACTTACATGGGCAGACCTGGATTCAATCCCGGGACCCCATAGGGGCTCTCAAATCTCTCTAGGAGTGATGCCTGAGCACAAAACCAGGAATGAGCCCTGAACACTGCTGAGTGCAGCCTCTGAAATATAGACAGACAGACAGACAGACAGACAGACAGACAGACAGACAGACAGACAGACAGACAGACAGACAGACAGACAGACAGACAGACAGACAGATAGATAGATAGATAGATAGATAGATAGATAGATAGATAGATAGATAGATAGATAGATAGATAGATAGATAGATAGATAGATAGATAGATAGATAGATAGATAGATAGATAGTAAGATAGATCGATAGATAGTAAGATAGATAGTAAGATAGAAAACAGATGTAAGAAGCAGTTCATGGCTGGAAGGGGCTGGTTGGGTTTTATTCAGAGGCTATAGTCTCCTTCTCACTAGCCCAAAGTAATTCACCATTCCCACAGGAAGGGTATGGTGTCAAGGTGTCATAACACCTGTCCCCTTCCTCTCTGTCTCCTGGGAACAGTATGCTCACACCAGTGGGCACATGTATGGACCTGCGTCCAAGGCCTCCTGGCCGGCAGCTCCAGCCCCATCTGTATTCCTCAGGCCTGTGGAGAAAACGCAGCCTCCTGAGGAGACACTTCTAGGTTTGGGGACCAGGACTAGAGGAGGAGCACAGCTATGGAGGACGTCTGGAGCACCTCAGACTGGAGCACATCCATCCCAATTCCCCCATCCTGGGAGAAAGGCCCACTTAGAGGACAGGCATCATGAGACCTTCTGAGCATTGCATTCCAGCTAGAGCACCTGCAGATGAGCCTAAGTCCAACCTTGCATAAGTGGCGCATTTTTAAAAGCTTAAACATCTGCCAGAAAAAGAAAGAACTCTCCTCCTTCCCAACCCGCACTCCCCAAAAAAGAGACATGGGAATTCTATTAAACACAGAAACTCCTGTGTAGCAAAAGAAAGGTGCTCCAAATAAAAAGACCCATCACTGAATGGAAGAAAATATTTGCAATTTCTACATTGAATACAGGGCTAATCTTTTTTTTAAGTATTTTATTATACCACCGTGAGATATACAAATAAAAAGATATACGATTAGAAAGTTCATATTTGGGTTTTGGTCATACAGTGTTCCAGCACCCTCCTCCCTCCACCAGTGCCCATCTCCCACCACCAACGTCCCGGTTCCCCCCCCCTTCCCCAGCCCACCTCCATGGCAGGTTCTTTATTTCTTTTCCCTTTCCAGCCTGCATTCCCACCAACAATGGATGAGTGTCCCCTTTTCCCCACATCCAGGCCCGCATTTGTTGTTCTTGCTCTTTTGAATATGTGCCAGTCTCTGTGATGTAAAGTGGTATCTCATTGTTGTTTTGATTTGCATCTCTCTGATGATTAGTGATGATGAGCATTTTTTCATATGTTTTTTGGCCATTCGAATTTCTTCCTTGCTGAAGTTTCTGTTCATTTCTTCTCCCCATTTTTTGATGGGGTTGTTTGTTTTCTTCTTGTAAAAGTTCTACCAGTGCCTGATATATCCTGGATATTAACCCCTTATCAGATGGGTATTGGGTGAATATTCTTTCTCGTTCTGTGGACTGCTTTTGTATCTTAGTCACTGTTTCTTTTGAGGTGCAGAAGCTTTTTAGTTTCATGTAGTCCCATTTGTTTATCCTTTCTTCTAGTTGCTTTGTTAGTGATGTTTCACCTTTGAAGATGCCTTTAGCTTCAATTCGTGGAGGGTTTTTCCTATATTTTCTTCAATGTACTTTATGGATTCAAGTCTGATATTGAGATCTTTAATCCATTTTGATCTGATTTTTGTGCATGGTGTTAGACACAGGTCCAAATTCATTTTTTTACATGTTGCTGCCCAGTTTTCCCAACACCACTTGTTGAAGAGGCTTTCCTTACTCCATTTTAGACTCGTTGCACCTTTTATCAAAGATTAAATGATCATACGTTTGAGGTTGGGTGTCAGGATACTCAATTCTATTCCATAGGTCCACGGGTCTGTTTTTATTCCAATACCATGCTGTTTTAATTACTACTGCCTTGTAGTACAGTTTGAAGTTGGGAAAGGTGATGCCTCCCATCTTCTTTTTCCCGAGGATTGCTTTAGCTATCCTTGGGGGGTTTATTGTTCCATACAAATTTCAGAAGCGTTTGGTCAATTTCTTTGAAGAATGTCATCGGTATCCTCATAGGGACTGCATTGAATCTGTACAGAGCTCTAGGGAGTATTACCATTTTGACAATGTTGATTCTCCCCATCCATGAGCAGGAATATGTTTCCATTTCCTTGTGTCCTCTTTTATCTCTTGGAGCAGTGTCTTGTAGTTTTCTTTATACAGGTCCTTTACACACTTGGGTAAGTTGATTCCTAGGTATTTGATTTTCTGTGGCACAATTGTGAATGGAATAGTTTCCTTAATATCCCTTTCTTCTCTTTCGTTATTTGTATATAGGAAAGCCACTGACTTTTGGGTGTTGATTTTGTATCCTGCCACTCTACTATATGCGTCTATTGTTTCTAGGAGTTTTTTTGGTAGAGAGTTTAGGGTTCTCTAGGTATAATATCATATAAACCACTTTTAAAACTCAGAAATAAAACAGAAACAAACAAGTCTATCAAAAAATCAGAAGGGCTGGAGAGATAGTGCAGGGATCAAGGTTTCACTCCCACCACCTTCACGGGGCTGACTCTGGCTTGACCCCTGGTGCCACATATGGTCTCCTGTGTATCACCAGGAGTAAGCTTTGAGCTGTAGACCTATCTTTCCACATTCTCGGTCGAAGTCAGCCAGCATTTGTGCCGCTTGGCTAATGTTTGGTGTTATTAGAACAATGTCATCAGCGAAGCGGAGGTGGTGTGAGTTGCCGACCATCTATCTTCACTCCCATTCCTTCCCATTCAAATTGTCGCATGATGTTCTCGAGGGTGGTGCTGAAGAAGTTTTGGTGAAATGGTATCACTCTGTTGAACCCCTCTTTTGACATCAATGATCACTTCTTTGTAGAATGGCGGAGATCCTGGTGGTGAATCCATGGAAAGATAGGTCTACAGCTGAATCTAAAAGAAACCATGTTTATGAAAAATGAACTATTTCCAGAGGCCCCATTCACTCTCAATGGAACAAATATCTCTGAATGCAGCAGTTATGTGTACCTAGGTCAAGAAGTCAACATGATGAACGACCTAAAACCCGGAGCTGCAGGAGGAGGAAGAGAGAGCGGCATGGAATGCCTTCAAAGGCATCGAAGAAATAACTAAAAGGACAAAGAACCTCTGGCTCCAGGCACATCTCTTGACTCCACCATTCTCCTGCATTAACGTGCGCCTCAGAGACCTGGGACCTATGAAAGCAGGATGAGAATGCTATTTGGGGTTTCCCAGAGAGGAATCGAAAGAGCTGTGCTTGGAATACCACGCCTCACTCAAGTAAGAGAAGGAATCCGGAGTTCTGACCCTCGTCGCTATTCCAGAATCAGGGATGCTGTCTCGTTTGCCAAGACATCGAAAAACCAGATGGGCGGACATGTAATGCGATTTGGAGACAACCGGCTGGACTAGAGCCATTACCGCTGATCCCACGGGATGTCAAAAGATCACTTGGCTGCCCACCTACAAGATGGTCAGACTTCCTTGTCAAGACCCTGAAGGAACGGTTTGAGGCTCTTCATATTCCTAAATCAACCAGATGCCATTGGGCTACATTGGCACGTGATAGGGTCCAATGGAAATGTTACTGGCGCCCACTCGAGCAAATCGATGAATAACGGGATTCAAGTGATCAAGTGAACCTTTGAGCACAGAGCCAGAAGTTAGCCCTGAGCACTGCCAGGTCAGGTGCAAAACCCAGAATGACTAAACAAATGGGAAGAGGAGTTGAACAGATACTTCCTTGAAAAAGATGTAACAAGGGTCAATACCATTTTTATACTTCATGTTTTTAATGTGTCTTTATTTAACTTTTTAATGTTATTTTCAAGGGTTTTATATATGTCTTTGATATCACTGATTATCAAAGAAATACAAATTAAAATGACAATTAGTTATCACTCACACTAGTGGGAAGAAACATCATCAAAAAGGAATGAAAAGAACCAGTGCTGGCAAGATGCGCTGAGATAGGAACCCTCATTCGCTGCGTTAGGGACTGCTGTGTGAACCATGCCCTACAACACAGTGTAGAATTCCTCAGAGAATCAACACTAGAACCTTCACACGATCCAGCAATTCCTCTCCTGGGTATCTATACCAAGAACACAAAGACATTAATCCACAGGATACTGCAGCAATCCTCAACAGCTATATCAATACCTTACTAACACAAGCCAAACTCTGTAAACAACCCAACAACCAACAACAAATAAGTGTATCAGAAATTATGTGATATAGACATGATGAAATACTATGCAGCTCTGAGAAAAGGCAGAGTTAGCTATTAGAGTTAAAGGGGTGTCTCAGAGCGGTGGTGGAGAGTTACTGACACTCTGGTGGTGACGTAGCATAGCAAGTATAAAACACTAATACGAAAAGCTGTTGTAACCACGTGACCACATTTTTGAATGTTAATAAACAAATGAAGTGATTTGGAAGGAGGTTGGTGGACCGTCCAGGGCTGGAAAGACCCGTGCAAGCCAACCCATTGCCAGCAGAGGCGATCTATCCGCCCTTCCACCTTTAAGTGCAGGCTGCAGTCTGAAGACTTTCTGGCACCTAAGGCTGATTCTCTCTCCACCTCTTAACGTGCTCGGACCCCTGCGGTCCAGCTGCCTGCACTGGCTCCTCCCCCATTGCTGTCACTCCTGTGAGCCCCGCACCAGGGCAGGGTCCCTTCCTCTGTTCTCTCAGTTCCTCCCTCTGAGCCTCTACTCACCTTTTCCTATTGTTAGAATGTCAGTCTTGACTGTCGGGGCAGCTCTGGAGCCTCCCAACTTGGGCCTGTGTTTCCTCCTGCACACATATGTGCGTGGTCTGGCTGGGAAGCAGAGCACACAGGTCAAGAGTGGGTAGCAATGATTTATGCCCCACAGAAGGAAGGGTCGGTCTGCATCCTGTAAGGTACAGAGGGGAGGTCCTAGGGTCTCCTCGGAGAAGGGGAAAGGTCTTCTGGGGCCTTCACTCCTGAGTGGCAGCCTGGTGGGCGGCCCTCTCCTGCTCCTGAGGATTGGGAGTATCTCTGTGCCCTGGAAAAAATAAACATCACTTACATCGAGCGGAAAAATTACACTTTCTTCAAGTACATAGCAAAGATTTCTAGGTTTTGTTTTGTTTTTAAAAAAAATGACCCACATTAAGTACAAAAAGAGTGTTTGCTGAATGTCAGGGAAACGTGTAATTATACAAGAAATTCACATTTTAGGATTTTTAAGAATATATTTAGAAACATTCTAATTGCCTTCCTACAGGACTTCAGGAAATTGAAAAATTTTTTTGAACGGAAGGAATACTTCAAGGAAAATGCATTCCTTCCAACATACGTTGGAATGAACAGAATGGCCTGGAGAGGTGCTCGGGTACATGCTGATAAGAATCCTGGCACTTCAGAGACAGGGAGCTTTGTCTCAGGGCTGGACAAACAGCAAGTGTCAGCCAGATTGTACGTTTTGGGAGTGGTCTCAGGCCCTCTGTGCACTGCTTGGGAGGTTCTAACCATAAAATGAATGATTTTGCTTCAATAGGCCAATTGCTTGATCCCAACACTTGTAAAAGAACAACCCAGTAAACCTTGAGAAAGTCTAGAATGCAAAAAAATCAGAGCAGCTATTGAGGGGGAAATGAAACAAACACATAATCAACAAAAAACAAAAGCTGATTCTGTAAAAAGATAAGAAAAACATCTAGCAAAAATTTAAATGTTAATTGATATCAGTTATTGAAAGTGAATCCATAAGACTTTTATAAATAATAATAACATACTATGGATAATTTTCTTTGAAAATTTGAAAATGTGAAAGATGTGGATAATTTCATAGAGAAAAATTTTAAAGTAACAAAAACTTTAGATTAAGTACAAATATTAATTTTAATCTTATTCTTAAAATAAGCACACAGAGGGGGCCGAGCGAGCGCCCAGTGGGTAGGGCGTTTGCCTTGCACGCCGGCCGGCCCATGCCGGCCCGGTTCGATCCCCGGCATCCCATATGGTCCCCCTAGCACCACCAGGAGTAATCTGAGTGCAGAGCCAGGAGTAACCCCTGAGTCGACGGGTGTGACCCAAAAAGCAAAAAAAAAAAATAAATAAATAAAATAAAAATAAACACACAGTAACTGATCTGGAAATTGAAAGTTTCATATCCCAAAAGACACAGAGCCTAGTGGCTTTACAAAGGAGAATAATAAAAAATTTTACAGCCCAGCCAAGACCTGGGCTGCGTATGGTTCAGCGGTAAGGCATTTGCCTTTCATGCATGAAGCCTGGGTTTGAGTCCTAGCAAGGCAAAAATAAAATTACAGCCTAGTATTTATGGAAATAGGCCAACTTTTAAAGACATATATACCGGCAAATCAAATGCCAGTATTAAAAAGAAGAGGAAAGGGACTAAAGAGATGGCAATGGGTAAGGGGCTTGTCCTGCATGAGGCCCATCGGCGTTTGATCCCTGGCACCATATATAGTCCCCTGAGCACAGACTCATGAGTAGATGAAGCCAAAACCCAAAATGATAAAAAATAAAAAAGAAAAAAGAAAAAATATGAAAATGTTGCTGTTGACTCAAAAGTGCAGGGTGACTTGAAATTTATGTTTAAAAATAGGGGACTGGTCATTTTGAACTCTCACACTGGCCTGACTCCACCTCAGGTAACCTCCTTGGGGTGTGCGGCTGGCCAGGCGGGCACTTGGGGTCGTGGTAGAGCCCCAGGTCTCTGCAGAAGGTGGAACTACAACCCCCCAGAAGTCCAAGCGGAACCGGAAGTAAACGGTCATTTTGAACTCTCACACCGGGCCTGACTCCGCCTCAGGTAACCTCCATGGGGTGTACGGCTGGTCATCCAGATAGGAAGGGAAGAAGCCAAGTTATCACTATTTGCAGATGACATGATATTATACCTGGAAAACCTGAAAATCTCTACCAAGAGGCTCCTAGAAATAATACATTCCTATAGCAGAGTAGCAGGGTACAAAATCAATACCCAAAAGTCAATGGCCTTCCTATATGCAAACAGCGAAAAGAGAAGAAAGGGACATTAAAGAAACTATCCCATTCACAATTGTGCCGCAGATAATCAAATACCTAGGAATAAGTCTGACAAAGAATGTAAAGGATCTCTACAAAGAAAACTACAAAACGTTACTTCAGGAAATAAAAGAAGACCTGAGGAAATGGAGACACGTTCCCTGCTCATGGATTGGAAGGATTAACATTATCAAAATGGTAATACTCCCTAGAGCTTTATACAGATTCAATGCGGTCCCTATAGAGATACCCATGATGTTCTTCAAAAGAAATTGAACAAACACTCCTGAAATTTGTATGGAATAATAAAACTCCACGAAGAGCTAAAGCAATCCTTGGGAAAAAGAAGATGGGAGGTATCACTTTCCCCAACCTCAAGCTCTACTACAGAGCAGTTGTAATTAACACAGTGTGGTATTGGTATAGAGACAGAAATGTAGACCTATGGTATAGAACTGAGTATCCTGAAACACATTCTCAAATATACAACCACTTAATCTTCGATAAAGGAGCAAAAAATATTAAGTGGAGCAAAGAAAGCCTCTTCAACAAATGGTGCTGGGAAAACTGGGCAGCTACATGTAAAAATATGAACTTAGACCTCCTTCTAACGCCATGCACAAAAGTCAGATCAAAATGGATTCTAGATCTCAACATCAGACATGAATCTATAAGGTACATCGAAGAAAACATAGGAGAAACACTCTACGACATCAAAATGAAAAGTATCTTTAAAGATGACACACCACTGACCAAGCAAATGGAAGCAAAGATAAACAAATGGATTATATAAAAACTAAAAAGCTTCTGCACCTCAAAAGAAATGGTGACCAAGATACAAAGACAATCCACAGAGTGGGAAAGGATATTCACCCAATACCCATCTGACAAGGGGTTAATATCCAGGATATATCAGGCACTGGTAGCACTCCACAAGAAAAAACAGCCAACCCCATCAAAAAATGGGGAGAAGAAATGAACAGAAGCTTCCAAAAAAAAAAATTCAAATGGCCAAAAGGCATATGAAAAAGTGTTCTTCATCTTTAATCATCAGGGAGATGCAAATCAAAACAACAATGAGGTACCATCTCACACCACAGAGACTGGCACACATCCAAAACAGCAAGAACAACCGGTGCTGGCATGGCTGTGGGGAAAAGGGACTTTCATCCACTGTTGGTGGGAGTGCCGACTGGTCCAGCCCTTTTGGAAAACAATATGGGCATTCCTCCGAAAACTAGATATTGAGCTCCCATTTGATCCAGCAATAGCACTCCTGGGAATATACCCGAGAGACTGAAAAACACATAGCAGAAACACTATCTGTACTTCTTTATTCATCACTGCGCTATTCACTATAGCTAGAATCTGGAAACAACCTAAATGCCCGAGAACAGAGGACTGGCTAAAGAAACTGTGGTTCATCTACACTATGGAATACTATGCGGCTGTCAGAAAAGATGAAATTATGAAATTTACTTGCAAATGGATGGACATGGAAACTATCATGCTGAGTGAAATTAGTCAGAAGGAAAAGGACAGATATAGAATGACTGCATTCATTAATACGACATAAATAGATACCAGTGTTTTACTAAATGTGGGAAATTGTAATGGCAGATTAAAACTCACCATTGAATATACACAAAGAGACTTAAGTGATAAACTCTAAATATCTGCAGGGCTAGCCACAATGTGTAAAATAAGAGGGAGAGAGATGCAGAGACAGAGAGAGAGAGAGAGAAAGAGAGGAAACTGGGGTACCTGCTATTTAAGGCAGCATGGGGGGGGTTGGGGAGGGTGGGGTACATTGGTGGTGGAAATGGGGCACTGGTGGAGGGATGGGTGCTGGTATACTGTATTACCAAGAACCAATTATGAACACCTTTGTAATTGTATGTTTCACGGTGGTATAATAAAAAATTTTTTAAAAAAAGAAAAAATAAAAGAAAAAAATAAATAAAAATAGGGGACTTTGATGCCTATGTACTACTTGCCAACAAAAAGGAATTGGAAATTTGAGCTCCTTTAATTCATTTATTTTTCAGCTGTGGAAGAAGCCTCTACTAAATATATTCTAGTTTATATGTTAGAATATAGGATGAACTATAGTTTTTAAAGCAGGGATTGTGGCTGCTGCTACTCATTCTGTTACCTGAGTGATTCTGGATGTATAAACTGATGCATAAACTTCAAAAAGATGAAAAGGTTTAGTCTTTGCCTGGGAAAGGTCCGGATGGAGCAAAGGGGGCATCCTGGCTGCCTTTCTCTGGGGCACCAGAGAAAGGTCAGTTCAGACCTTCAAAGGATGCTGCCATGGCCCGGGTCACCCATGCCCTCTGCAAAAGGGCTCCCGCCTCCCTCCTACTCACAATCAGATCCCAAAAGCCAAGACCAGCTACCCAGGGCTGCTCCAATCCACAGAAGCATCTTATCACTTCCATGGGAGACAAAGTTTGCAGAAGCTTCAGTCCCCACAGGAAAGCATTGGGAGACTTTTCTGGGAAGTCAGGGACAACAGATGAGAAAAAAATCCTTCTGCTGTTTGTCTTTCTGCTATTGCTCTTAAAAAAAATCAAAACAAATAAAGTCCAGAAAGATCATTAGAAAAGAAACCAACACACTTTTGATTGTCTTTCAAATAAGACCTCAAATTGTTGATGATGTTATAAATACCTTTAGTATATTTAGTGTCTATGATGCTTAAACTCTACAAATAGTGTCAATTCCACTGATCATTGGATTATTTGATGTTGAAGTTATCCAATACTTGACAGTTTCCCAAAAGTTTATTCCTGCTTATATTATAAATGTGGGTAAAACGGAAAAAGGAATAAGTACAATAAATGGCTTCCTGGTTACTAATATTATTCCAAGGATACAAACTGAGCTCATTCATACCATTGTCCTCTCCAGGAAAGGATTTTATTTTATTTTTTTAAATATTTTATTATACCACCGTGAGATACACAGTTACAAAGATGTTCATAAGATGTTCATATTTGGGTTTCGGTCATACAGTGTTCCAGCACCCATCCCCTCCACCAGTGCCCATTTTCCCCCACTAATGTCCGTGGATACCCCTCCCCCTCCGTAGCCTGCCTCTGTGGCAGGTTCTTAATTCTTTCTTTTTCTCACTCTCTCTCTTTCTCTTTTCCTTCCCTTAGGAAAGGATTTTTTTTTTTTTTGCTTTTGGGTCACACCCGCAATGCTCAGGGGTTACTCCTGGCTCTGCACTCAGGAATTACTCCTGGTGGTACTCGGGGGGACCATATGGGATGCCAGGGATCAAACCTGGGCTGGCATGGGCTAACCACGTGCAAGGCAACGCTTCACCCGCTGGGCTATGCCCAGACTCACTGGTAGAACTCTACAAGAAGAAAACAGCTAACCCCATCAAAAAATGGGGAGAAGAAATGAACAGAAACTTCCCAAAAGGAGAAATTGAATGGTCAAAAGGCATATGAAAAGGTGCTCTTCATCACTAATCATCAGGGAAATGAAAATCAAAACAACAATGAGGTAACATCTTACGCCACAGAGACTGGCACACATCCAAAAGAGCAAGAACAACCAGTGCTGGAGTGGATGCGAGGAGAAAGGGACTCTCATCCACTGTTGGTGGGTGTGCTGACTGGTCCAACGCTTTTGGAAAACAATATGGACATTCCTTCAAAAACTAGATATTGAGCTCCCATTTGACCCATCAATACCACTTCTGGGAATATACCCTGGAGACCCCAAAACACACAGAATAAATACTATCTACACTTCGATGTTCATTTCAGCACTATTCACAATAGCCAGAATCTGGAAACAACCTGAATGCACAAGAACAGAAGACTGGCTAAAGAAACTGTGGTATATCTACACAATGGAATTCTATGCAGCTGTCGGAAAAGACAAAGTCACAAAATTTACATGCAAATGGATAGACATAGAGAGTATCATGCTGAGTGAAATTAGTCAGAAAGTAAAAGACAGATATAGAATGACTGCATTCATTAGTGGTACATAAATACATACAAGTGCTCTACTAATTATGGGAAATGTTAGAGCCACACCAGAACTGAACATTGAATGTACACGAAGGGAGTTACATGATAATCCCTAAATGTCTGTGGGGAAAGCCCCAATGTGTAAGAGAGAGAGAGAGAGAGAGAGAGAGAGAGAGAGAGAGGAGAAAGAAATAGTGCCTGCTATAGAAGCAGGCTCGGCTCGAGCAGCGGGAGGGAACTTGGGGGACATTGGTGGTGGGAATGGGGCACTGGTGGAAAGACGGGTACTGGAAAAATGTATGACTGAAACCCAATCATGAACATCTTTTTAATTGTATTTCGCATGGTAATACAACTTAAAAAAGTCATTGTCACTGTCTTCCCATTGTTCACTGATTTTCTCAGTGGGCACTAGTAACATCTCCATTAGTCCTGTCACAAGCAAGTGCAACCCAAGGGCATCTACTTGCTACAGGGACAGGAGGAGCCGAAACCATTCTTCAGGTTATGGAACTGAGGTCCATAATAGATACTAGTCTTTGGCATAAAAGTAAATAAAAACACGGGTAGCTTGCCAGGCTTTACCGTGTAGGTGGTATAGTCTCAGTAGAAGGCACTCAACCTGAGCATTTACTGATGAAACTTAAAGGGGGAAGATCAGGTTTTCTCTTGGATGAAGCTCTGAGGAACTATGGAGTCTGGATGTTGAGAATGACTAACTGCATGATGTGTTGTTTGCTCTGGCTTCTTTCCAGGCTTACTGGTATCAGTTAAAACATGTCTATAACTGTTTACTATGTATAAATGTGAAAGAAATTGGGAAGAACCTTATGCAAAATTCAGTATCCTATAAAAATATCAGTGTGGCTGCAAAGAGGCCGCGTGCCAAGGGACATGTAGGTCTGGCATAGGTGGGTCTCTCTCTTCCGGGCAACTGGCATGGAGGCGGAGGAAAGGGCAGGGCCCAAAACTCCACTTCGAGTCTGGCCAGCATGGTCTCTCCCGCTCATGAGAGCAAACCCTTGGAGCAATGTTGGACTCGGCCAGGGGATAGTCAAGCCCCTTACCGGGAGGTGAGCTCCATGGGTTGCTTCCACATGGGGCCGGCCAAGCAGCGCAGCTGTGGGTCTGAAGTGGATGGGTCTGGATCTCTTCTGGGGTTGCAAATTAGCTGAGTCTGGCATGGGTGGGTCTCTCTCACTTCCGGGCAACTGGCATGGAGGTGGAGGAAAGGGCAGGGCCCAAAAAGCATGGTCTCTTCCCCGGCTCATGAGAGCAAACCCTTGGAGCAATGTTGGACTCTGCCAGGGGGATGGCCACCCTCTACCGGGAGGTCAGCTCCATGGGTTGCTTCCACATGGGGCCTGCCGAGCAGCGCAGCTGTGGGTCTGAAGTGGATGGGTCTGTATTACATACAGAGTATGTAATAGAATATATGTGCCAGGGACTCCCCATGTCAAAACCAACCCAGTCAGCCTCCCCTCGGAAAAACAAATAAAGAAAGAAACATGCGCAGGCTCCTCACCCTGCAGTGGAGCATCTAAAAAGGAAGAAGAGGAGGAGAGGACACCTGCTCTTTCTTGCCTCACAGAGAAAACACAAAAGTATGTGTTTATCCTGCGCAGGCAGGACACATGATCTGCCCCTCTGATAGCAGTGGCTTCCTTCATCATCATTCCAATGCCTTAGATACCATTACATAGGACTGTTTGCCCAAGGAGAGAACTAGTCTCTTTTTTTCTCTTGGTGACCATAATTTGTGAGAGAGAGAGACTGAGAGAGAGAGAGAGAGAGAGTTAGTTGCTGGGCATGAAACAGGGACTCATACATGGGAGTCCCTGGTACATATATTCTATGACATACTCTGTCACTGAGTCACAAAAAGTTAACTTCAGTTGCAGGAAGCCAGTGAGACTTGGGGATTATTAGCACGGCCTGGACCACTGGACTTACAGGTATTGGTAAAAAGAAGCAACACCATAAAATGAACATGGAGATGCCACTGTTTGATGATGGAGAGTGGCAGCAGCCTCGGTCTCAAGTTGTTTCTGGGGAATTAATCCGTACTCCTGGGCCCCACTTTGAAGCAAGAACTTGGAAAACGCAAAAACAATTTTAATCATTAATAAGATGTTCAACATGTCCTGTTATAATATAATACTGAAGACAACTTAAATGTCCACCAACGACAAAGAACATGGTAAACGGTGTCTGTAAAGAGGGTACAGTGCATAGGATAGGATACACAGCCAACTGGGTTTCATTGCCAGCATCTCATATAGTTCCCTGAGTCCACCAGGAGTGAGTCCTGAGTGTAGAGCCAGAAGTAGCCTTTGAGTACAAATGGATGAAGCCCCAAAACAAACAAACAAACAAGAAAGTGTGTAAAAGTCCCTTACTGCTATTATTCACCTGCCAAGAGTTACATAATGAAGATTATCTAACATGGGAAGAGCTACAATATTTTTTTTTACTTTCTACATTTTTTAATGATTTGTTTTAAACACCATGATTTACAAAGTACAAACTTTTTCACAAACCAGTTGCAGGAAAGGAGCATCATTCAGCACCAATCCCACCACCAGTGTGCCCCCCCCACCACCCACATTTCCCTCCCACCCTCCATCCCCCTCCCGATGCCTGCTCACTTACCCAGCATCAATTATGTTGATCCTTACCGCTGATATAAAGGGAGCAGTAATGATAAGGTCATGCCTTTTCTTTTTCCTAGGCAGATGTGTGGGAGTCTGGCCAATTTCTGTTCTTGGATTCACTTTCTGGGTTTCCAGAACACAGTGGTTTTCTACTGACCATCCCAGACATGCCATCACTACAGCTATTGACAACACTTATTTCAGATTTATCTCAATGTCTATTTGAGCTTTTCCTATTCATACACTGAACAATCCATTCTATATTGGTTGGTAGAGCTAATTCTCTAAATACAGTTGATGAACATGGTGTTAGACCAAAGTCAATGAAGATCCTAAAATCTCCATTGTGCCATTTGAGTCCACTGTACAGGAAATTACTGAGGTGGTCCCCCCAGACCACACCTCGTGCCCACACACTTCATTTCTAGAAAATGTGATGGGATACCAGTTAGATGAATCAGTTCTTATCCTAGCACTGTCCTTGATGCTGAAAAGAGCAGGTGGGAAGCCAGGGCAGGTGGCGTGGTGTGAGTGCAGGGCCCGTCAACTGACAGCTGGGCTCTACTCTCTTCTCATGGAATGAATTCTTCAGTAAACTCATTAATGCAAACCAAAAAAGGGACACAATTATTCAGTACCAGAGACATTGGAACAAATGTGAGGTTTCAAGAGCAACTGGAAGATAAAGGAAAAGCAGAGAGGCTTAAGGATGAAAAGCAATCTGGGACAGCAGCGAGGGAGGCTCCTGGCTTTCGAACAATGCAAGCTTGAGTCAGATCCACATACACCCAAAGTGCATGGACAGAGCATCTCAAAGTCCACCCCAATATCTGTGTGTCTTCTGAAAAACCAGGAGTGCCGGTGGATATGTATGCCTCCACCATGCAGGGAAGTGTTGGTAGAGCCCAGGGAAAAGGAACTCACTCAAACTTGAAGTCCCTGACTGATAATTCATCACTCCATTTCCCACAGTTACAATTTACTTTTTAAAAATGCCCAAAAAGTTCAGGGGTGCCAAATTTAGAAACCAGGTAGTCATTAGCCTGAGTGAAGTCAGCACAGATCACAGACTGGTCCCTTTCAGGTTTCTTTTATATCTTCAAAAGCCCAATCTTTCTGATCCAGCCAGGACATTAAAAAAACAAAACATGCACCCAAAGAATACTCTTTCAAGTGCATTGCCATAGCAGCTAGCTGCTTATTATCCTGACTATTAATTACTGTTATGGTTGCTATTGGCATGATTTTGACGTCTTTCTGTGTGCCTGCCCAAGCCCACATCCAGGCACTGCAGCCAGTGCTGTGTTTTGCCTGGGAAACAGATGTCCACACAGTGAGCTGAGTAGGCACAGACACTCAGCTGTGGTTGTGCACGTCTAAGAGGAGTTGGGAGAACAAGTAAGTGAATCAAATGCAGGTTTTCATGCCCAGGATTAGAATTCATCGGCCTGTGAACTTGCTCAGGAAGCCAGGTTGTATGAAAATAGTCTTCACTCCACCCTCCTGCTGCCTAAGAAGCTCTGGGTATAGAAATGTTCACGGCATTCAAGAACAAGGCCAGATCATGACGAAGGACAAAGAAAGAAAGCAATCTGCCAAGACCCAGAAAAGAGTAGCAAGAATCCTTAGAGGGAATTTAGCCAAGAATCACAAAGTACATTTTGAGACCCTACCATGCATTCTGAACTACTGGTTTTTTTCCATAGTACTTTGAAATTTTTGTGCTAGATTTTCTAAAATCCACATTAGATTAGATTCTGGTGCACATGTCTATTCCTTACTACTTGGTAGTACATGCCCCGAAGACAGGGCTGATTAGTTGTGTGGTTTCTCCACACAGAGCATAATAACCCAAGGACAGTGAGTTTTAGCAAATTAATAATAACGATAATTAATTAATTAATATTATTCACCAAGGAGATTCAGTGAATTGCCTAAATTGTTTTGATTTAGTTTTATTATTGTAGAGTCATCAAGCAGAACTCAGGCCTCACTGATATCATAATCAGTGACTTTTATTTTCTGGTAAACTACATTTAACTCTCTTTAAAATAATTATGACTATCCCACCCGCACGGTAGAGCCTGGCAAGCTACCCGTGTCGTATTTGATATGCCAGATACCAGTAACAATTATAGACCTCATTCCCATGACCAGATGGAACGGTTTGAGGCTCTTTATGTTCCTGGAGCAAGCAGGTGCCCTTGGGCTCTACTTGCATGAGACAGGACATATGGAGATGTTACTGGTGCCCGCTCGAGCAAATCGATGATGAACGGGAAGACAGTGACAGTGACAGTGACAATAATGTTATTAGCAATAGCCATAATAATAATTGCTATTATTATTATTGAATAAGAGAGAATAACAGACATTATCATTCTGGGCTATCTAGGCAGAGAATGAGCTGTGCCTTAGAGATTATTCCCTGACAGATGTCAGACAGATGTCAGAGAGATGTCAGAGTTTGGAAGTGGCCCATAGGTAGAGGGGCACCCAAGAATCTCAGATGCTCTACAACAAAAGAGGCAGGGTCAGAACAATAGTACAGTACGTAGAGAGCTTGCCTTGCACACTACTGACCCAGGCTCAATTCCAAGCATCTCAATGGTTCCTCCAAACCTCTCAGAAGTTAGAGCACAAAACCAGGAGTAAGGACTGAGCACAACAAGATGTGACCCCAAACATAAAACAAAATTGAAGAAAATAAAACAAGGAGGCATAAGGCAAGCTGTAACTGTAGCAGACATTGAGAACACAGGCAGCAATATTTGTATTAGAGGGATAGTACTGTAATACGTGTATATATTCCATGCGACAATTAGAATGGGAAGGAATGGGAGTGAAGATAGACGGTCAGCAACTACACCACCTCTGCTTCGCTGATGACATCGTTCTAATAACACCAAACATTAGCCAAGCGGCACAAATGCTGGCTGACTTTGACTGAGAATGTGGAAAGATAGGTCTACAGCTGAATCTCAACAAAACTATGCTCATGAAAAATGAACTAGTTCCGAGTCCCCATTCACTCTCAATGGAACAAACATCTCTGAATGCAGCAGTTATGTGTACCTAGGTCAAGAAGTCAACATGATAAATGACCTAAAACCTGAGCTGCGCAGGAGGAAGAGAGCAGCATGGACTGCCTCCAAAAACATCGAAGAAATAGCCAAAAGAACAAAAGAATCTCCGACTCTGGGCACATCTCTTTGACTCCATCATTCTCCCTGCATTAACATACGCCTCAGAGACTTGGCCCTATGAAAGCAGGATGAGAATGCTATTCTTGTCTCCCAAAGAGGAATCGAAAGAGCTATGCTTGGAATATCATGCCTCACTCAAGTGACAGAAGGAATCTGGAGCTCCAACCTCCATCGCGGTTCCAGAGTCAGGGACGCTGTGTTGTTTGCCAAGGCATTGAAAATCAGATGGGCTGGACATGTAATGCAATTTGGAGATGACCGCTGGACTAGAGCCATTACCGACTAGATCCCACAGGATGTCAAAAGATCACATGACCGCCCACCTACAAGATGGTCAGACTTCTTCGTCAAGACCCTGAACGAGCAGTTTGAGGCTCTTCGTATTCCTGAAGCAACCAGATGCCATTGGGCTACAGTGGAACGTGATAGGGTCAAATGGAAATATTACTGACGCCCGCTCGAGCAAATCAATGAATAACAGGATGTCAAGTATCAAGTGATTGTATGTGTACATATATTCTAATGTTACTGGTATTTTGAAAAGTTGACATCTCTGAAGCCATCTTTAACTGGAGCCTTAGCATCATTACAAAGAAACTATATGATGATCTCACATGAATTGTGCCAAAGACCTTTGAACTGGGCCAAAAAACAATCCCTCTAAGAAGCCTATAAGCAAGCAATTGTTTGTGAAGTACGCAGATAGAGCTGGGGATTAGTAGGGGTCAACTCCCTTTTCATCCTTCTTAGAAAATCAGTAACTAGATATTCATAACCTAGAATAGTCCAAACATGTTAATACTAATGGACTGTTCTTTAACTGCTTAGCTCATCTTCCTCACCTCCTCCTATGAAACCCCTTGATTTGTTCCTTTGTTGGACACACTCCAGAATTTCTACCTGAGTCTTTGTACCGCATATTGTAATTCTTTGATCCTGAAAACACTCTGCTTTTAAAATTGACTTTTTGAATTTTTAGGTTGACAGCATAAAGTTTAAAAAAAAATTGAGACAGGAGCTGGAGTGATAGCCCAGTGGGTAGGGTGTTTGCCTTGCACGCGCCAGCCCATGCCAGCCCAGGTTCGATCCCCGGCATCCCATATGGTCCCCCGAGCACTGCCAGGAGTAATTCCTGAGTGCAGAGCCAGGAGTAACCCCTGAGCATTGCCGGGTGTGACACAAAAAACAAAAATAAAATAAAATAAAATAAAATTTAAAAAAATTGAGACGGAGAGCTCTCACCTATGAACATGATAAAATTGGTCAAGCCATGTGGAGAGAAGCTCCCAGAAAACACACCTTCCTCAGCGTCCGGAAACTCCAGGGAAACTAGCCCAGGGCCTGCAGGTGAAAAATGAAGTTATCAGTGGTTTCAGACGACCTTGGAGAGTGACAAGCATGAATCAAGGTAGACCAATTGTTGTAACTAACGTCCTCCAGAAGTTAAGACTTGGCCCGAGGAAGGTTTGTGTTTCCTAGTGGGTGAGAAGACAATTCTGCTTAACAGAAAAGAAGGACGAGTTAGGGTGTTTGAACTCATAGTTACTCAGTGACCTTGGACCACTCACGCCTTCCATCTTGTTTCCATCTTTTCTGGTAAGGCTCACCCACCAGGTTCTATGTACTTAGTCAGCAAGAGAGAGAAGGAGGGACATTGCAAACATTTGGGAAGATTATTCTTTTTTAAGTTCTAGGCCCACTAATCTCACTTTGCCCACATTGGTCAGACTCAGTGACATAACTCAGGAGGAAGTCACAAAGGCAAAGAAAGGGAATGGAGGCTAGTCACAGCAGATGCCCTACAGAAAAAAAAGACACAATCGTAGGACATGGTAAAACAGAGGTTGAATTGGTAAAAGACCCAATGGAGCAGTGAAAGCTCAATAAAACATGAAATAGGAGGCCACCAAACACAGCTATTAATAGGGTGGGCCAGTCACTAAAGGATCAGTACTGAGAAGACCAAATCTGAGGGGATGCTGGAAGAAAGAGGAACCAAACATCCCTGGAGGACTGGATTGGGTGAGGAGGGTGCATTAAACGTTAGTCTAGAGAACAACAACCACAAACACAAATGACAGGTTATGCGTCACCATATTGGTTCTATAGTGTGGATGGATGCCTATAGTAGAGAGGACTCAGACAAGACACAGTCAATTGAGAAAAGCATAAAAGCTGATGGTCCAAAGAGTAAGGGACAGAGAAGCAAGCCAGGGAAATGGAGCCCAGCCTCTTTCAGAATTCCACATTTTTAGCTAGGACTGTCAAGAGATGGGAAGTAGTAGAGAAAACTCTGCGCTGCTCAAGCATCAATTTTCATTACCTGGGACAGGATAAGGTCTTCAGATTCAGATATCCAACTCTTTTGGGGGTCGCTAACTAACAATATTATAAATATGTTGGGAGGTGACTTCCCTTATTAACCAAAAAATGGGACTTTGTATTTCTCATGGTTCCAGAAATGACTAGAAGGAGCAAGTTCTTGATTAAAGCAAACATCCCAATAGGATTAGGAACTCATTCAGCCTCTAAGGATATTGGTAGGGCAATTCTTTAAGAATAAAATGGAAATTCCATACTGATTTCACAATTCCACTCAAAGGCATAATGCAAAGATATATATATATATATATATATATATATATATATATAGGAACATATATATGAATTCAAAAGGAAATTTGCACTCCTATGTTCATAGCAGCATTATCACAAAAACCAAAATGTGAAATCAACCTAAATAACCCCCAACAATTTGGATAAAGATGCTCTGGCAAATATCCTCAAAGGAGCACTATTCTTTCCTTCAAAAATGTAAAATAGTGTATTTGGGGGGTAGGGGGTAGTGGATGAAGCTTGAGGTATTATGCTAAGTGAAATAAGCAAGGAAATAATTATTGGGTGGTTCCACTATACATGAATAACTGAATATGACTAACTAAATAAAATGAACTTGTAAAATCAGAAAAACAAACTCCTATACTCTGTGAAAATTATGGTGTTCACTCCAGAGAGAGGAAAAGGAGGATGGAATTAGAAGTAGGACTTTTTGGTGTGGAAATGACACCAAAGGCACATACAGAGTATAGAGTAACTTCAGTTCCATATTACTGTGACTCAACAATATCGATAAAAAAAAATAGAATTTAAAACTACAAATGCTGCTAACTATACATTTTCCATTAAAATTGTTTAATAATAAGCATTCTGCTTTTAAAAGTTTACAGGGGCTGGAGCGGTAGCACAGCAGGCAGGACATTTGCCTTGCACAGCACCGACCCGGGTTCAAAGCCCCAGCATACCATATGGTCCTCCAAGCACCGCCAGGATGAATTCCTGAGTTCAGAGTCAGGAATAACCCCTGAGCATCGCTGGGTGTGAAGCAAAAAGCAAAAAAAAAATAATGTTTACAATTAAAAGAAATATATTTTATAGTTATACATGGAATATAGATGCTAAAATGTATTAGAAAACCTTAGGGAAGTTATAAAATATTACAGTGGCTATGTCTGTTCTGGGAGAAAACTCAGTTGGAAAGAGACACATCATCTCTCTCTTGGAAAGTCCATTGATCCAAACCACCTCACATGGAAATGATTTCTCGGGGTAGTTCTATGGAATATTTTCTGTCTCTGCATCTCAAAGTACCAGGTAACTTAGGGACAATTAACCAGAGTCTTCCCTCTGATTTTCATCCAAATCTCAACACTCGTTTCATCCAACATCTAAAAAGAGCTTCTCCAAATTCCATTTGTCAGAATTTTCCATGAAAATAACATTGGCCAAATCAAGACATCTTTGAAGATTTGGGAACCAGGTCATTAATGATGCTAAACTTTGTTTCTTTGCCACCCCGCCTGGCAGTATATGTAGGGTAAGGAAGAGCGAAGGACTCGCCTGTACCATATAAAAACAAAGACAGATTAATAGGAAAAAATGACCACATCTAATTATATATGTCTGAGGGAGTTTAAATAACCAGAAATTCTAGAATAAGTAGACAAATGAAGGACTTATAGCTGGATATGTGAGAGGGGTCTGAGGAATGAGGGAGGAAGAAGGGTTTTCCATGAGAATGTGGAAAGGATGATTTCATATGACAAAACCTTGCCTTTAGGTCTTTGATCTGCCTGAAAATAGGCTTTTCTCATAAAATGAAAATTAGTTGTGGAGAGACTCTCAAATCAGGGTGCTCTTCCCTTTGTTGATGCTTTTGAGATGGGGAGTTGACACACATTTGGTTGGGTGCTCGCTAAGGGTCTCACTCTTTCAGTCATGGTCTTGCACAAATGGACATGGCTGCATTCCTGAAATTGGTGCTCATATATTAGTTGTGGGTTCACACACACTTAACTACAGTATAGTAAGAAATTGCCTATAGCGCCTGGAATCACTAATAGCAAAGTTGCCATGTTCAAAAAACAGCACTGTACCCAGTGTGTATAGGTGGCATTGGGCATAGGACTTGCAGCCTCATAATTATAAGGTAAGTATTTCCACCATAAAGTCATCTACTGGTCCCTAATCTTCGTTCTTTGAGGTAATTATAATGATTTCTATTGAGACACTTGATTGGCGTTAGCCCATATGCCAAGGTCAAGAAGAAGCAGTGGCTGGAGCGATAGCGGGTAGGGCATTTGCCTTGCACGCGGCCGGCCTGTGCCAGCCTGGGTTCGATCCTCGGCATCCCATATGGTCCCCGAGCACCGCCAGGAGTAATTCCTGAGTGCAGAGCCAGGAGTAACCCCTGAGCATCGCCGGGTGTGACCCAAAAAAGCAAAAAAAGAAAAAGAAGCAGCAACTGATTCTGGATAATTTAGAATAATATTACCTATTTGGGGGAGTGGCCAACCCTACACCACAGGACTCCATACCTTCAAAGTGGTATTGAACTCTACAGGGTCCAAGTCTGAGCATTTTGTTTGGTTGTGTCCCCTTCTCACTCCTAGAAATTATTTCTTCCCAAACTATCTCCAGGTGGTTATAGTGCCACCAAACAGGATTCCAGAACTCATCATAGGAGAGTCAGTTCTCCAAATCACTTGATCACTTGAATCCCGTTATTCATCGATTTGCTCGAGCGGGCGCCAGTAACATTTCCATTGGACCCTATCACGTGCCAATGTAGCCCAATGGCATCTGGTTGATTCATGCCTTGAAGAACTCACAGAGTTCAACATGAGCACACATCCAATTCTGATGCAAGTCATTCTCGACTGGATTGTTCCACTCTCCCCACAGGGACCTATTGGCAAATTTAGATAGTCTTCCTCAAAGAACAGTAAACCTACTATGAGAGTACATGCTCAGGAACTTCTCTAGCCTTCAGACATGCCCAAATTCCCTACTTCTAAGCACTATTACATTGGAGGGTTAAGATTTCAAAATATTAATTTGAAAGATGTACAAACATTCAGTTCACAACTGCACACAGCAAAGAATTATCCAGCCCCAAATGTCAATAGTACCAAGGTAGTGCTCTCCATGGAACAGGTTAACTCAGTTGCTTAGAGCATGATGCCAATAGTTCCAAGGGCCGGAGTGATAGCACAGCAGGTAGGGCATTTGCCTTGCACACGGCTGACCCAGTTTCCATCCCCAGCATCCAATATGGTCCACCAAGCACTTCCAGGAGTAATTCCTGAGCGAAGAGCTAGAAGTAACCCCTGAGCATTGCCGGATGTGACCCAAAAAGCAAAAAAAAAAAAAAGTTCCAAAGTAGAACATCCCCACTGCAGATCATTTCCCACAAATCACGTTTTAAAAAAGTCACTCCTCAAAGTCAAAGCAATTAGATAGACTTTGACCAGCTAAAATATCTTCTAAAGGAACCTGAGCTTCTACTACTTACCACCTGATGTAAGTCACTCAGTTTCACAAGTGTATCCCATGGGAATCCCCCTCTACAGGAGCTCCCACACTAGCTTCTTTTGCAACTCCACAGGGAAGCAAGTGACAGCTCTGCATCACCTTGATTTATTTATGTCTCTGGTGCTCTTTCATAGAAGATATATGGTATCATGACTATAAAAGCACAAAGAGGATGGTGGGCATATAACAGTGGCCAATAATGTAAAGATCTCTTGCCACATGTGTCAAGTAACTCCTAAGAGCAGGCATCACGCATGAAGTTTAGACCACATAGGAGACAATAACTCTCAGCAATCACTCCAGAGCTGGCTACTCAATGCCCAACAATGGAGAGTACTCATCAGTACTCATCAGTACTCAACCAGCCACAACTGCTGAACATCTGACCTACCAGCAAAAAAGAATAAAGCTGACCCCCATGTCACATGATTTATTATGTCTTCTTAGTGACAAGTTGACAAGTTGAAGCACAGCAGAGTCTGGCAAGCTACCCGTGTCATATTTGATATGCTTAAAAAACAGTAACCAGAATAGACCACATTCCCATGACCTGAAGGAATGGTTTGAGGCCCTTCATGCTCCTGGAGCAAGCAGAGGCCCGTAGGCTATAATAGCACACAACAGGGGCAAATGGAGATGTTACTGGCGCCCGCTTTAGGAAACCAATGAACAATAGGAAGACAAGTGAAGACAAGACAAGTGACAAGTTGATAGACATTGCAAAGTGTCATTCATCCTAGAAGGGGCTGTTAATTGTGTGCATAGGGACAGTTGTAATTTTTCTGGACATAGTTTTGACTTTCTACCTACAATGACAGCATTGCCATCCAGGGTTTATGTGGCATTAGATCCAGCATGAGGACCCACATGTAAGCTTTGAGTTGAGGGACCCATGCTACAGCAAAGATGTGAGAACAAAATCGTAAGACCCACCGCCTACAACTAGGCCTCGCTCCCAGAGGTCAGCCTCATGCAGGATGGGAACAGCCTGCTTTAGGCACAGCTGAAGGACCACCTCGGAAGCAACATAAATTCCAGGGACACAGGACAATGAATCAAAGATCTTGTTATGGTCCTGCCTTACCAAGCGGAAGAATATGTGGATACAAGAATCCTGAAATCAAGAAGATTGTGATGAGCAGGACCATAAAACACCTTAAAAGCGAGAGAGTGGGTCATGCCACCAATGTAGCAGAGGGTGGTGACTGAAGGTGAGGGTGACTCTGAGATAGAGTAGCGGAGATACCCAGAGCCCATTGCAACACCAAGTTCTGTAATTGCATAGACAATCTTTTGTTTTCCCTAAAATAGTTGTTGGCTGATGCCACACTGTAATTGCTGTGGGTCTTTGCTACTGGAAGCCATTTACATGCATTTAGACCAGGATTTTATGCTAAAGATATCTCTCTTTTGTGTAACACTGATAGAGGAGTCAGTTTGACTTCAGATTAATAACAGCTGGAATTTTGACATAATTTCTACTATTGCCCCCAAGATTGTCTAGATTGACAATATTTCTTCATATCCTCTTCGTGGGAATAGATAATACCAGGAAGAGTCACCCTGGCTATGAGATGGGACACTCTTAGAATTAACTCGGCAAAGAAGGAGAAGTTCATGCTAGCCCATTGAAAGGTGGGTAAGATTCGCTCAGTCAACAGAGAACAGAGCACTTGAAATGACCCTGGAGAGAATAGAACATGCAAAGGACCTTGTGAGATGGAGATACATAGCATGGGAAATAAAGCATAAAATTATGATGTGGATATCAGGTGTGTTTAAGGCAACACTATTGGCCTCTGAAATTAGAATCACATACGACCTGAGCCAGAGGTGTGGTTTACTTGAAGATTTTCATAAGAGTGTTGTTTTTACTTTGTAAAGGCCAGCATGGGAGGCTATTTGCTCGCCAATTTTTGCCTGCTTGGAACTTTAGAGAGAGTAAAAAGGTGCTGTTTCGGGGAAGAAGGACCACTCAGCAATAGACATCTTGGCCTGAGCACATGGTCAGAGGTTGATCAGCAGCTCTGGGTCTGGGGGAATCTCTTGCCTTGGATTGTGGTAGCAGAGTGTGTTTTTAATGTTGGTGATAAGTAAGGAGACTTTTGGATTATTTGGACTCCCATGGATTTTGTCTGTTGATCGCTCACCCCTGAGGTGATCAGGGAACTTGATCCCTGATACTGTTGGGGTCCCACTCAGGTCCCCGACAAAAATAGCATAGCCCTGTTTCCCCCTGACAAATACAAGTGCACCCGAGCATGGAGGAACTTTTTTCCTAAGAATATACAGACCTTACCTGTGGTGGTTCCTGCCAAGGGCAACCAACATCCCGTGCTAACAAGGCAGGCATGAAGTAAATGACAGATTCAGCGCCACTCCTGTGTTCACTGCAAGGCTCACCGGGGCTTGATAAAACCACACACAGCAACCCAATTTTTTTCTTCTGCCCCATCTTGCTTGTTCATCTTTTTTTTTTTAGTAAAGTTTTTATTGTTGGTTTTTTTGGGGAAGTAACTCAAACTGCATCTCAGGGTCTACTTTCAGGTCACCAACTTCAGTTCAAGCAGTAGATTTTGTGGGGGAAGTTGTTCCCCAATAACCAACAGGAAAGTGGAAACTGGAGAGGAGATCAATCTACCATCGCCCCAAGCACCACAGAATTGTTATTCGGGACTAATTAATCAAGGACAGAATTAGAGAGAGGAGATTCATCTGGGCATGGTTTCCAGGTAAACATCCTGAGGCACTGAAGGAGAGGCAGCAATTCTTTTCTCTAAAGGGCAAACAGTACATAGTTCCAGTTTTTCAGCTTTCAGCGACTCTGAAACTATTCCACCCCTACTCTTGCAGCATAAAAGCAACCACAGATAATAGGTGAAACCATACCTTGGCTAGGCGCCAGCGAAACTCTATACACCAAAAATGGGCAACCTGCCAAGATATGCCATAGGGTGGAGTTTGCTGAATCTTTCAGATCTTTCAAGGATGGCTTGGATGGAAGAATTGACTCACTACCTGACCATAAGCTCTTCTCTCTTTAACTGCTTGCTTGAAAAGAGTAAATGAACAAATAAATAGGATACTTGCTGGTGGGAGTTTTCCCTTGCCCTCGGATTTGTGACCCCTCCCCTTGCCCTGGAGGTAACATCCTCTCTTCACTGGAAAATGATGGGCCTCCCTATTCCGGAGAAGATCATGGCAGGGGATGGAGGTGTGGTTTTCAACTTTTTAACCACAGCTCGCCAAAAGAAATGTGTTTTAGTTTCCAAGAGAGAATAGGTAAACTGCTTATTTATTTATTTATTTATTTATTTATTCATTTATTCATTTATTCATTTATTTATTTTGCTTTTTTGGGTCACACCCGGCAATGCTCAAGGGTTTCTCCTGGCTCTGCACTCAGGAACCACTCCTGGTGGTGCTCGGGGACCATATGGGATGCCGGGGATCGAACCCTTGGCTGGCATGGGCCGGCCGCGTGCAAGGCAAACACCCTACCCGCTGGGCTATCGCTCCGCCCCGAAACTGCTTATTTTATATGCGACTAATCTCAGTTCAAATCACCAGCATTACATATGTTCCCTTGTGCACTATTGGGTCACTCCTGAGCACAGAGCCAGAAATAGCCCCTGAGCACTGCCTGCTATGGTCCACATAGTCTTCCAAAGGTGCACTTCATTTTTGCAACACCGTATACACATAAGCTACTCAAGACTGACTTTTGGGCGAAGCCATAGCACAGTGGGTAGGGCGTTTGCCTTGCATGCAGCCAACCCAGGTTCGATCCCGGGCATCCCATATGGTCCCCAAGCACCACCAGGAGCAATTCTTGAGTTCAAAGCCAGGAGTAACCCTGAACATTGCCGGGTGTGACCCAAAAAGAAAAAAAAGACTGATTTTCAAATGGTGACTTCAAAGTATTAATAAACAACATAATATGTTTGAAATCAATTTGACAAAATATTGAATAATGGCATTTCAATGAATTGATTAAAATATCAATTGGAACACAGTAGGATAGAATAGAAAATATCACAGTGCAAAAGGGCAGCATTGGTTCATGAAATTATTATTAAAGTGATGGTCTTAAAATAGAAAAAAGAAGAAGTATTACTTCTTACGTTCTACTTTACATCCTACTTCTTATATCCATCCCTGCCATGATCCTCCGGAATAGGAGACCCATCATTTTCCAGTGAAGAGAGGATGTTACCTCGGGGCAAGGGGCGGGGTGATGAAGCAGGAGGCAAGGAAAAACTCCCACCAGTGAGTATCCTATTTATTTGTTCATTTACTATTTTCAAGCAAGCAGTTAAAGTAGGATGTAAAAAGTAGGTTGTAAAAATATTATTAGGGTAAGTTATATACTTTTATTTTAAAGTTTGAGAACCACCAGCTTGAACAATAACTCTCAATTTGCTTTCCCACAAAAGATGAGCAACTGCAAGAAATTTGCACACAGCCTGCATTTGAGCAACACACACAACCAACTGCTGTACCCGTCACCCAACAATCTTACTCTAGGCACATTTTCAGAAGATTCCTCTTCAAAACATTATCTGATTCCATTCAGAATTTTTAGCACTCTGTCTCAGCCTCTTTTCAATGAGAGTTTTATGACTTGGTTGCCCATGGAGAGCGCAAATATCCACTGTGAAACCTGCTGTGATTTCATTCACATTTCATCAATCCAAGCTGTCTGTTACTTCCAAAGTCAGCCTATATTGACTTTGAGTTCCTAGAGCTTGAGGGCCTGGGATGGGGAGATCCCTGGGGTCCATCACATAGAAGAGTCTCACTTTGATGTGACAACCATTTTTATGCATTTTTCCCTTTTTATTTATTAATATTTTGTTATACCACCGTGGTATTTATTATACCACAATCACAAAGAAGTTCATGTTTGGGTCGGTCTTACAGTGTCCCAGCACCCATCCTTTCACCAGTGCCCATTTCCCCGCAACCAATATCCCAATTCCCCCTCCCCCTCCCTCCTAGCTTGGCTCTGTGGAAGGTTCTTTATCTCCTCTCTCTTTCCTCTCTCTCTCTCTCTCTCTCTCTCTCTCTCTCTCTCTCTCTCTCCCTTCTCTTACACAGTGTGGATTGCAATACATACATTTAGACATGATAACGATTTTTGTTGGTGTGTTCGCTCTGTGTCTCTTTCTTTATTTCTGAGTAGATGCCCAATGGTTAGAACAGTGGCTGTCATGTGTGGGCTCAAGAAAGGCATCTGTACCCTGGGAAATGCATATTTGGGGTATTTCTCCTCCCTGCTCAAAGCTGACATCCTCATGTCCTGTTCATATCTGGGCTATACATACCCCAAGAACAGGGGTACCTCAGGTACCAATACATTAAGTAGCTGACTACATGAGCATCACACTTGAATAGGGACTCGGGACTTGGTCCTCCTGAAACTCTGACCTGCAGTTACTGCCTCGCAGCCCCTCACTCAATTTTTGAGTAGCGCCTTGCAAAGAAATTTTTCAAATCTCATTACATATGACTCGATGACATTTTCCTCAGAGAATCAGGAGTAAATTATGACAGTGAAAGCGAACCTAAAGAATTTAAAATCTCTGCCTAAGTACCAGAGATGAATTTTTTTTTTCTGAATCAACTCTAAGTTTCAAATTGCATCCCAAAAGGTTATGTCAACAGAATAGGGCTAAAGCTTTCAGAATTGTTCCCTTTACAATTCCCTGGCTTGACTGCCAATGACTCCTCATACTGTTGACAAGTATGAAGCTGTTTAAAATGATAAACTGATTTGAAAATATTTCAATGTCTACCATTATACCAGAATATCAGACTTTTAGTCTCTCTCTTCTCTTCTGTTTGCCTCCTTCATTTTGATAAAATTTCTCCTCAAGATAGTCTGAACAGACATCTAATCTCATCTCTCATTTCAAGAAATAATATCCAAACAAGAGGTGCCTAGTAAAGTAGGTACAGGTACTTTACGACAGGTAAAGTAGATGTTCTATAAGGCAACAGAAGTTTCAAATATTCCCCCAAGTTGCCTTTAATTTACTCACACACATGACTCAAGTCTGAGGGTTTTTTTTTTAACTCAAATACCAATTCATTGCAGAACATTGGCAGAACACGAAGTAAATAATTTGTTCTCATGCGGGACAGTTATGCTGTCTTCTTCTTTCTTTGAATCAGAGAAAAACAACCCACCTGGCAATGGAAATCTCTCCCCTTCCTCACTAAGCAGTCAGTATGCTGAAAAGCATTCCCATTCTGAATTACGTGTATTAGAATATGTCCAGAAAAATGCTGTCTGTCAGAGAGAAGAAAGAAAGGCCAGCCTTATGTTCAGCACTAGAAAATAAGATAGAGCTCAAAACGGATGCCTCACTATCCCTCTTGCCTGGACTTTGGTCATTAATCATTCAGTAAATGTGCTTGGTTTGGGCACATTATTTTGAACGTATGCATTTTTTTGATTCACTAATTGGATCTCAGTTTTAGAAATCAGGGGCCGGAGTGATAGCACAGCCGGGTAGGGTGTTTGCCTTGCACGCGGCCGACCCAGGTTCGATCCCTGGCATCCCATATGGTCCCCTGAGCACCACCAGGAGTAATTCCTGAGTAAAGAAAGAGTCAGAGGTAACCCCCTGAGCATTGCCAGGTGTGACCCAAAAAGCAAAAAAAAAAACTTAGAAATCAGTAAATGATTAACCTCTCAATGTCTTTCCTCCTCATTTTTCAGATGTCAGTTATGATAGTGGCATAATGAACCTTAATAGTGTTGCTGAAATTCTCCCCTGGCCCCACAAAAAAATAAAGCAAGGGACTAAGTTACCAGTGCCAAAAGTCTCTGAACAAACAGCGGGTCCTGGGCTGACGAGCACTGTCCCAAAAAAGTAGAAGAAACTGCATTAATTCTGTCCCCAACGTACTGCAGTGAATCTTGACTCTTGGGACTGAGTAAATAATGGAGGCAGCAGCAGAAAGTGGGGGTGGTCCCACTTCTGCACTGTAGGAGCTATCAGGAATCCTAGCAAAGAGGTCCGAAGAGCTGCTAGCTCCAGGAATCACCTTCTGTAAACATTTGTCTGAGTTTATCTTCTCAAAGCATGGACTGAACACTGGCCAGTTGATTTCCACAGCAGTCCAGTGGACACTACTCAAGGCTCCCATTGAGTCAGGTATAGAAAAGGATGACAACAATCCTAACCTCATCACAATGCAAAAAAAAGGGGTAATTGTGGACGTGGTACACATTATTAGCACTTTGAATGCAAGATCCTCCCAAGAAGGAAATGACACTGTAGTTCATATTTCAATATAAATTTGCTCACTGCATGGCTTTCTTTCATAAGAGGGTCAGTGCAGAATGCAAAACACTAAGTTAGGGCTTGGAAGAGAGGCTGGTGGTAGCAGAAAAGGAGACGGGTGTATAGAGGGAAAGGGAGAGATGTGGCAAGACAAACTTGTCTCTCAAGTGTTCTTCTTCAGTGGTGGAGAGGGGAGGCAAAAGAGAACAGACTGTAAAGGAGGGGAGGCAGAATTAGTAATGGAGGAATGAGGGGGTGTCCTATGTTAGAAGGGAAGAAGGTGCCAAACTGCAAGGAAAGAGCCCAAAGTGAAGGACTCTAAGGGTTGAGCCAATATAGGGTGGAAGCCAGGGTGGCAGAGACATGCATAAGAGAACTTTGAGAGTTCACAGTATGGGGCAGGTGGGCACGGGGGACTAAATTGGAAAGCACTTTAAAAAAAAATAAATGGGAAGCCAAAAAATATAATTTCTACCAGTAAAGCATCAACACTTTGAATTCGTTGTTACAGTGCTAATGTGTATTTCTTGTGCAGTTATCCATTACAAAGCAGGGTGGAAGTTCAGTATTTGGGCAGTTAAAAGAATTTTTATATAATGTGTGCTTCCAGACAGTGAGAAATATCTAGCCATACCTTTCATAGGCAAGTCACTCAGTTATCAGGACTGTGAATTATCATTGTGTGAATAAATTGTATGAATAAATTTCTGCACACCTAATTGTTTGGCCAGAGGGCCACCAACTGTGCTTATATGTAATCCTTAAATTTTAGTGTAGCTGTAAATTTTAAATCTTTCTAAACTTTTGTTAAACCACTAAAATTAAGATCTTACTTCCTAGTCAATTATCCTCAACTGTATATGTACTCAATTGTCAGTACGGCACAGATTACTGTATTAAAATATACTGCTTTTAAATCCTGGGAATATACCCGAGAGACCGAAAAACACATAGCAAAAACACTATCTGTACTTCTTTATTCATCGCTGCGCTATTCACAATAGCTAGAATATGGAAATAACCTAAGTCCCCGAGAACAGAGGACTGGCTAAGGAAACTGTGGTACATCTACATGATGGAATACTATGCGGCTTTCAGAAAAGACGAAATTGTGAAATTTACCTGCAAATGGATGAACATGGAGACTATCATGCTGAGTGAAATTAGTCAGAAGGAAAAAGACATATATAGAATGACTGCATTCATTAATGGGATATAAATATATGCCAGTGTTTAACTGAGTGTGGGCAATAGTAATGTCAGATTAGAACTCACCATTGAATATACACAAAGAGACTTACATGATAAACCCTAAATGTCTTCAGGGCTAGCCACAATGTGTAAAAAGAAGAGGAAAAGAGATGCAGAGACAGAGAGACAGAGAGAGGAAAAGGGGTACCTGCTACTAGGCAGCCTTGGGGGTGGGCAGGAGGGGGTGTGGGTATACTGGTGGTGGTGATGGGGCACTGGTGGAGGGATGGGTGCTGGAATACTGTATTACCAAGAACCAATTATGAACACCTTTGTAATTGTATGTTTCACTGTGGTATAATAAAAGAATTTAAAAAAATAAAATAAAATATACTGGTTTTTTTGTCTTCAATAAATAAATAAATAAAATCCACCTCTGTTGGGGCTGGCGCGATAGTGCAGTAACACAGGAGGTAAGGCACTTTCCTTGCATGCAGTCAGCTTGGGTTCAATCCCCCAAAGCCCATACAGTCACAGAGCTGGGAGCAAACCCTGAGAGCTGCTAGATGTGCCCCTCCCTAAAAAAATACATCACCCAATTTTCATTTTCCATTTCAGAGAAATAAGTGTTCAGTAGTTAAGTTGGGCTATTTGTCACAAGGAAAAGTTCAAACTAAGATTCAGTTATTTCCATTTAAATCTAATGAATGACCCAGAACACTTACGATAAATTTAAGTATATACATATATATGTACTCTCAAATTTCTCAACAATGCAATTAAGAGCAAAGCAACTTCACTTTTTTAACAGTTTCCAACACAGGGCATTAAAGTCATTATAGCGATGATTTCATACCCTTATTGGGAGAGACTCAAACGAATGGGAAGACTGGGTTCTTTCTTTTCTTCTCACTGTCTGAAAAGCATCAATCATGTCATGTTCTCTCTGCATTTCCTAAACCTAATGGCTTCAGTTCATCTGAATTTGTTTCTCAGACCCAGCAGCCATGCTTAATCAATCAGGTCTAAAAACCCGATGTAGAGGCCAGAGGATGTGATGCTAGAACCATTCCCTGGACACCGTGTGGTGCTGGGAAATCCAACCCAGGTTGGACACATGCTAGGCAGAAACCTTAGCCTCTGTATGATTTCCCGGCCCAGACTGCTTGTATCTTTTGTAGTGCTCCCATGCAAATCAAAGTCTGTGAATGTGAATAGTATCCCCATTGCACTGACAAGACCGAGTAGAATAGAGAGGAGGGCCACATCTCAGGAGCAGCCCCCCACCCCCATAAATATACAGAGGAATTTGTGAGGGAAGAGTTCAAATATTTGTGAAATCAGTGACTCACTGATTCCCAGGAGCAGTCCTGGCCCCATACTAATAGTGTCTAGAATTACATTGCCCCCCACCCCGGTATGAATTCCTTCTGTGTTCAGGACTGTTGGCATTCTGTGGACTCAGTGCGTGAGACCCCTCCTCTGATTCACATGGCAGCCAAACAGCCTGAGCTCTCCCCACAAAATGAGCACTCAGGATGTGAATAAGAGTATCTGCTAGAATAATTGGAGTCCCAGAGAGAGTTTGGCCATTTCAAAACCAAACCCCTCTATACCCTTCCCTGATAAAAATAGATGAGGGTGTCTCCAGATATTTTCTGATGTTTGGCCATTTTCATCCATGGGATTCAGGCCAGTCATCACATCAACGTGTGAAAACAGTGCCCACTTAGCAAACTCCTATTTCTCTTTTAAACTCTTCCAAAAGTCAATATAGACTTTCCAGTCTAGAGACAACTCAACTTGAGCATTCAATACATTACTCATCAGGCGTGAAAGGATTCGGGTCAATATCTAGTTAATGTTCACCCCACTGAATCTGCCCTATGACTAGTCTTCTTTATGTGCTTTCTTCTAAGAGCTGAAAACAAACAAAGTGTTTGCAAAATGGAGGGGCCTAAGTGGACAGTGCTGTGGGTAGGAGGTGGGAACCCCACAGAGCCGGAGTGTGTTTGTCAGCTTGGCCTGTCCTGATTCCTCTGACCTTCTCTGTCAACTCTCTTCGGCTTTAGTGAAAATTTTCTATTCAGCTGGCAAAAATGATCAAAGTCAAGTGATTTCCAAGTCTCTTGTCACTTCCAAAAGTTCTACATTAATGTCTCTGACCTGTGTTTGCTGTTATTTTCCTAAATAATTTGGGGAAAAAAATGTTTTAAAGAAACAAGCATTATTTTTACTGACTCAGAATTGTTAAAGTGATGCTTGATTAAGGAGCTGAAGCTAATCAGCACTACTGGAGCTCACAAATCAAAGGAAGCAGTCTAGTGAAAATTCAAACTCTACATCTTCGGGGTTAAATTCTCACCTGCCTCCTGGGTTTCTGCACTTTAATTCCATGAATGCCAAGAGAAACTAATCATCTTCCTTTCCCAGTTCACCTCTAGTTTTATCCATTTGTTTCTTATTTCTTAAAGGGAACCACTTTTGGCCCAATAATTCAAGCCAGACATCATGCCTCATGCATCCTGCTGTTCTACAAACCCAAGGCAAGAGAAATACTTCCTTAGATGTCTCCTCACTTGGATATATCACAAATATGTTGCAATACTTCCTTACTTGAATTTATCTACAAATATATCACAAATACTTCCTTAGTTGGGTATAGAAAACCCCTGGTTTTCTTATTACAAGGAATAAGAGGGAAAAGAATATAAAGTCACTTTTAAAGAGCACAAATTAGACTGAGAGCAGAACATTTTTCAATTAAAAAATGATAGAAGTCAGAAACAAGCAAATATTACTGACAAAGTTTGAAGGAGTCCAGCTGCCAACATAGTAACACACTGT